>CM065123.1:14870000-14877500 GCA_033026305.1 Cirrhinus molitorella | reverse complement strand
TTTCTTCTCACTTTGGAAAAACGCTCTGCTGAATGACAAAACTAACAAGGCGAGAGAGGTGAATAAAAGGGGGAGGACGAGGTATCCACTGAGGTGGGCAGCGCAAAACGACCAGAGTTTCGGGTTTTTAAAACAATTAAAGAGATTGAGAAACGGACAGACGCTGGAAAAGGAAATGGTGCGCTCACAGCAGGACCGAGCGAGTTAAAAAGAGTAGAAAAAGACAGGGATCAATTAGAGAGAAAGTAGAACTGACTGAAATGGTTTTTCACAGCGGGGGAGAGAAGGACCGAGTAAGACGCTGAATGAGAGAAGGGAGGGAAAAAAACAACAGCAGAATTAATGTTTTGACAAGTTGCCCCGAGTAAGTGCAGGGAGCGGAGCAAAGTGAATAGGATGAAAGACGAGGGCACCCAGGGGCTGATTTCCATGAGACGCCGCTCAATCAAGACTCGAATATTGGCGAGTTTTTGTTTTGGTCGCACTTTTAGGATTTGAGCGAGGTGGCTTGCTAACAAAATCCAGGTATAAATCTTTTCTTTTAAAATACATACGAGCGAGGGGATGGATTTAACTGCGACACGTCGGCAGCTTTTGGGGATCCTTCGAGCATGAGACTGTTGCTGTTCGAGGGGAACCATTTCACTGTTACACTCCGGCAGAATCCGTCATGGTGTATAACGAGCGCTACATTTCCTATATACAAGCCTTTTAATAATTCACATGCCACTCAATACATTTCGAATGAATAGAAAAGCTTATTTCACAGCGTTAACCAACCTTCCAACCAACTGTAGCTGTGACACGATTTCCTCTGGTATTACTGATGTCTGTTCCATCCTTAGCTTGTTCTGTTTCCCAAGAGCCTGGTCATTAAGGCTCAAATGACCTAGCGAAATGAGCTTGACTTAATTAAACTTTAAATGCAGCTGCTGCTGCTGCCGCGTGACTGAGATTTAGCTCCGGCTGTAATGTTGCTCTGGTTCTGAGGCGAACACTGACAGGACCCTCAGTCCAACATGGACTGTCAGATAAAAGAGCTGCCACAGGAAGGAACCGAAGTCGGTTTGTGGCACTACCAGGAGGAACAAACAGCAGCTGTGCAAAACATGCCCTGCCGCAACGTCCCGTCACACACCTCTCCTTTCATTCGGCTTTACATACAAATGATCAGAGGAAAACGGCAGAGGAAAAATGCTGTAAAGGTGTGCAAGAGGGTATGCAGAAAAGATGGAGGATGGATGGCTGAAAGCGAAATGTGGTGTGGAATGAGGAGATGTTTGAAAGCACATGAGGATAAGAAGTGCAGATATTAATTTTAAATGTTACTTTTAGGTTTGTAGAAAAGAAAACTTTAAATATATTTCAGCTGATGTCAGGAAGGGTTGAAACCACGGTCAATGGGAATATTAAAATTGAATAGCAAATAAAGTATACACACAAAATGTTTAATTTAAATGAACAAGTTACCCAACAGTACAATATTAATATTAATCTCTGTTGTGTAAAATAAAAATAATTCACTTCTGTACGATAGATAGATATATGATAGATATAAAAACACATAGGTATACAAATTCCCATTTAAAAACAAATGTATATATCATCATGAATGTATTTGATTTTTATGCTGTATATAAAATTTAAGTACATTTAAAAATCACTTGACTGTACAGACGTTTTCCTAATATTATTATCTAAAAAATATATATGTACAAATTCCAATTTCAAAACAAATGTATTTGTATAATTTATAATGGATTTAAAATAATCAATTCAAACCAATAATATTAACAACAATAACAACAACAACAACAGCAACAACAACAACAAATAAGTATTAATAATTATTACAATTAATAATAATATACTAAAACAAACTAAATAATAATAATAATAATAATAATAATAATAATATATTTTATATATTTTTTATATATATACACACATACATACACATTATATTTTATTCAAATTAGATATTTTTTATATTGTTCTACAAAAAAATACATACATATATTTTTTTAATTAATGTTTATTATAATATGAATATCATCACCACATAAAAATGCACATAAAAAATGCTAATTTCAAAACAAAAGTTATCATATATACACTGTAAAAAGCAATTTGTTACGTTTACTTAATTAAATTGTGCAAACTCATTGCCTTAATTCAATTAAGTAATCGTAACTTAATTCTATTAAGTGTCATTTAAGTCTTATCTACTAATATATTAAAGTAACTATGCTACTCAGAATTACTGACTCCCAGAATGCATTGGGGCATAAATAAATTATGCAATTGCTTTGTTTTACTGTTGTTGTTTTTATTTGCCTTTTTTTTTGCTGTGTCAATAGTAGCACAACAAAAAGAGCAAATAAAACAGTTATTTCATAAAATGAATTGAATTGTTATCATTCAATAACATTAGCATAATAGATTTATCATTTGTTTGATAAATTTGTATTTTTTTAATGTTCAAATGAATAATATTAATAATAATAATAATAATACATTAATAATTATTATAACTATTATTATTATTGTTTATTTTTATATAAACATTGTATAGACAAATTTCAAAATAATGTATATTTGTTATTAATGTTTATTAGAATATGAATATCACATTATTATTATTATTATTATTATTATTATTATTATTAACAACAACAACAACATTACATTTTGTTATATAATTTTTATAGTATAGAAGTGAATACAAGAAGACAAAATGAATTTTGTTAAAGAAATGAAACAGTATGTTGTTTGGAAAAAATAATATAAATAATATATAAAATTATATTGCAATATATAAAAATTATTAGCGCTGGGCCACGATTAAATCGCATTAGAAAATAAAAGTTATTGTTTATATAATAAATGTGTGTGTACTGTGTGTATATATATTATGTATATAAAGACACACACATACAGTATTCTTTGCAAATATTTACATGTATTTGCTTATAAATATTTAGAAATGTATTAAATATATAAATATAACATTTTTCTAAAATATACACATGCATGTGTGTGTATTTATATATACATAATAAATATACACAACACACACACATTTTGTACACAAAAACTTATTTTGGATGAGGTTAATGCAATTAATCATTGCTCAGCACTAAAATTATATTTCATTGTATTACATACCACATATTCTTACTGCAGTATTTACTCAAAACCAATACAAAAATACTAAAAATGTGCATTATGCCTTGACAAAGCCAACCAAGCGCAGTTCTCAACCGAAAAGCTTTGAAATTGTCCTATGTATGTAAGAATATAAATGGATATAGTCTATAACTATTCAGGAACATGATGCAACGGACAGATGGAATGGAATATGAGGAGAAATCCGGAAATGGAAGAGGTTTGAAGAGAGTTGAGACTCAGAGAAAGTGTAGTGGATAAGACTCTGATTAGTTTTGCTCTGGTAACGACAGATCATAAAAATGAGGGAGGGAAGGAGAAGACTAAAAGAAACAGAGTGGGGGAGATTAGTGCCACTCCAGGAACGACTAAACACTAGGAAGAGAAAGGAGAAAAAAAGGAGGGAGGGAGAAGCAGGGATGCTACAGTTTAGTCTGGATTAGTTTCGGTCAGAGAACAGAAAAAGAGGGGAAAAGATAGAGAGAAAGGGAAAGAGAGAGGGATAAAAGAGATGGAGCATCTGAAGCGAGAGCATCAGAAGAGGAAAATGCGCAAAGACGAGGAAGAAAAGTTGTCATTCCACGCATTCGTTAAAGCATCAACCACAGATAAAGTAAATGTTAGTCCTCAAAACAACAAAAAACTCCATCAGCCCTTATCAAATATTTGCTCCTAAAATAAACAACACTTCCACCTCAGATCATGATGTTTCACATACAAACATTTCAAATCAATTGCACAAGCATTTTCTGCTCCACCGCAAATAAGAAACTAGTTATTTCTCAGTGAAGGTTACACACTTTAGCAAAACACCTCCTTAAAGGCTTCAAGAATTTGATTTCACAACAGAACGTTTGTTTGATTTACTTGATGTGGAACAAACACACTTTTCCAAGTACCAAAAAGTACTTTTGATGACCAGTCGTACTAGTTTGTAACAAATGTAAAACATTTTCAGAGCTACAAATGGTGTCATGAAAAGTTAGGGAGACCGCGAGAGGCCAGAAGGCAGGTTTGGGGCCAGGGCAGGACTTGGATATTGGGTTAGACAGCTTCTGAGTTGGTGTGCGTGTATGTGCATGTGTGTGAAGCAGGAGGTGGAATTGGGTCGGACGGCTTACGGACTGGACTGCCATTCCCACTCTTACTGGGCAGCATTCCCTGCTGATCCCGCATCAGCCAAGCCGAGCGGAAGGTCAACATAACTGCAGGGGTCTGAGAGCCAGCCTCGCTTCACGCACAGGACACGCACACACACATAAGCTTTCACACATCACGTTATAAAAAAGGAAAAAGAAATGGCAAATAGAAATATGTACAAATAATTTAAAATGTAATAAAATATCAACGAACAACAGCTCATAATAAATTTGATTTTGCTGACTGATTTAGTCTATTTATACTTACAATCTACAAAAATACACATTCAAATTCCCATAAAAAAAATATATTTATTATCATTTGAATGTATTATTTAATTTATATATATATATATATATATATATATATATATATATATATATATATATATATATATATATATAGTCACTTGACTATACGGTCAGTACTTTTTCATAATATTTTTATTATCTACAAATTCAAATAATGAAAATGTTTATATAAAAATAATTAATAATAATAATAATAAAAATAATAATAAACTATAAGTATTACTATACAAATATAATAATAATAAAATAATAATAATAATTATTATTATTATTGTTGTTGTTTTTGTATGTGCATTGTATACACATTATTTGTATATAAATTCAATTTTGCTGAGAATTTATTTTTCTACAAAAAAGACAAAACCCTTTTAATTTCAAAACAAATGTATCATTTGTATTAATACTTATTATAATATGAATATCACAAATTGTTATTATTAATTATAATATTATTTTATTTATATTTTGTTATACAATAAACATTTTGCTATGTAATTTTATTACATTATTATTATTATTATTATTATTATTACTATTGTTTTTGAATATACATTGTATATACATTATTTGTATCTAAATTTGATTGAGTTGATATTTTATTTTCTACTAAAATACATACAATACATTTTCAAAACAAATATATCATATTTTTATTAGTTTATTATATCATTTTTGTTAATTTATTATATAAATATCATATTATTAATAATAATAATAATAATAATAATAATTGATTTTGTATATATGTTGGATAAATATTTGCATACACATTTTGATTTAGTTGTTTTTTGTTGTTATTTAATTTTTCTAGAAAAAACAACACCACACATTTTCAATTTGAATCTTGATCTTTTTTCTTAAAGTTTACTCTAACTAATATATATTATCACATATTACTATTGTTACATTTCGTTGTATAATATACACATTTTGCAATGCAATTTTATTACATATTATTAATATTATTTTGTTTGGTTTTGTAAATGCATTATATATAAATACATTACTTGTACATTATATATACATAAATTTGATTTTGTTGATATTTAAGTTTTCTACATAAAATACATATTTCAATTTCAAAACAAGTGTATAATTTTTATTCATGCTAATTACAATATGAATATTATTACATTAATATTGCAATAATTATATATAATTTTGTGTTATATATTGTTATTATTAATTTGTCTTTTTGTATGTACACATACATATATACATACATATATACATACATATATATATATATATATATATATATATATATATATATATACACACACACACATACATACATATACATATATATATATATGTTGTTATATATACATACATAAATTATTTGTATTTGTATACAAGTCTGATATTGTTGATATTTTATTTTTTCTTCAAAAATGCATACCAATTTTCAATTTGAAAACAAATGTATCTTTTTGCAATAATGTATATTATAATATGACTTTTATCACATAATATTACTACATTTTTGTCATATAATATATATGTTTATGCAATTTATTTTTACATTTATGATTATTATTATTAGTAGTAGTAGTAGTATTAGCCACACAGGTTGATAAAACTATTATTATTATTATTATTATTATTATTATTATTATTATTATTATTATTATTATTATTATTATTATTATTATTATTATTATTATTAGTCAGACAGGTTGCTAAAACTTGATTTTGTTGCAATATTAAGTATTTACAAATTTATTTATTTATTTAAATATGTTATTGTTGTTTATCAATCCATCCATCTAGGTTGTGTGTATTGTATACATATAAAATATAAAAAAAATTTCCATGTACATAAACATAAGATGACTTTTCAGCCCAAAACAAGTACGAGATTTTCTTTACCATTTATTTAGCTATTTTAATCTCCACTTAAACCATTGTGCCAGAGAAAGAACAAAGAAAAGCATGAAAAATAGAATGATGGGTGAATGCATTAGCAGAAGAGGGAAAATGGGAAGATGAGGACAAATCTGTAGAAGGTAGTCAGGGAGCAGGGAAAGCGAGTGAGCGGTTGCGTGCAGAGAGAGGGGCATGTCTGATTGCGTGAGAGGGTGTGTGTGGGGGGGTGACATGTTTTTTTTCCCAAGGAAAAAAAAGTGTGGATAAAAAAAAAAAAAAAAACACTAGAGGATGAAGAGAGGACTGTACTTACTCGGTGGACAACACACAGTGACTCGTAGTTTCATACATGGGAGGGGGGGTCCGTCGTCTGTAGATAGTGCTGGAAGGAATGAAAGAGAGAGAGAGTAAAACAGGAGACTGATGTCTTTGACACTGGGAAAGAATCTAAATTTGTTGCCACCAAATCGATGCTTTAGACTGCTCGCACAAAACACAAATACACACATAACCCAGGGCCATAAAAAGACTGCTTGACTCCGATGGAATGGCTAATCCATTAGCGCAAGCAGGAGCTGTAACGGGCTCGTTAATGCTGAGCTCGGCAGGACCGACTGTGAGCCGTTCCACAAATGATGGACACTCTGATGCAGTCAGATGGGCTTTGCGCAGACATTCACACTTCATAAACTTACATGATTACACCGTTACAACATTATTTACACACCTGGAGGTCATATTTGCTTTCAGCTCATCTCTAAGTGTGATCCAAGCATGACTGCATATATTCGTTTTGAACAAAATTCCACAACACAGTAGCCTCAAAATGCTCTAGACAGTCTAACATTTCCTCAGTAGGGAAAAAAAAAAAACGATGAAACGTGCTCTGATTATGAAACATTTTGGATATTGACGATAATGTGTGTGTATTTTACATTACACTACATTTCTGCTTTGTTCTTTGCTGCAAATTAAAGGCTGTCTGAGTGTTTAAGCCCTTTAGGAAGTCAGT
>CM065123.1:14405000-14865000 GCA_033026305.1 Cirrhinus molitorella | reverse complement strand
CATGCACCCTTCAGATTCTGCAAATTGTTAATTCTTTTAGCAAAATAAGAGCGATCATACAAAATACATGTTATTTTTTATTTGGTACTGACCTGAATAAGATATTTCACATAAAAGACATTTACATATAGTCCACAGGAGAAAATAATAGTTGAATTTATAAAAATCACCCTGTTCAAAATTTTACATACACTTAATACTGTGTTGTTACTCATGATCCACAGTCTTTTTTGTTAAGTGATAATTGTTCATGAGTCCATTGTTTGTCCTGAACAGTTAAACTTTCTAAACAGTCTTTGGTTTTTCATCATTTTTGACTATGATTTTGAGATCCATCTTTTCACATTGAGGACAACAGTGGGATATGCAACTATTATAGAAGGTTCAAACATTCACTGATGCTTCAGAAGGAAAAAAAAATATGCATTATGAGCTGGGGGTGTAAACATTTGAACAGAACGAAGTTGTGTGCATTTTTCTTATTTTGCCTAAATATCATATTTTTTTTCATTTAGTACTGCCATTCAGAAGCTACAGAAGATACTTACATATTTCCAAGAAGACAAAATTAGTTAAATTTACCTTGATCTTCAAATTCTAAAAGTTTTCACCCCCTGGCTCTTAATGCATGTTTTTTCCTTCTGGAGCATCAGTGAGCGTTTGAACCTTCTCTAATAGTTGCATATGAGTCTCTCAGTTGTTCTCAGTGTAAAAAGATGGATCTTAAAATCATACAGTCATTGTTGGAAAGGGTTCAAATACACAAATATGCTGAAAAACCAAAGAATTTATGGAATCTGAAGGATTTTTTTTCTGAAGAACAGCAGGCAGTTTAACTGTTCAGACTCATGAACATCTATCACTAAACAAAACAAAAAAAAAACAGCTGTGGATCATTCAGGTAACAGCACAGTATTAAGAAGTGTACGTAAACTTTTGAAGGTGGTAATTTTTATAAATTCAACTATTATATTTTCTTGTGGGCTATATGTGAGCATCTTTTATTTGAAATATCTTATTCAGGTCAGATAAAAATAAAAAAATAAAATGAATTGCTGAACTCCAGAAAATCAGTAATGGGGTGTTTTGACAGTTACAGATTTGAAAAACAAGTTCAAAATAATAGCAGACCAACATCACTAACCAGATCAATCACTGTGTTTGGTATATATTTCTACATAGCAAATACTTTACTAGTAGGTGTACTAGAGTACTAGAAAACCAACAGACCCAAGTCATGATATGCATGCTGCTGATTCTGTGTAATTGAATCATTAATTGAAAAGGGCATGTTCAAAATAATAGCAGTGTGGAGTTCAGTTAGAGAGGTAAATCATTCTGTGAGAAAAAATGGTGTCAAACAAGTTGCCCTTATTTAAGGATGAAGGTAGCAAATGTTGTACTGTGCATTTCTCTCTGAAAATCTCCGTAAAATCATTCTGAGCTGGAATACCTGTTCACAGGTGCCAGACGTTGATCGAAGCAGTTGTGGTTATACAACTAAATATAAGTTCAGTGATTCGCAAGAAAGCTAAATCTTCAAGATTTTTTTCAGTTTGTACAGTAAATGTTTGACTTTGTAAAGAAAAATGTAGACGCTGTTATTTTTTTGAACAGCCTAATATCCCTTTTTCTTCACTTTCAGTAAAGTAATAACAAATTTGATACAAATTTTCTTCATGTTTTGATTTAGAATAGAATGTGTAGTGTAACCAATGCATTTGTGTGTATTGAAATGAAAAGTTATAACAATTTTGAGCTTTACTCACTTTTTTTTTTAAAACACACTGCTATTATTTTAAACAGAACTGTACTTCAGCATTAAAATGGTTCCTTAGGAAGCTATGTTTCTAAATAGAACCATTACTACATGTAAAGAACCACCTTTTTTAGAGTGACTTTTTTTATTAACAGTTTTAATAACTATTTTAATGACACAAACCCTAATATTTAGCCCAGATTTTCTGCACAACCATGTTACTACATTATAAAGGGGATAACACTGCTTACAGTTGTAACAATGTAGCAACACTTGCGAATCTCTTCTCAACAGCCCATCAATTTAGTTTGACCTCCTGAGATTAAATGTCAACATTCTCTAAAGTTTAAGCATCTTTCACTGACCACAGATGAAAAAAAAAATACAAACACACACATACATATACATATATATATATATATAAATAAAAAAAAGTTTCAGGCATTAAAAATAAATAAAAATATAATATAATCTAATAAATATAATATAATATAATCTGATTAGAAAAACCTGTGCGTGCTTTTCTAACCCAGAGAGAGAGAGACAAAATAAGAGGGAATGGAAAAGCTTTGGCCTGTAACCAAAGCTGTAAAAACAGGAAAACTGTCATGTAATTTTATGGCCACATCTTTCCTTCCTATTTGGACTTCATGGTGAGTCGTCGAGAGGATGAGGGCGGAGCAAAATTTTCACTTATACTCTCATGAATATATTAATTCTAGAAAAGAAGATACACATGCAAATAAATACAAAAGCACAGACCAGATCCTGCTCACCAGGGAAGAAACTTAATCAAAGTTGTTGTACCTGAATATGTTACATTATATACCATCAGTGTTAGGGAGTAATATGTAATTTAATACATGTAACTGTAATCCAAATGTTTAACTAAATTACAATTACGTATGAAAATGTTATAGACTACAAAGGGGGTTCTGAATATTTTCTGCAACAATTGTAAAGGTCTGACAGTAATTAGTTTTGAGTACTACAGAAAAGTTAAAGGCATAGTTCAGCCAAAAATGACAATTCTAAACCATTCATCTTCACAAAACAAATTATGATATTTTTGATGAAATCCGAGAGCTTTCTGACCCTGCATAAACTGCAATGCAACTGGCACATTTAAGACCCAGAAAAGCAGTAAGGACACCGTTTAAAAATAAGCCTACATCAGTGGTTCAACCATAATTTTATGAAGCTACAAGAATACTTTTTGCGTGTAAAGAAAACAAAAATAACGACTTTATTCAACAATTTACTTTATTCGTCATTTACCGCTAGCTCTTATGTCTCTGTAGTGGTTAAACATGAGATATAATTTGTTTTAGGTAAATCTAATAGGTAATCTTGGG
The DNA here is from genome assembly GCA_033026305.1 of Cirrhinus molitorella. Classification (NCBI taxonomy): domain Eukaryota; kingdom Metazoa; phylum Chordata; class Actinopteri; order Cypriniformes; family Cyprinidae; genus Cirrhinus; species Cirrhinus molitorella. The sequence goes on along the minus strand of CM065123.1, from coordinate 14,861,886 downwards.
TGTCATGAATCTATTTGTTCCAGGTCATATCATTTCGGCTGGCTTTCATAACTTTACATATACATATATACATTTATATATACACCTATTATATATTTATAACGTTTTTGATATAAAGATGAAAACAGGCAATGCTGTTTGATATTTTATTTAGTTTCAGTGTAAAACATTCCCTGAACAACATTTCTGCTGCTATTAATGTTTAAATGACAACAAAAAGAAGCAGTGGTCTTTGACTCTATTTTGTTTTATTGTAATGCGTGTGCGTTGCATGAACCACATTTCTGTGGCTATCAATACAGTATCTCACAGAAGTGAGTACACCTCTCACTTTTTTGTAAGTATTTTATTTTATCTTTTTATGTAAAAACACTGAAGAAATGACATTTTGCTACAATGTAAAGTAGGAAGTGTACAGCTTGTGTTACAGTGTAAATTTGCTGTCCCCTCAAAATAACACACAGCCGTTAATGTCTAAACTGCTGGCCACAAAAGTGAGTACACCCCTAAGTGAAAATGTCCAAACTGCACCCAAAGTGTTAATATTTTGTGCGGCCACCTCTATTTTCCAGCAGTGCCTTAACCCTCTTGGGCATGGAGTTCACCAGAGCTTCACAGGTTGCCACTGGAGTCCTCTTCCACTCCTCCATGACAACATCACGGAGCTGATGGATGTTAGAGACCTTGCGCTCCTCTACCTGCCATTTGAGGATGCCCCACAGATGCTCAATAGGGTTTATGTCTGGAGACATGCTTGGCCAGTCCATAACCTTTACCCTCAGCTTCTTTAGCAAGGAAGGTCGTCTAGGAGGTGTGTTTGGGGTCGTTATTATGCTAGAATACTGCCCTGTGGACAGTACATGTTGGCACTCATGGTTCCCTCAATAAACTGTAGCTCCCCTGTGCCAGCAGCACTCGTGCAGCCCCAGACCATGACACTCCCACCACCATGCTTGACTGTAAGCAAGACACACTTGTCTTTGTACTCCTCACCTGGTTGCCGCCACACACAACATCATCTGAACCAATAAATATATCTTGGTCTCATCAGACCACAGGACATGGTTCCAGTAATCCATGTCCTTAGTCTGCTTGTCTTCAGCAAACTGTTTGCGGGTTTTCTTGTGCATCATCTTTAGAAGAGGCTTCTTTCTGGGATGACAGCCATGCAGACCAATTTGATGCAGTGTACGGCGTATGGTCTGAGCACTGACAGGCTGACCCCTTCAACCTCTGCAGCAATATTTCACAAACATAACCTCTGTATATGATGCTGAGAATGTGCACTCAACTTCTTTGGTCGACCATGGCGAGGCCTGTTCTGAGTGGAACCTGTCCTGTTAAACCGCTGTATGGTCTTGGGCACCGTGCTGCAGCTCAGTTTCAGGGTCTTGGCAATCTTCTTGTAGCCTACGCCATCTTTATGTAAAGCAACAATTCTTTTTTTCAGATCCTCAGAGTTCTTTGCCATGAGATGCCATGTTGAACTTCCAGTGACCAGTATGAGAGAGTGAGCGATAACACCAGATTTAACACGCCTGCTCCCCACAGCAAATTTACACTGTTATACAAGCTGTACACTCATTACATTACACTGTAGTAAAGTGTCATTTCTTCAGTGTTGACACATGAAAAGATATAATAACATATTTACAAAAATGTGAGGGGTGTACTCACTTCTGTGAGATACTGTATGCTTAAATGCTGTTTGATATATTATTTAGTTTCATTGTAATGTATGTACCCTGAACTAGATTTTTGCAGCTATTAATATATTTAAATTAAAGAGGCAGTGGTGTTTAATATCATATTTTGCCTTTTTGTAAATACTGTGAGAAAAATTGCAGAGCAAAAGGCGAGCTGACTGACGTTATAGATATTTTTGTTTCTTTGCACACAAAAAGTATTCTCATAGCTTCATAACATTAAGGTTGAACCACTGATGTCATTCATGGACTATTTTCACAATGTCCGTATTACCTTTATAGGCCTTGAATAGTCGCGTTGCTGTCTATGCAGGGTGAGAAAGCTGTCAGTTTTTCTCAAAAATATCTTGATTTGTGTTCCAAACATGAACGAAGGCCTCATGGGTTTGGAACGACATGAGGGTGAGTAATTAATGACAGAATTTTCATTTATGGGTGAACTAACCCTTTGCTGACTGGTTTAAATGTTTCATTAGAATTTTAGAAAAGTAATCAAAAAGTAACTAAATGTTATCAATTAAAAGTTATCACCACATTACTTTAATAAAGTAACTGAAATAGTTCCTTATTACATTTTGAATAGGGTAACTTGTAATCTGTAACCTGATACATTTCCAACGTAACCTTCCCAACACTGCATACCATACCACATGAATTAGGCTGTTGTATTTAGTACAAATGTATCTGTTCAAGGTTAAGCCGTCACTCTGATTGACGTTTGTGTGTATGTTCTCCAACACTGCAGCTCACTTACAGCTATAGTAGTAATGGTGTCCGGGCAGGAATTCAAAGCCCAGGGAGAAGGGTGTGAAGCGCTGGATCTTTTCAGAGAATCTGACAGGGCCGTAGGGAGCATACGGCTGGTTACACTCCCATCTCTTAATGGCCTCTTTAGTCTCCACACAGCCCCTGAACTGGCCCTCAGCCACCAGGTAGAGAGCCAGAGTCTCCACAGGACCGCTCGACGGGTGGTCGGCAGGATAGTGTGGACACAGTATATCCAGATAATCACTCAGATTGACCTGGACAGAGTAATCATCTCCTGTTAACCTGAGAGCAAGAGAGGGGGAGAGAGAGAGAGAGAGTGTGGTATATTAGAGGGTGTATTTCTATCATGAGAGAAATTCATGGCCACAATCATTAAAATGGCATTTTTCCAAGTCCACAGAACAGATTTCAGATGCGTCAGCAAGATCTGCACTGAATCACACTCGCATCGGCACTCGCTTGGCTGCACCTTGGAATATTATCAAGAGTTAGTGATCAGTCACTGCTGGGAAACAAATGCTTGAACACGTCAGAAAATTAGTTAGTACCTGATGATACGGATAGAAGGATGCAGCGACAACGTGTCGTTGTAAAATAAGGATTAAAGTTAGGCAAGCTACATTACGCAAGTTTTATGTTACTCGAGTGATAGCGCACAGTAACGCTGAAAGGAAAGGGAAACCCTGAGGATTTCAGTAAGGGCAAAAGATTCACACAGCAGCAGATACGGACCATGGCTCCCAATAACAGCTTCATGCTAATTAGTGAGAGTTTCATTCTTCGCTTGCCACACACACAGAGTCAAAAGTCAAGTTGCACTAATAGGGGAAGAATTAGCATAGAATGGCCCTTAGTGGCTTGGTAAATAAATTCACGTTCCCATTTGTTTACACGCTGTTGACTCTAAAAGGAAGTGTGTACAAGACACTATCAATAAAAGGAAAGGGAGAAGAGAGAAAAAGGGAGACAAAGAAAGAACAACAAAGAACAAAATAATAAAAATGTATAAAAGAAAGCATAAAAGGATTAACAAAAAGAATGAAAGATGGAGAGAGAAACAGAAAGAAAAAAAGCTGACAGAAAGATAGACAAAAAAATAACTGAATGACAATGAACCAAAAAAGCATGAATAGACTAAATAAAATATAAAAGGATGACAGAAGAAACAGAGTGGAAAGTAAGAAAGAAAGAAAGAAAGAAAGAAAGAAAGAAAGAAAGAAAGAAAGAAAGAAAGAAAGAAAGAAAGAAAGAAAGAAAGAAAGAAGAAAGTGAGAAAGATAGCAAGGCAGACAGATGGAAAGAATGAAAGAAAGAATGAGAAATGAAGAAGGAAGGAACAAAAAAGAAGAAAGAAAGTGGGAAAGATAGCAAGACATGTAAAGGAAGAAAAAAGAAAGAAAGAATGAGAAATGAAGAAAGAATCAAGAAAAAATAAGAAAGAAAGTGGGAAAGATAGCAAGACAGATGTACAGAAAGAGAAAAAGAAAGAAAGAAAGAAAGAAAGAAAGAAAGAAAGAAAGAAAGAAAGAAAGAAAGAAAGAAAGAAAGAGACGAAATGATAGAAAGAAAGAAAAAGAAAGAAAAAAGTGAGATGGCAAGACCGACAGAAGGAAGAAAAAGAAAGAAAGAAGACAAAGAAGAAAGAAAGAAAGAAAGGAAAGAAAGAAAGAAAGAAAGAAAGAAAGAAAGAAAGAAAGAAAGAAAGAAAGAAAGAAAGAAAGAAAGAAAGAAAGAAAGAAAGAAAGAAAGAAAGAAAGAAAGACAGACAGACAGACAGACAGACAGACAGACAGACAGACAGACAGACAGAAGGATAGATAGATAGATAGATAGATAGATAGATAGATAGATAGATAGATAGATAGATAGATAGATAGATAGATAGATAGATAGATAGATAGATAGATAGATAGATAGAAGAATGGAAAAAAGCAAAAGTTTGTAGCTAAGTTCACAGGTCCTTAAGAAGTGCAGATCATCTACAGACTGAAAAAAACAGGTGAGAACCAGAGCAAAGGAGCAGCGTAGATGAAGCGAGACAGGAAGAGAGGTGAGGACTGAGAGAGAGAGAGAAGGGTTAGAGAGCGGAGAGACAGACACATGGAGGGAGGTAAAGAAAGGGTTCTATTTTAATTAGTGGCCCTAGAGAGAGTTTGGCGGGAGACAGCAAGAAGACAAGATGGATTTTAATTGGTCTTTCTTCACTGCGAACGTGCGTGTGTGCCAGAGAAGGAACGCGAGCGAGGGATGAGAGGAGGCCACGGAGGAGAAGAAGAAAAGACAGGATGTGAGAGCGAGGCGGCCGGTCCAGGTCTGTCACCGGGAGTCTTTTGTGAAGAAGCGACAGAGCGAAGGAGGCAGAGGAAGTCTAAGAAGGGAAGAAGGGAGAAAGGGAGCACACACGGGCAGAAGAAAGAGGAGGGGGGTTATCCACAGTTAAGTGGGTGGACAGAGAGACGACGGAAAAAGGCTAATGAAAGACTCCAGACCAGAGAGAGAAAGAGCAAAGGAGCCAAACAGATGGAGTGCACTGGGAGAAACAGACAAAGTTAGAGAGTAAACTAGGTATCTGACCCACAGACTATGACCTAGTTAAGAAATTACCTCAATACCTGTGGCATAAACTCATTACAGAAGACAGAAAATACAAGATGTGGTCTAGCTGAGGTCATCTGTCCATAAACTTTCAGATTGAACCATCAACAGTGACTGGAGATGAAGATAAAGATCATCTCTTCATCAACTTTCATGTCATAGTCCATCCAAGAACTGACAGCAAATGTCATATTTACAAATACTGCAAGCTTGGCCAGTGATGAGACATCCATAAGTTGCTAATTAGCTGTCAAGCAAATGTAATTTTCATCAATCAGGCCCATTTGAAGGAACAATCATCTCATGTCGTGAGCGTTTATGGTGTCACAGTTGAATAAATAAACATCGGACTAGAATAAATGGAGTTTGTTTGACCTTTTCTCTTGTTTTTCCACAGGATAATACATTTAGAAACTAATCTGAGGATCAGTTTTCATGTTTAATTGCATTAGAGATCAGTATTGGGTATTATTTATTTATACCAAGCGCAGCAACTATATAGAAGTTTTAATAATCCTGCTAATTCTATTAGAATACTGAAATCTATACCACAACTATAATGATAACAACGTTTGGCTGGAATCATTTTCAAACTCACTCTCAAGTTGTTACAAACCTGTATGACTTTTTCTTCTGTTGAACATAAAAGAAGATATTTTGAAGAATGTTGGTAACCAAAGACTATGGAAATCAATGGGGCCCAGAAACTGTTGCCCACATTCAAAATCTATTCTTCTGTGTTCAGCAGAATTTTTTAAAGGGGACATATCATGAAAATCAGACTTTGTGTGTTTAAGTGCTTTAATCAGGTCCCCAGTACAGCTACCAACCCAGAAAATGTGAAAAAGGGCAACCCAGAAATTTGTTACCCATCCCTTTAATCAGCACTTTCCACCCATGCTGCTGCCATTTTGTTTTCACAAGAATGGTGTACTAGTTCTAACGGCATGACCTTTACAGACACAACTAACTTATGTGTGTTTGACAGTTTAAGCGAAATTTATATAAGAAGTTTACACTGATGTGGCATTAAAACGCATGATTTGCAGAGTTTTTGAGGTACGAGGTGTAAAGGCACAGTCCTATTCTGGAAAAGGGGGTGGGGAGCAGCAGCTCATTTGTATTTAAAGAGACATGCATGAAATTAGTGTGTTTCTGCTTCCACTCAAGGAAGGCATTTTCAAAATGATGTAATAAATTATCTGTGGGGTATTTTGATCTGAAACGTCACAGACACATTATGGGGACACTTGAGCCCTTTAAAATAAAGTCAGTTATTAAAAAAAGTCACAACTGCAAGGTATAAAGTTGCGGTTGTGAGATAAAAACCACTCTGAGATTGTAATGTTAGACTGGCCAAGAATCAGCAATCTCAGTAAAGACCAAAGCAGACCAAACCATAAGTCATAGAGACATTAAACTTTGAGGGATAGTAGTACTCACAAAGTCTACAACGTCAACAAGGCTTCCCGCAATCGGCCTGAAGGGGGCGCTACAGCAAACAAAAGTATGAAATTGCTCATTGCATCTTTCTTGCTCAACTCTGGCTAAATAATAGTCTATTTCGCATTTTTTGAAAACCCCACTTTTGCGAACAAGTTGTAGGTTTTTTCACTTGATTGGAACCAAAGCAGTGCAGGAATATTCTCTAGAGAGTAAATAGCAATAGTGATCAAAAAAAAAAAAAAAAAAAAACTGAATAAGATATCTTCGCCAAACTCACGACGCGCATGTAAGAACTGAATCTGAGGTCACATGAAAAAAAAAAATATATAAAAACTGACATAACTATGCAACCGTTTGTCATTTCTGTGTGAAAATCATTATGCATAGTCTTGGTCCACAAGCGTGCCACAAGCGTCTATAAGCACATTTGCATATCTCAAAAAACATGACCGCCACAGGCCGATAAACTTTGAGCACCTACTAGACAAGGGTTAACGGAGGCTGGTCGGAACTTGGTGGGCCTTGTTTGACTCATGACCCTAAAGGTCTGTGAGAAATTTGAAAAAACAGACTCTGGGGTGCGATATCGCATTTTTTCAAGGGCGTAAACAATTGTATATTGCACATATTTTCACACATACACACAATATTTGTATCAGACGATAGACTTCCTCATTCCGAACAACTTTGCCTCTAGAACCACTGCTGTCAAACCGTTGATATGATGATGATGATGTGAAAAAAGTACTTTTGCAAACTAGTCTTAGGTTTTTCGCTCAATATAGAGAAAAAAAACACTGCAGTACAATTCTCTGTACTCTTTAGGTCAATAATTGTCCAAAAAATGTAGACATTTACCCTTTGGGAAGTTATATACCCAAAGCCTATGAAGCCTAAACAAAAACTTAAAACTTCACCAAACCAGGTGAGCACTAAAGTGATTCTAAATAAGCATGCAAAGTTTTAGGGAGATTGGACCACAGCTGGTACTATAACAGTCATAAATATTAAAAAAACTTTATTTCTATAGTAAATTACCAGGATTGGCCAAAAATGTTTTAGGTTAGTTATTGGCTTGCTAAATAATGCTTTATGCACTTTTTCATATGTGCTTAAATCAGTGGTAATTTTGACAACAAATTTTGATTTAGTTTTAGTCGTAGTCTTTTGACTAAAATGCCATTTAGTTTTAGTCATATTTTAGTCATCTGAATTGTTTTTAGTTTTAGTCTAGTTTTAGTCTACGAAATATCATAAGATTTTAGTCGACTAAATCTACAATAAATTTAGTCGGCTAAAACTTATTGGGTTTAGTTACAGTGCAATGCATTTATTAAGGATTTCTCTAAAATTTCCAAACTCATTATATAGGTTTGATATTAAGGTTTTATCATGATAAACACACACATTTAACTGTGGTGATACACAACATGCCTTAATATTAAAATTAAATAAAACCACTTCTCATAAAGAACATGGTCTTCTTTTCAATGAAATACCAATGGTTCTATAGGCTAATTATGCATTCTTTATAGTAACTTGTTTACCATATTCTTCATTCTTTCAAACAGACATTTATTTCTATAAATTAATTTAGATTAATCTTTAGGGCTACGTAAGTGATTCAGTTAAGAGCAATGTGCGGTTTTCTGTCTTTCTTTTGTTGCTTAGTTAACATCTATCTGTGACTCGGACAATAACAACTAAATGTGGCTGCTATCCCTTTAAAAACGAATGCAGGAATGCAATGGATGCAATTGAACTGATACACTTTCTCTTTACCGTTTACGTTCATTTAAGACGTAATCGGCTGTGTTTACGTGAATACTCGTCAAAATGGACAATTCGAGATCATTTTGTGTGTATTTCTCAGTTCATGCAACGCGAAAGAGTGTGAGACGTGCTTTCTGTGTGTATGTGCTCAGAAAACAAGACCGAATTTAGTTCTCTTTTGCGTCGTCAAATTTATCCATATGTCTGCACTTCTCCTACATATTGACATTTCTGAACGTTTTATAAGACGTGCAGCAAGTGTATTTACGGTTGTGTCCCGCCGGTTTGTATGCATCTAACCTCCTACTATGCAACAGATTATTCTGAAAGAATCTCTTTCCAAATCGTCCCTCCCTAACATTTTCGTCTCGTTTTTATTCGCTGACGAAAATGCCAGTAGATTTTTGTCATTGTTTTTGTCTTTCAAGAAGAATTTTAGTCCGTTATCGTTTCGTTTTCGTCTGTGAAAAAAATGTCGTTGACGAAGTTAATGACGAAAATTATTCGTCAACGAAATTAACACTGGCTTAAATGTCTTAAAGTGCTTGAACCCCAGTAATTGCTGCTTGCAGCTAAATTTATAAAGGAAATAACTGTTGTCACATTTGTGATTTAGAAGGTCTAGAAAGTTTTTTTTCACAGTGTTTTTGTTTTGAGTTTATGCTGCCTTTACGTGCTATCGGAAATTTCCTACTTACCACTTCTGAAATTGTAATTATGAGTTTGTTGCATTCAAGCGCTTTGCTATTGAATCATGGAGTATGGCCCATGAGTTAATTCTTGCCTATTTCTTGGGAAAGACTTAAAAAGTCTTTTAAAAAAAAGAAAGTCAAAAAATGTACAAAATGGATAGTTAGTCAATAATCAAAGGATTTGGAACACAAATGTAGCATCACATCAACTGGTAACCATATAAAGATACACAGCATCTAAATATTCAGCTTGCTGACAATTCTAAAATTTTGGTCAAATTTTATATATATATATATAAATATATATATATAAATATATATATATATATATATATATATATATATATATATATATATTTCATATTTAGATTAAATTTAGATTTTTTCAATGTTCAGTAAGTTAGAACCACAGCTGACAACATCAATACAAACCATCTTCAAAAAGGCTGTTTTCAAATCTAGGAATAATGCAACACAATTATTTAATGTACATAAGCCACTGTGAACTCTTGGATGGTTAAACCTTCTGGAGAAAAAGGTTAGCAAGGCTAAATCGTGTAATTATAGCATTGTGTAAATGCGAGTACTGGCGCTGAACTTTGCCAGTGTCAGACAACATTATACCCTAGTTATAATATTCAGACTGCTATAATTCACAGACACCAATAATTACGCGTAGCTGAGCTTCCAATCTTAGCACACATCTCTTTTACAGTGCGGTGGAGATGAAAGCGCAATAAACAAGTAAAGGAAATGTGTTTACTTCTCTCTCTCCTCCCTCACACAGCGACTCAAGCGATGACACAACTGCCGAGCTGATCAATAGCTGTGACTGAGTATTGGTGATCAATCTCCATGACAGGCCGAATCGATCAGGAGTCAGTCAAACGTAACTCAGACAAGGCCTTATGATCAATTTTGTGCTATGTTCAACACCCTCGAGCTGCATAACACGTCTCAATTAACACACCCACATACTCGCAAATACATGTACACACCAAAATAAAAGCTTTATTAAACTGACAACTGAAATTAAGCATGTAGAACGACTTTCGAGTTACTAAAAGCCGGCAAATGGACTCATACATTTACATATTACTCTACAGAGGGTTACTGAGAGTAAAAAGGTGAGGGAAAAGAGAGCTGTAAGGGACAGGAGACATAAAGCAATCAGCAGAGAGAAGTTAAAGTGTCAGGCTCTGTCAGGTAGTCTGAAAAATGAAAATGCCCTGAGTACTGGAGAACGAGTAGGGGGAGGATCTGTAAACTATTTGGTAATCATGCTCATATTCAGCATGCTGATAACACGGCTGCTTCTCTCAAACTGAGATCCGCTGTGGACTTTGGCTTGACACACTTCAATGGATGCACGAATAATAATGAGGAATATTTCTCAGTTTACTGAAGAAGAATAATAGATACTTAACAGATTCATGCACTAGGGGCTGCCAATTTAATGTGTTAATTTTGTGTGATTAATATTACAATTTAAATAATCTGAAAATTAAACAAAAATGGAAGATATGAGAAAGATGAAATATAAAACGCACCTACATCAGACAGACTGGCAAACTAGATTGGTAAATGGTTTGCTTATGGACTGTAGACTACGATAGGGGTTATGTTTAATAAATGAATGAATGAATGAATAAATGAATATATAAAAAACAAAATATAAAAATCGAAAAAAAAACTTTTTTTTAGAAAATACTGATATTTGCAGTGAATTGTGATCACCTTAATTTCTAAAATAAGATAATTCACTCTAAAAGAAATTCTGGGTTTAAAGCAGCCCATGAAATATGATGGACAAACTCAGCAATTGGGTTGTTTTGGCCTTTCTGTTTTTTTTATTTATTTATTTTTTAACTCAACTATTGCCTATAATGACTATATTTCTCCAAAATACATCTACACTACCAGTCAAAACTTTTTGAACAGTAAGATTTTTTTTTTTTTAAAGAAGTCTCTTCCGCTCACCAAGCCTGCATTTATTTGATCCAAGATACAGCAAAAGTTTGTGAAAAATATTGTGAAATGTATTCATCAATCATATAATTAATCAATCATTACAGTCATCAGTGTCACAGTGTCAGTGTCAGAAATCATTCTAATATTCCAATTTTCTGTTGAAGAAACATTTATTATTATCAATATTTAAAACAGAAAGAACCCAAAGATCAGCATTTATCAGAAATAAAAAGCTTTTGTAACATTATACACTATAACATTCAAAAGCTTTAAAGTTTTTTTTTTCTTTTTGGAAAGACATTATAGAAATAAATACTTATTAATACTTTTAAAGGATGCTTTAAATTGACCAAAAGTGATGATAAAGACATTTATATTGTTACAAATGTTTTCTATTTCAGATAAATGCTGTTCTTCTGAACTTTCTATTCTTCAAAGAAATCAGAAAAAAATTATACTCAACTGTTTTCAACATAATAATGTTTTTTGATCAGCAAATCAGAATATTAGAATGATTTCTGAATAATCATGTGGTTGGAGTAATAAAGCTAAAAATTCAGCTTTGAAATCACAGGAATAAATTACATTTTAAAAATACATTCAAATAGAAAACAGTAATTTTAAATAGTAAAAATATTTCAAAATTCAACTGTTTTTGCTGTATTTTAGATCAAATAAATGCAGGCTTGGTGAACAGAAGAGGCAAACAACTTTTGACTGGTAGAATATTAGTTGAATAAATAATAATAATCATAATTTTTTATGTTAACATTACATTTCACCCAATTGCTGGGTTTGTCCATATTTCAACTAGCGTTGGGTTGTATTTAACCCAGCATGTTTTCATAAAATACAACCAACACTGTTCAGCTGCCAACATTCCTCAAAATGTTCCACAGAAGAAAAAAAGTCATACAGGTTTGGAATTACATGAGGGTAAGTAAATCATGATAGAAGTTACATTTTTGGGTGAACTATCCCTTTAATTAATTACCATATAATTTTTCACCCTTTTTTCCACAGAGCAGCTATGCATGAACAAATACTAAAAAGGCATAAGATCTTAAAATGATTAAATCATTAAGTGATTAAATACAGACACAGTAGATTATCCTACAAGATCCATATAATGTCTACAACATATATTGTGTCTGATTAAATCCTGCAGCGCTGGAGCCAAACTGGAGTCATTATACCATTACAGCAGGCGCTTCACGGTTTTAATAATAGAACATATTCATAGTAAAACTAAAAAAAAGCCTGTGTGGGAGTATACGCCTGAGCGCGAACATGAATGAAAATAGGGGCCGACCCTGCCAGCAGCACCTTTGATCCCTTTATAAAAGAGAATAATTAAAACACGAACAATTTCACAACCACGGCGGAGGAATACAGAGCAGCTTCAACAAGGCGCGCATACCAAGTGAGCTACGCAATCTCGCTTCGGTCTTACTGTACGCCGCAACATAATTGCTAAATGGACCTGATAATTGATCAACAATGCTAGGCTATCCAGACAAAAACACAAAAACATGCTGGGAAAGGAAAAGGGGGTGCGAGGAGTTGGATTTGGAGAAGGTGAGCTGATTGGCTCCTCGAGCTTCAGGACTGGTGAAGGTAATAGTCGGGGATCCTGATGGATTCAGCAGCGAAGGAACATTGCAAGAACTCTGAAGTCAACCAACGAGGAAAGGGCATATTTATGTGGAGCTGCCCTGAGGCGGCCAACAGTAGGTCATCCGAGGAGCTTTGATAAGAGATTGGAAAAAAATACATGAAGACAAGGACTTGAGGTTTTGAGAAGACAGTATGTTGTGAATAGGCAGAGAGAAGGAGAGAAAGTTGTAGCGGTATTGGAAAGATAAAGGATTTGGTTGAGGGGTTAAGACTCAAGGTGGGCTGGTGCGCTCGGCCAAGCCGAACTCTTCCAACGAAGACACCAGCATGGGAACAAGGGATGCAGAGCAAAGGATGAGAGGAGTGGAAAGGGTAAAAAAACAAAACAAAAAAAACACAACTGTTAGAGACCTTGGCAACAGCCGAGGCATCTGAGGGGAATCAAGGGGGCTAGAGGGGTGAGAAAGAGAATGAGTGAGAGAGAACAAAAGAAAAAGAGAGCGTACTCATTCCCCAAAAGGGATCCAACGCTCCACTGCACTTTCAGTCAATGGTTCATCCCTCCATCACAGTGAGTAACGGGAGGAAGAGCAAATGAGTTGATTTAAATCAAAAACAAAAAGAAGTTTTCCTAGGCCTGGGTGATAGAAAACGAGCAAATGTTTGCCATGTAGCTAAAATTTTTCTTATGAAGTGTCTGTTGAGTGCTGAACCCAATGACCAATCAGAGGTGTTTAAGCTAGTTGGGTTTGCATCCAAAGTTGCAAATTTAACTTATGCCCAAAACTGGAATATCGTATAAAACATTTGCGAATAAGCACTGTTAGGGCTGCACGATTAATCGAAGGCGATTGTCATGCGCATGTTGTCGGTGAAGCCGGTTGTGTAATCAGCAGTAAATCTCCAGCACCTGTGTTCAGGTGGAGCGGCATGTACTACACAGAGCCGTACTCCACAGAAAAGATACGCTGAATCGTGTTCATTATCGCAAACGATTCAATCGGGCGATTATGAAATCGAAAGAAATCGTTTGCGATAATGACAGCTGTTTGCGTAGCTTCTCAGTGAACTACGGCTCTGTGTAGACATGCTGCTACACCTGAAAGCATGTGAAAATATCACATTTAATAACGTTTTTACTCCAAACTCACTTCATATTATAATATTTATATCAGTCGAGTGTTTGAAATAAATCTTTCTGTGAGATAGTATAGCTATTTACACAGAATAAAGCACGAATAGTATTCTAAGCAGTGATAAAGGCATTGCATTATTATATACTGCATTATAAAGAAAATTATAATGAGAAGAAGTCAGATAAACCATATATTGTTGTAGTCGTGGGTTTATTAGTCACGTTGAATCAATGACAGCAGTTAAATCTTGTTTATTCAGCTGCAGCGATAGCAAAGATGCGTTTCTATTTCTGGCGTATTTTGAGTTTCCGCGTGAGAATGAGAGCGCCCTCTGGCCTTCGGATGAAGATTTACTAAACACAGAACAGTGCTTTTCTAAAAGATACGCATGACAATCGCAGCTTTCGATTAATCCGATTTCACTTCGATTAATTGTGCAGCCCTAAGTACTGTTTCCATCCACCAAGTCAAAGAGAACAAAATCGTCGCTTCCTGATAAGCTGGCAATAAATATCACTAAGACAAGTAGGATAAGCCATTGAAAATAATAATTTTCATATATTATAAATTACTTGAGCGTCAGAGCGAGCAGACAAAACAATAAATGCGGTCATTGCTTTCAAAGAATGCCAGCTGTTTGGGAACGCAGTCGGATAAGCAAATTATACAGAAATTCTTAGCGAAAGACTTTGCTTAGGCATTTTAGAATGACCATAACAACATTTTAGATGCTGTGCAACAAAATTGGTCTACTTGTTAGTCAGGTTCTGCCATCCCATAGCACAAAGTCACATGACTTTTTTTTTTTGTTGTGCATGAGGGAATTTATTCTGAAATGTGTTTCCTTCTACTATTATTCACAATATTTTTTGTGAATTAAGGGATTTTCTTTCAAATTTTGGAATTTGCATCGCTTGTTTCTCATGCAATACTTCAAAACGCGCATAAAAACAGGATGATGGAAACACAGCTATTAGCCATTACCATTTAAAGTCTGGCTCACACTTGCCACTTAAATGCCATTATGTTTTCGCTTCAGATTCTGGAAGGAAAGTAAATGTTGAAATTAAGGGTGTGTTCACACTTGCAGTTCAGTTTGGTTGGTTCATTTGGTCTGAACCAAAGAGGAAAATTATACATTTGGTCCTGGTCTGCTTAGTGTTCACACTGGCATTTTGACAGCGAACCTAAAGATGGCATTTATTTTGTGGTTACTACCTTTATGGGCCTTGAACATTTCAAGTTGTGTTGCTGTCTATACAAGGTCAGAAAACTCTTGCATTTCATCTAAAATATCTTAATTTTTGCTCCGAAGATGAATGAAAGTCTTACGGGTTTAGAACGACATGAGGGTGAGTAATTAATGACAGAATTTTAATTTTTAAGTTAACTAACCCTTTAAGTTTCAATAACACAAAATAATTGAGTGGAGTTTAATTGTCTTTTAGGAAATATTCTTTTAGTGAATTTCGTAAAATTCAGTAAGTGGTCATTATGTATCAATCGATTGTCGCCAAAATTGGAAAAATATAGAGATATACATTTTTAGCTGTATCGCCCAGCCTACGTTTCCTGATCAATATCAACTCTTTCATCCAGTCGCTCCATCTTCCTTTGGCTGCCACCCCCATTTTAACTCAGGAATATTTCATGCGACGTGCATATGACCTGTATCAAAGTCGTCCTCATATTCACCATTAACCCTCAACCTCGCATGTTCTCTCTTTCCCCTTCTCTCCGCCAATCTCTCGCTCTCTTTCTCTCCCTCTCATCAGGTCACGTTAGTCTCTGGGGTTTGACAGCCACGCTGCAGATGCAGCCCTGTTAGAGCCTGTTTGAAACAGGACTTCAAAACCAGTGAAACAGTGAAGAGCTCAAAAATCACGCAACTGTGGAGCGTTACTGCACTGTAGGGTTAACACAGACAACAGGGGTTCTCACAGGTCTGTTCTGACGGTCACGAGCAGAGAGAAAAATGATCCTACATACAAACTACAACAATACACTCTGCGATACAATCATACATAGTGAAAGTAACAAAATAAATATGCTTTTTGAAGGAAGAGCGAGGGCAAATGCTTTTTGGATGATGTCAAAAGCTATGTGTCCAATCAAACATTCCCATGTCACTTGTGGAAGCTTCTCAAATTATGATGAAGGCTGCATGACATGCCCTTATTCTACAAAAGCTTGAACACAACTATGCAACAAATAAAATATGACCCAGATTACATGAATACACGGTACATGGTTTGTGACAACCGCAATGAGTTTTGCACAGTGAATTATTGGCTGCCGAAAGCATGATACCATTGAAATTCAATTTTGTATAATGAACAATTTTGGTGTTGTGGTGGGTTGCCAAATGATGTCCAATAAAAATTCTGGTCCTGAAGCAAAACCAGTTGTGCACCACTGCGCCATAAGATTCTAGGCCAGCAAAATCACAGATGCTCTCATGAATCTAGCAATTTAAATGTTATGATTAATTACAACTCTTTTTTGACAGCATATTTGTGAAATATTATTAAAACTAGTGCTGGGTGGTTTAACCAAAAAAGTTTTTTTTTTTTTTTCTTTTAAGTATTCTGGTGGTTTGACGGTTAATCATGGTTTTTCCCTGAATGTGGTTTTATATTAATCAGAATATATGCATTGAACATTTGCAGAACCACTGCAGTTTAAACATCATTCAAACAAGCATGTTACATATAGCATGAGAAGTTTTTGATGTAAATTATATTAGAAGCAAAAACAGAATGGTCTGACCTTGGATTTGTGATATTATGCTACATAAAACATCTGAACAAAACAAAAACAGACGCAAATTCACTCACTGACAGCAGGTGGCGCTTATGGAACAGCAGCCATACAGCGTTTCCTGCTACCTGATCTCATGATGAAAACGTACCTGTGGGAACTTTCACAAGACGTGAAATACATAATATGTACATATCACTTCATTTTCCAACAGAAATTAACACTAGAGGCGGTAAAACAGCGAGCACTTGTAATTGTTTTCATATACAGTTATAATTATAGCTCCATACGTTTCACTTTCTGGATGTAACAAGCTTGCTTGGTAGCTTAGCTGGCACGAAATTGGACTTAAGATGCGAAATCCTTCAGTATGTTTTCTGTGAAAAACACAACACTATCTCACGTGAATTTGTACATATTTTACGTGGTGGCCTTACTCGTACGATTTTGTACGATTTGCCTAAACCCCAGTGACGGGTGGGTTTAGGTGAGGGGCATTCGTATGAATTCATACGAATTGGGAACTCGTAAAATACTTACGATTAAGCTTATGAATTCGTACAAGTGAGATCGTACGAATTTCGTACGAATTAGCCACCTCGTAAAATACGTACGAATTGCCGTGAGATCGGGCTGGAAAAACATGACTCACAATGAAAAAGCTGAAAAATGACAGATCGAAAAACAGATGGTTAGTTATTTTAAAACGTTATAGCACCACTCAACCGACATTTCAAGTCAGTCCTGCATGTTAATTTGTTTCGGGGGGTTGGAAACAACACTCTTTAGTGCCATTCAGTGGTCATTTCACATTGAATGTGTCACGAAATGTACATGGCGCTACGTATTTCCTTGCAAAAAAAAGTTCCCACAGGTATGTTTTCATCATGAGATCAGGTTCAAAAATTCATAACGCTTTACCATTTAAACCAGTATATCACCCAGTACTAATTATAACTTAAAAGAACTGTTTTTAAAATGTACATTTTAAATTTACTCGAGTCGTCAATGTCGCATGATCCTTCAGAAATCGCTCTAATATGCTGATTTGCTGCTTGAGAAAAAAAATTCTCATCATCATTGTTGAAAACAGTATTTTGTGGAAACTGATACATTTTTTTCAGGACTATTTGATTAATAGAAAGTTAAAAAGAACAGCATTAATTTGAATTAAGAATGTTACAGTGCTACAAAAGATTTTTGGAAAATTTGATCGTTTTAACGCATCATTGCTGTATTTAAAACAAAACAAATCTCACCTACCACATAAACGAGAAACGAGAACAAATCTAAAAAGAACAGAATCTGACTGTTTTTTGTGAGGCACAGTTACTCTTCTCAATAATGAATAAATAATCTCCCGTAATGTGATTCGACACTGAAAATTGAGCACTGCAAATGATTTGTAACCAAATTTGTAAACAACATTTTTTCATAAACCAAATTATTCATGGTGCATTTCGTCTTTTTGGATTAGTAAACACTAAATACAGAGTAGTTATGCAGAGAAAACCAGGAAGACTTCAGGGACTGTGAGCCAGCCGTGCACAGCCTCCATAACTGTCACAAATCCAAAAACACATTCAGATTGCCTCCTGAAAAAAAACAACCCTGCCACAAAAATGTCCTTCCCCTCTGCCCCCTCCTGTGATAAACCCACCTAAGCTCCAGCATGTGGCGCATCCCCAAACCCCATGTTAGCCCCAGTGCTAGCCCAACAGGCGCTAAGCTCTTCACGCAGCTCTGATGTGTTCAACCGTTTCAGGCTGTGTGTGTTTGTTCATTCGGCCATGTTGTGTCTAACCTGACTATTAAGGCTGTTCAGACAAACACCTACTTGGATTCCCATTTTGGCCATCTGCTACCCCCCTATTTACCCCTTAACAATCTCATTCCTTATACGACCGTTTCCTGTGGACTACTCTATATGACGTTCTTGAAGTGGTCATCTTGGCCCCCTTCAGGTCTCGTTCCCTTCCTCTCTTTACTAAAGAGAGCAGGATCCAAACCCTTTGTTAATGGATGTTATTCTAAAGCGTAGAGGAGGAAACAAGGAAACGCAAGGAAACGCACACATGCGAAAACAAACAGGACTCCTGACCTTAAGCTTCCTTTTTGGTGCCAGCATTTGCGTGGCTCTTTCTATCTCTCCAAAGGCGCCAGGTGTGGGGCCACATGTGGTTAGGGGTTTGGTTTGTTTCCTGTGAGGTGCTGGCTTTCCACACATGCTAAACAACCTTGCAAGTTCATGCTAGGAATGTATTATTCACTTGTAGTGCATGAGAGTTTATGAGCGAGATAAGGCAGGTTCATTCAGAGCTACAGACCACTCGTGTTCCAGTTGAAAGAACAGCGCCCAGCCATAGTTACCTTCGCGGGGACAGAACAAGGTTGTTCTGCAGGTGCAGCAATTCGCGATATTGATTTTAACATTTTTCAGGACAAGGCTTTTGTGGCATGGAAAGCTGTAACTACACCCCAGAAAATTAATTTCTATCGTTATGCTGAGGAGAACTTGACAAAGACAAACGCTACTGACTGAGCTAAGCTGTATTCGTTTGTCTGTGGCATTTTATAAAAACTAACGCAGGGGAATTTCTTTTGGTCAGTGAAAAAGTGAGGCTGGAAATGCCATATTTCTGGTTCCTAATGAATGTGTTTGTAAATGTGGGTTTGTGTCTGACAAAAGATCAGTGCTCACTGTAAATGATGTATAAGAAATTAAAATAAGACCAAATAAGTGTCAAAATATAAAAATATAAATAATTAAAAAAAAATCAGATATGAATAAATAGAGTGCTGGGAGTAAACAGAAGTCTAAGAAGAGGTAAAAAATAAATAAATAAATAAATAAATAAATACATACATATGAATATATAAATACACAGACAGGTAGACAGATGATAGATAGATACAGACAGACAAACAGATAAACAGATAGATAGTTAAAAATATGTATTTAGTTTTTTAGGCATTTTTAAGGCTGACTTAAATGGGTTGGTAATCAATAATCAATTATTTTGAGATCAATAACAAATATTTTCTTCTGTTGCACCCCAAGGAAGAACTAAAAACAAATCTTTATTTAGTTGTGTGAAGAAAAAAAAAATAAATAAATAAAAAAAATCTAGATTTTCTAAATTTTGTATCACACAATATTTTTCTTACATGTATAAATTAGTCTTTTTGAATGAAATTATATTTTATTATTTAGGGAGTCCCTCACAAGAGAATCTTCATACATTTACAAGACCATCAGTATTCTTTTTTTTTCTCAAGTTTAGAAATGTTTACATAGACCAAACTCAAACAAAAAACAAAACACCAAACCAAAATCAAACAAAACAAACTAAAACAAAAAAAAAACAAAAACAAAATATAAACAAACAAACTACACAACAAACAAACTAAAACAAAACAAAAAACACTAAACTAAACTAAAACAAAAGCGTGTTTGGAAAAACAAAGGGTGAGTAAAAGACTGGTTATTAAGTTAAACAAAAACTTTTAGACTAATGATGTCTTCATACATTTAAAAGACCATCAGTATTCTTTTTTTTTCTCAAGTTTAGAAATGTTTACATAGACCAAACTCAAACAAAAAACAAAACAAAACACCAAACCAAAATATAAATAAACAAACAAAAAACTAAAACAAAACAAAAGCGTGTTTGGAAAAACATAAAGGGCGAGTAAAAAACTGGCTATTTAGTTAAACAAAAACTTTTAGACTAATGATGTTTATAACTTGTTTAATTTTTTTATTATTCACCCAAATTCAGTTTTATTCATTTCCCACCACAAATTATCTTTTTTCTGGTTTCTATTTTAGTTATTTATAAGGATGCACCGAAATTTCGGCCAACGAAAATTAAAAATGGCATTTTTGGTTTTCGGCCAATAGAGAAAAACAGATAAAAATGTGAGCCGAAACATATGCCATGCCGTTTATTGGCTTCACCAACAGTATTTTTATTTATTTTGAAAATTTGGGGCGTTTAGAAATGTTTACAAGCTTGAATCACGATTTCTGTGTGAAAACGTTCGCATACAGGCTTCACACTTGAATACACACGTATGCGTGATTAGCAAACGAGACCCATTGTCCCTTAATTCAATTCATTAATTCGTTCATTAGGCTTGTTCGTTCATCCATTCAAGCTAATACATTACGCACAGGCGCTAAAGAGTGACCTACATGCTCCTGTAATCACCACGCCGCGGTGTAACGTGTGTGAAAAAGCCGTTTCTGTGCTGTGAGAAGCTCAGGCTCGCTTGGGGCGCGGAGGTTGGCTGCTCCTCAGCAAAGCTGCAGGAGATAGGTTTGTAAAGTCGTCTAAAAAGGAATGCACCGTGTGTATGTGTATGAATAAGGGGGGTGTTTAGCATTTAGCCAGGCACCGGAAGACTTTGTGTGCCCCCTGTTTTCAAATGCGTTTATCGCTGGGCAACGGTGCGGCCCGGGGCTCTTGAGGCCGGAGCTCAAACAGAGAGCCGGGTCTATTTTCTGCCTGTTAGCACAGCGCCCCTTTCACCAAGAGTCAGCAGGACCCACAGCACTACAAAGAACAGGAGGGGATGACTTTAGCATGGTGTGTGTATGTGTGCGCGCGGGTATGTGCGTGCATAAGTCAGGATCTGAAAGAGGAAGATTAGCAAATGGCCTTCTCAGCCTCGATGCGAACCTCGGTGCTGATGCTCTACTATTGAAGTGGACACTGGCTGCTTTTCTTGCTGAATACAGATAAAGCTAATACCTACATAAAATAATAGCTTTTCAGTGAATAACCCCAAGCATTTTAAGGCTCTTTTATAGGCTTTTTCACCCATTTAATACCATGAAAGAAACTTAGTAGCTACTTTAGGCTGTGAAAGAAACCCCAAGAGCAAAAAAAAAGAATGAGAAAAGGGATTCATTTTGTTCATTAGAAACTAATAAAACACCAACGGAGCGCAAAAGAGCCACAATTAGAGTGTAATTTTGGAAAGTGTGCAAATAAAAAGGATCGTTCACCTAAAAATTACAATCCACTATCCGGTCATTATTTACTGACCTCTCATCACTTCAAACCTGTGTTACTTCCTTACTTACTTTCTTCTTGGGCACACATAAGATAATATTTTGAAGAAGTAGTAAATAAAAAAAAAAACCTAATAATTATAATTACAGGGTGTTGGGAAGCCACACAAGTTTCAGAACAGGAAGAAATGTTTTACAGGGAATTTATACAGCTGTCAAAGTTACCATATTAACTTTAACTTTATGGACCAAAAAACAAAAACAAACAAACAAAAAAAATTATAAACATGTTTGGAACAACATAAAGGGAGAGAAAATTTATTTATTTATTTATTCATTTAATTAGTGAACAATCTCTTACTGATCAATAATACATTTGTATTTTTTTTTTCTCTCCAAATTCGGTTTTAATATTCCCCCCAAAAATTAATTAAAAATAAAATTATTGAGATAAATTCTTACAAGTCTTACAAAATTACTTTATATTATTGAATAAAATATTAAATAATTATTACAAAGCATTTTCAGCCATTGCTTTAATAACCTGTATAACTGTAATTATTACTCTGAGAAGTACATTCTACAATAGTAACGTCATAATAGTTTAACAAAAAGTTAAACTAAACTTTTATTTGGTGGTTTGCATGTATTTAATTATATTTATTTCATTATTATTATTAAATGAAAATGCAGGAAATGCAATGAAATTAAATTAAATGCAGATAAAACAAACTAGACCAGGGCCCGTATTCTTAAAACTTCTAAGAATCCTCTCAGAAAGCTCCTAATTTAGCTTAAAAAAAAAAAAAAAAAAAAAAAAAAAAAAATTACGTAGGAGTCTTATTAGTGATTCAGGACCAAAGAGCAGCTCTGAGTGAGAAAAAGACAAAAACTTTTATCTTAGTGAGGAGGACTGATTGGTTGGTTGTCCAAGCAGGAAATAAAAGAGCACTTTTAAGTGTAGGGTCTATTATAAGCCTTCACTTAGAAATTATAGGCATATTTTTTCCTGTTTTAAATGAACACACACACTATATATATATATATATATATATATATAAACACTTTCTGAATTACTTTTTTAGGATCTTTTCTTTCATTTTAAGAGGAACCCACATTTCTAAGAATTTTCCAGGTGCCAAATATGTTAATGTAATTACTTTGGTGATTACTTCCATTTCTGGCACTATGACATTTCTGTGCAATGTCGGAGATGTTAGCATGTCTCTAATAAGATCGATCACATTCATATTTTGTCCATTTGCTCCACTGTTAAAGAAAGAAAAAAGTCCTCATCCATACTCCTAACAGTTTTGGACCTAAAGACCTCTTTTAAGGGTTAAGATGCTTTCTGAATTACTTTTTTTTTGGGGTAGGATCTTTACTTTAATTTTAAGAGGAAACGCCCACATTTCTAAGAATTTTCTTAGAATTTTGTCACTAGGAGCAATACTGACCCAGATCAGTTGTGAAATGTCCTCGTACAGTGAGACAGCAGATGCTGAAAACACTAGGAGAGTTTGAGTGTGGGTAGCAGAAGAAAGTCATTCACGCAGAGACAGGCAGAACATGCAGACTTCATATTTAAGGATCAGCCTTTTGGATTTTGGGATAGCTCACCCAAAAATGAAAATTCTGCTATTGATTACTTACCCTCATGTGGTTTCAAACGCTTAAGACCTTTGTTCATTAATCTTCAGAATATAAATTATAAAAAAAAGATATTTTTGATGAAATCCGAGAGCTTTCTGACCCTGCATAGACAGCAACGCAACTATTCATGGCCCAGAAACGTAGTAAGGACATTGTTAAAATAGTCCATCAGCAGTTCAACCATAATGTTATGAAGCTAAGAGAATAATTTTTGTGCGCAAAGAAAACAAAAACTTTAACAGTTTCTCCTCTTCTGTGTCAGTCTCTGCCATGTGCTAATGACAGTACCACAACGCAATTTTTAAATATGATCTTCATTTGTGTTCCGAAGATGAACAAAGGTCTTTCGGGTTTGGAACGACATGAGGGTGAGTATTTAATCACAAAATCTTCATTTTTGAGTGAACTATCCCATTAATAGTCACAGACACCAGTTAACGTCGCAATTTGATTATGTCTACAGCCCTACTTTTGATCCATTCATCCAAAATGCCATGATACAGTATATGCAATACAGTAAATTCTATTTTTATAACTTCATGATTCCACAATTCCATCCATATTGCCCTACATCTTAGGTGTTGTATATTCATTATAATGGGCACATGAACATATGTGAAACTGTGCATGTGGGTGTCCAGGGGGTATGTAAGGCCAGAGGTGCAGTGGTCTGGGAGTCGGCCAATCTGGAGCTGGGAGCTACGCCAGGCCCTCTCCGCCCCACCCTTTCCTCCATCGCCATTTCCAAACCTCAGACTAATGATGGTTCTGGCTGTTTTAAAAACCTTTTTGCCTTCGCTTTAAATACAACTTCCTCCTTTAGCTACTGTACAGCCAACTGTGTCTGTAGTCAGGATGGGCCGGGGGGGGGAGGTCTTTAAAAGGTCTGATGAAAGGAATGAAGAAAGGAAAGCACGCACAATGGAAAGTGCGTTCAGAGACAGGTGTCTGCCTGTAGGATTGGCGTAGCAGCAGCTGTAGTGGTCTGCGGTGCGCGAGCCCCTCTCTAGTCGGCAGGCCCAGCTGTCGTCGGTAAGTGGGTTAGGGCGAGCAGCCACCGGAGTTACATGCTCCAGTGTTCAACCCTGCTCGGCACTGAAAAGGGCGCCTGCTAAGCAAATAAGCAATAACGATAAATCTGAGTTGGCTTTGGGCATCCATCATTGCGAAAGTGGGTCACAGTTTTGATAGGCTAGGAACTCTTGCCACTTTCTGCCTCTCTTTCCCGCACACGTCCCTCCTCTCTTGCTCTCTCCCTCCTTTTTTTTTTTTTTTTAAATCACTGCATGTTCTGGCTCTATTCTTTTCCTGGTCCATTTCCTCTTTAGCCATCCACCTGTAAAGCAATGACTTCCTTGTTCCTTATTACAGTACATATATTTTATATATCAGTATGTCCATTTACACTAAGCACAAATAGCCTGCCTTGTTGGCAGAGGCCATTTTCACTAACTCCACCCACCAACATGTGACTGGGCTAGACAACATTACAAAAGACGCCTGTTGAACAATGGTAAAATGCATAGCAGTAGGGCTGTGCCGATAAACTATGATATCGAATCGCGATAAAATATAAGTTGATAACGATGATAAGCTTTAGGCATTTTTTCTTTATATGGATTAATACAAGAGCCAATCACACAGCAGAAATTTGCAACAACAGCCAATCAGCGTGCAGCTTTTAACGTTCACGTCAAAGAACACTTTACAAAGCAAACTTGACACAAGGACGACAAAAATGACTGGAAGCAGTGACGAAAGTAAAACTAACCTCGAGTTATTACCAAAAATGATGAAATTGTCGACAAAAAAGGTGGCACGAATTCGAAAAAGCGTCGAGGCGCAGATTAAAACAATTAAACAGATTAAAATGTTTTACACATTATGTGCACTGGCTAGAAATTGTAGCTTTGTGTTATAGTTTTATTTTGCACATTTAATCTACCTCTTAAAGCCAGACGATGTAAACGCACTTGTCTTTCTGGAAAAGAAAAAACTGCAATTGTGTTATTTACAAATTATGCTTACAATAGTTTTATGTTTTATTTTACACATTTACTCTTCTTTTGTCACAACATTTAGTTTGTAATTACTAAATGTAATTAATGAACAAATTTGCGTGGCTTCAGTCATAGTTGGGATACTCTTTAAAGCTGGCAGCATTAACAGTTTATATATTGAAATACATATCGTTATCGATCAATATGGGAAAAAATTACCGAGATTACATTTTTGCCATATCGCCCAGCCCTACATAGCAGTGAATTTTTGACTAGATCGACCCAAGTTCGAATCTGCCTTTTTTTGAACTCATTCTTCTCCCTTTTCCAACCCAGGCTCATGAAAATACATGTCTTTATACACATTTCTGCAATACCGAAATTACATGCCTTACTGGACGTTTTGCATCAGTTTCAAAGTGAAATGTCCAGAGAGTGGCGCTAAAACACACGTTCGATACGTGACCTGAGCACATTTTTATTACGTTGGTACAGGCATGTATTGCTGTATTTTTATTACGCTGCTTGAGGTGCGTATTGCGGCCGATCAGAATTCAAATATCCGGGAAGTGTCGCTAAAGGTTAATGCTCATGTTGGAAATATCCCCTACACCAAACCCAACCCTTAAACCTACCTGATAGTGTTAACAAATGCGTACACCAAATAAAAACACACTGGTTGAAGCAGCTGTGCTATTTTAACTTTTGTATGTGGATTTAAGCTGTTTTGTCAAACTATAGTTTCACCAGGTTTGTGCCAGAGATCTTCAACTCTCAAGTGCAACGCTGAATCGCATGAACTACTGAGCAAACCTACTGAACTAGAAAACTCAGGCATATGAAGCTCTATATGTGACGACGATGTTCAAAAGTATCAGTTTTCAAATCGCACAGGATGTTAAAATTGTTTTAAGGTCATAACTTAATATTCTGATTCATTGAAAATGTGTTTATTAATCAAAACTTTGTACCTGTAATTCATCCTTTACATGAAAAGGAATAAAAGTTGTCAGTTTTACTGCCTCTTGTGTTCATTTCAACTGGAAACTGCACTGGTTTGTACATACACTCTTATAAATAAAGGTTCTTTATTGGCATTGATGGTTCCTTGAAGGACCTTTCAAATGCAGAAAAGGTACTTTATAGTCTAAAAGGTTCTGTCGATTTTTAAAATGTTCTTCAAAATGGTTCTTTTAAGAACTGTTCGCTAAAAGTTTCTTAACCAAAAATAGTTTTTCTATGGCTTCAATGCAAAAACACCCTTTTGGAACTTTTATTTTTAAGAGTGTATAGTATGTTTTTTTTTCTGTTTTGCTGAAATGTATGTATATAAATGTCGTCCACCTGTGAAGCAACAGCTTGCTTGTTCATTACTCTTCCAGCTCTATATTCCTCTTCTTCCTACTTCGTAACTGCTCTTTTTTTAATTAATGAAGTTTGGCAAGCATTCATTTGGTTTTGCTCATAATGACAAAATTTTAATTTTCACCGCAAAAAAAAAAAATCCTTAAGTGACATTGATGGAGGGTCCAGAGTCATATCTAGGGACCAGAATATTAAGGGAAATGGGCTATTTTCACTTGCCACTAATCAGCACCCTAGCAACCTATCATAACACCTTAAACAGTGTAGTACTGTGGCTGTGATTCTTACACTAGCAAGCAGAACTCATATTTTCTTCAGAAATTGTAAAGATTGAGTCCTGCAATCTTCTTTCTGTGTGTGCATACATTAACATTAACATCTGTATCTGGGTACTGAATGTCTTTTCAGTCTTATATAAATGTAAAAAAGTCTCAGTGGTTGTTAGTGGGTGAATTAAAATGGGAGATAATGGTATATGATACTTTGTCCTACTATTATGTTTGACATTCAACTCTCACTACTGAAGTGTAGTGTAAAGACTAAGTTTTGGCAACTTGTGAATCGGTTGAAATTATTGAACATCTGTTTTCTCTCTCTCCCTCTTTCTTTTTTTTAAACAATTGATCTGCAATGCAGTTCATTAATTTTACTCTACAGTTTAAATCAAGGTATTCTGTTTTGCTTAAAAGGTGTGTCACGCTTTCTCCCAACTGATTAAGGATCCAAAGTTAAAGGGACAGTTCAGCCAAAAATAAAATCACCCCATGATTTACTCATCCTCAAGCCATCCTAGGTGCATATTTCTTTCTTTCTTTCTTTCTTTTTTTCTTTCTTCTGTAACAACTGAAGTTACATGTAATAAATGTCCTGGCTCTTCCAAGCTTTATAATGGCAGTGAATGGCTGTTGAGATTTTGAAGTCCAATAAAGTACATCAATCTATCATAAAATGTACTCCACAAGGCTCCGGAGGGTTAATAAAGGCCTTCTGAAGTGAATCGATGCATTTGTGTAAGAAACATATTCATATTTAAATCTATA
This sequence comes from Cirrhinus molitorella, assembly GCA_033026305.1. Lineage (NCBI taxonomy): Eukaryota > Metazoa > Chordata > Actinopteri > Cypriniformes > Cyprinidae > Cirrhinus > Cirrhinus molitorella. The sequence goes on along the minus strand of CM065123.1, from coordinate 14,834,344 downwards.
TAAACCATAATCTCTAGCTTCTGCTAACTGTTGTACATGTGTTCATGAGAGTGGCGTCTCAGTGGATGACATAGAACATAGACTTAGTGTAAGCTCCGGTGAGAATATGCTATTCTCGGAAGAACCAAGTTTTGTTTTAGAGCAAAAGGAAACCATTCTCCTTTTGGCTTATATTGAAATCTTCCAACATTTTTCTTTACAATTCCTTGATTTATACTTCTAATTCATGACTGGTGTTTTGTTTTGCTTCCTCCACTGCGCTTTCGCGTTTGCTTATCCTATGCCATCCGCTGGAGCGCCACTCTCTCGTGAACACACCTACAATAGCTAGCGAAAGCTAGAGATTATGGTTTATAAAGTTTTAAATATGGATATGTTTTACACAAACGCATCAATTCATTTCAGAAGGCCTTTTAACCCATGTGGAGCATTTTTTATGATTAATAGATGCATTTTATTGGACTTCAAAATCTCAACACCTATTCATTGGCCTTGGAATAGGCCAAAATCATTGGATTTTGGAATAGGTGTTGAGAAGCTTGGAAGAGCCAAGACATTTTTAAATATAACTCTGATTGTATAATCATCTGAAAGAAGAAAGTCATATACACCTATGGCTTGAGGGTGAATAAATCATGGGGTTATTTTCATTTTTGGGTGAACTATCCCTTTGGTTGAACACTTAAACAGTAACATAATTTCAAAATTTGTTTTGAGAAACAACAATGCCATTTAAACTTCACTTCCAGAACAAAAATGTACAGATAATTTACTAACCCTCTTGTCATCCAAGATGTTAATATCTTTCTTTCTTCAGTCGTAAAGAAATTATGTTTTTTAATGAAAACGTTTTAGGATTTCTCTCCATTTAATGGACTTCTATGGTGCCCACGAGTTTGAACTTCCAAAATGCTGTTGAAATGCAGCTTCAGAGGGCTCTAAACGATCCCAGCTGAGGAAGAAGGGTTTTTATCTAGCGAAACGGTCGTTTTTTTTTTTTTTTTGAAAATAGGCTCATTCTCCAACTCCCCTAGAGTTAAACAGATGAGTTTTACTGTTTTTGAATCCATTCTGCCAATTTTCGGGTCTGGCGTTAGCACTTTTAGCATAAATCATTGAATCTGATTAGACGGTTAGCATCTCGCTCAAAAATGACCAAAGATTTTCAATATTTTTCTTATTTAAAACTTGACTCTTCTGTAGTTACATCATGTACCAAGACCGACAGAAAATGGAAAGTTGCATTTTTCCAGGCTGATATGGATAGGAACTAATAGTAAAATAGCTGGGGACTATATTCAGGCGCTGTGTAATATCATTGCGCCTGCTACACCCATGATATGGCAGCAAAGTTCCCTGATTATTAAGCCAGAATGAGAGTATAGTTTTCAATTTTCTGTCGGTCTTAGTACACAATGTAACTACAGAAGAGTCAAGTTTTAAATAAGAAAAATAGCAAAAATCTTTGGTCATTATTGAGTGAGATGCTAACAATCTAATTCAATGATTCAATGATTTATGCTAAGCTATGCTAAAAGCGCTAATGCCAGACCAAGAGATCTGCTGAATGGATTCAAAAACGGGGAGAACTCTAGGAGAGTTCGAAAATGAGCCTATTTTCAAAAAAAAAATGTGGAGTGTTCCTTTAAAAACTCCCATCTCATTTTCTCCTCCAACTTTTAAATCGTCCCACATCGCTGCAAAAGTACCAACTAAGTGTTTACAAAGTCAACGTACAAAGAAAAAAAATAAAAAATAACAAATAAAAAAAATAAAAAGTAAAACAGTTTTGTAGGACGATTTTTTAAGTTGGAGGAAAACATGAGATGGGAGTTTTTTTCCGACTGTATTGAACCGGAATACACAGAGTTCACACAGAACTAGACAAGACAAGCATTTAAGCTTAAAAAATATATATAAAAATGTCAATTTTTTTTTTAGAAAATAACTGATCGCTTCACTAGATAAGACCCTTCTTCCTCGGGTGGGATCATTTACAGTCAACTGAAGCTGCATTTTGGAAGTTCAAATTCACAGGCACCATAGAAGTCCACTATATGGAGAGAATCAAAATATGTTTTCCTCAAAAAACAATTTTTTTATGACTGAAGAAAGAAAGACATGAACATCTTGGATGAGTAAATTGCAAGGGGGTGAGTAAATTGCAATTTTTTTTCTGGAAGTATAATAACGATAATAACGTGCAACATCAAATTATCACTGCATGCATCTAATGGAATAAACTAACACATTTTGAATGTAAAAAAAAAAAAGTTGGGTAAAAAAATGGATAAAATGGACAATGGGGAACATTTGTCCCCCTGATTTTACAGTGCAAACAAAACTAATGACAAAACATCCTGTTGTTTGTTGCAGTCGCAACTGATTAGGAGGACAAAAATCTAGAGAAGATCTGGAGGAGATGGAAGCTTTTAAGTTAACATCACATCTTGTTAGGAAACAACGACAGAGGTAACAAGCCTCCTCTTTTTTTTCCCTCTCAGACACACACAGAGTCAGAACTATCAACTCAGAAAGGCCTAAGCAGAAGACACGAGGCATTATCATCCTGAAGTGGAGGAGGGGGGGTCATCGGTCTCATCTCTTTCACTCATTCTCTTATTTGTGGAATTTGTAGCTTTTTAATAAAGTTCAGTCTTCCCTCCCCCACTCTCTGCACTCACTTCCTTTCCTTGTCAACAATTTTCTGTCTCCCTCTCTCCTTCCTTTCCTCCCTCCCTCTCGCTCGTCTCCATTTCCCAGTGCCCGTCTCTCCTCCTCTGGCTCTTCCTCTCTCACACACTGTTTATTTAAGCACTTTCACGGTCACTGCATTGTAATCTCATGGGACAAAACTGCCCTTTCTCTTTTACACTCCCTCTCTCTCTCGCTCCTTCTTCCCTCTCATCCCATTCTCTCCTGGTAACCTTCTCTATCTCTCCCTCAGCCCCTCCTCTCCATCTTTCTCTGTCAAAACGTTTCAAATTCAAATTCAGATTGGTTTTTCCTGAGCTGAAAGGGCATGAAAGAGTGCTGGTGCTTGGCAGCCTTGAGCTTTGTGGTGCGGTGGCCAGGCGGAGAGCCGGAGGAGAGCCAAGCACCTCTGAACATGCTCAGGTCACAAAGGCCCCAGCCGCACAAAGAGAAGAACTCGCTCCATACAAAAAGCAGCACCCACGGCCTGCATTAGGCACACATAGTACAAAAGGCTCAAAAACGCCCCGCACAAAACCCAAGAACCCAAACCACACATTAGACTTCTTTAACACAAAAGAGAAACTGAAAACAATCAACAAAAATGCAAAGTATGATTATATATGATAAAAGGAGTGAAATAAGTCAAATAAATACAATTCAATTTGAACAAATTACCAAAAAAAAATATAATAATAATAAAAATAATAAATACTCAAATTAAATATACATTAAATTTTAAGAAAAATTAAATACGACTACCATTTATGATGCTATAACATAAAAATGTAAATAAAAATAACCAAATTACAACAAAAAATAAATATTTACACAAGATAAAAATGACAAAAGAATAAAAAAAAAAAAATAAAGGATAAAAATACATAATACTAATGTTGTACAAAAAAAAGTATAAATGAAATCCATAAAATAAAATATCAATTTTAAAATTTCAACTGAATAAATAAAAAGCAAAAAATCTAATTAAAAAACAAAAAATATAATTAATTTTAAAATGAAATGCATTAAATTAAAACAAAAATGAAACTAATAAACTAAAAATTATTTTAAAAAAAAATACTACTAAATGTTGACATCACAACAAATAAAACAAGATTCCATTAAAATATTGATTTATAAATAAATAGTAAAATGAAAAAATACACCAAATAAAAATTAAAAATACAATTAAAAGATAGAATAAATTACAAATAAAAGTGTAAGATAAAAACAAAAAAATTAAATGCATAAATGAATAACTAATAGCTATAATATTTTATTTAAAAGAATAAATACTACTACCGTTTATGATGCTATCATTATAATACACATTTAAATGAAAATTTAAATTATAATAACAAAAATATAATAAAATTAAAATTAATAAAAAATAGTTTGATAAAAAGTAAATACTGTATAATAAGTCAAGTTAAATACAAAGAATGAATTATAATACAAATAATTTAACAAATATAAAAGCTATGAGAATAAATTAAATACTACTACTATATAATGCTATAGCACAAATTAAAATGAAAAAAATAAATACTAAAATACTAAAAATTAAATTAAAAAAAAAAAAAAAAAAAAAACAATCACACAAGATAAAAAATTCAGATACAATAAAATAAGAAATTAAACAAGTTTCCATTTAAATATCAATTGAATAAATAATAATAATAAAATAAATTACACAAATTAAAAATGTAAAAATAGATAAATTAAAAGCATACTATAAATAAAAATGCAGAAAACAAGTTATTTGTATATAAAATAAATCAAATATTCAAGTAATAGTAGTATTATGTTGCTATATAATTTCAAATATTAAAATGAAAATAATTAAATTATAATTTTTTTAATACAAATAAATACTAAAATTAATTACAAAATTAAGTTAAAAATGAAGATACAATAAAAGAAAGATATTCAAACAAGTTTCTATTTAAATATTTTAATGATAAATAAATAAATAAATAAATAAATAAAAGTAAAATAATAAATGACACAAAATAAAAATTAAAATATAATTAAAAATGGATAGAAAAAATTACAAATGAAAAAAAAAAAATATAAAACTATAAGATAAAACAAATGATACTATAAATAAAATACAGAAAACAAACATATTAAAATAATTTAAAAAATGAATAAACTAATGTAAAAACAATACAATAAAATAACATTATACACATATAAATAAAATCAAATAAATAAATAAATAAATAAAGTCTCCAGCGCCACCATTAGCTGTCTGTAAACAGGAGGACGCACTTCAAGTACAAAACTCTTTTAAACGGCCCACACAATACTGAACAACAGCGGAGCCGTGGGGGAGGCAAGGCCAGGGTGGGTTCAAGGAGGACACATGTTGTGTAGCCATGGCTTCTCCCATGCCCCATGCAGAGAGCGAATTATCCACTTAATTTAGGATTACAGACAAGCAGCTACCTCTAGAACAATGAGACAGTCCGGTGCCGTCTTTTCAGATAACATTACAAAACCCATCAGGAGGGGCATCTTCAACACAAGTACAGCTGTCCCCACATATAATCACAAGCAGAGACGCAGGAGGGATTCAAAAAGTAGGAGACACAATGATGCATGATTATTGATGATCTCCTCAGAATAGCGTGGCGAGATGAATATAAAAATTTGTAAATATAACGGTTTCTACGCCCAGCAAGCATCAGCAGAATTATTCATCACTAGGTTTCTAACAATGATAAAGACGCAGCAGATGGTTGCTTGAAGATTAGTAACTAAAATTTATTAAAAGAAGAAGAGAAAGTAGAACTAGTGTATTTGTTTTATTTTAATTTAGTTTTTTTGGAAGTTGTAAATAAAACAAAAATTACTGGATTATGTTTTACAAGAAAATACTATTTCAGTCTTTCCACTTTAAAATTTCATGCTTATTTTATTTTTTTTTTTCAATCTACTGCATTGCTCTAAAGAATAATAATAATAATAATAATAATAATAATAATAATAATAATAATAATAAATACTTTGAATTAAAAATACACAAGAAAATTAATATACAATAAATAATAAAATAATACAAATGTTAGTAAATAAAAAATTAAATATTGAAATTAAATAATAAAATACAAAAAACATGTTTAATGCTTCAAGAACAAAAATAATATATATATAAAAAAATAAATAAATATGTTTTTATTCAATTAAAAATATAAAATACAATTTAAATATAATAAATAATATTAAATGAAAAATAAACTAAATTAAATTAAATTTTGAAGTCTGTATAATGCTTCAAAAACATAAATAATATAAAATTAAAAATAAATAAAAAATATCTAAAATTACATTACATTTTTTATTGACAAAATAAAATTTACAAAAAAACAACAAAAATAAAATTTTGAAAAGTCTGATTAATGCTTCAGAAACAAAAATAATATTAAAAAAATTTATAAAATAAATAATTAAATAATAAAAGTCAAATAAAATTGTATTTTTTAAATAATAATAATAATAATAATAATAAAATACAAAAATATTTTTTAAAGTCTGTTTAATGTTTCAAAAATGAAATTGAAAAAAATGAAAAAATTATTAAATTAAAAACATTAAATACAATTAAATAATTAAAAAAATAAAACTTAATTCAAATTAAAAATTTAATATGTACATACACCAAAATAAAATAAAATATAATATAGTAAAATAAAATAAAATAACTGCAACCCCAGGAAGGCTGGTAGTAGCAGTATAATATATTTTTCTGTATCAGACAGATGTCCATAAATTTAATTCCGGGAAAAAAAAAAAAAAAAAAAAAAAAGTGCATTTGATCCCACAGTCTGCACTATAATGATGGCAAAGCTGCCCACCACATGAGAAACGGTACAGGGAGCTCTGCAGGAAATCTGTTCAGCGTGTTCCAGACACTAACCGCCAGACCTGCTTGATGAATAGGACCCAGTCATCATCAGCACTGGTTGTTTTGATTGCGTTTTGCCTCCACACAGAGAGGACAAATCTGTTTAATAACCGGAGAATCGTGAGCTGCCGGTTTGAAGAACTGAAACGGTTATCAAAACACGTCTATCAGAAGCACACACCCAGTCCTGCACGTGCACACAAGCTGTACCCCGCGCACACATGGCTTCACCACAGCGAGCAACAAACCAGCACCATACCCAGCATTCCATGCATTCCACTCTAGACCCTTCTACAGGTATCTGCTAAACTCCACAGCACATCAAACACAGAAAGAACAGACAACCCCCACACACACCCATATACAATAACAAATGGCAAGTTACCCAACTACAAAATATGTACATTCAAACAATAACATACATTCCAATAAACAAATGTTCACACCTATAAGGTGTACTTTTGCACACAAACCTGAAGAGTCACATATAGGTTACAATAAGATCAAAATGATGCATTAATACCAGTTCAAATGGTAAAAAAAAGGCAAACAAATGAATTAAAAAAAGTGTACAAGTGCCTGAGCAGCATAACTGCATACACTTCTGATGAATAGTTTAAAACTAATAATAACACACAACTAATTCTTTAGCTGAGCAAATAAACCAACTGTAAATGTCTGTTAACAGAAGCCAGAGATGCTGAATACGAACGCAAAGTGGAGAAAATACTGTAGCAGGCAGATTAAGCTCACTGTTCACAATGCGGAAATATAGTTTGAAATGAATAAATATTGAACTTAACTGAGGGGTTTATTATGAATGTATATCTGATGGGAACTGACTGCTTCAGAAAAGTTTAAATGGCATCTTCTTTTCATCTTAGCTCTGCAAATGCCACAGAAACGCTATATTGCTGCTGTTCCATAAGCGCCACCTGCTGTCAGTGAGTGAATTTGTGTCTCATTCAGCATGTCTGCTGGATTGGTTTCGTTCAGATATGTTTTATGTAGCATAATATCACAAAGCTAAGATGAAACCATTTTATTTTTGCTTTAAATATTAAAAGTATACAATCTAATTTACATCAAAAACTGCTCATGCTATCCTACATGTTTCATTCATTTGTTTGGATCACAATTAAAATGCAGTGGCTCTTCAACTGTTTCATGTATCTATTAAAATAAAGGCCAAGTCGGGGGAAAAAACGTGATAAACCATCAAACCACCCAGTACTATAAACATAGCCTACATATACAGTGCCTTGCAAAAGTATTCATACCCCTTCATTTTTTTTCACGTTTTATGTTGCTGCCTTATGTTAAACTGTTTTAAATGACTTTTTTTCCCACATTAATCTACACTCCATGCATCATAATGACAAAGAAAAAACTGAATTGTCACAACTTCGTAAATTTATTACAAATAAAAAACAAATAACTACATTGCATAAGTATTCTCAGTACCTAGCTAAATCACCTTTACAGCCTCAAATCTTTTTGGGTATGATGCAACAAGATTTTCACATCAACATTTGGCAGTTATCTGGCATTCTTCGCCTTGCCTATTCACCTCTCAAACTCTGTTGGCTTGGATGGGGTCTAGCAGACATTTTCAGGTTTTTCCAGAAATCGCTTATCGGCATCGTTTTTCGGGATGATTTTCATCACGTCTTTGTGTTCATACCCAAAAGATTTTCAGTAGCGATGCGCCGAGTGAATGTGCAATTGACTCCCTGACATTAGATGGCGCTTAATGAGGAACATTCCAAGTGTGTTTTATGTGTCTTCACCAAGGAGAGGATTGAGTCTTGCCACACCACTATAAAGCCAAGATCGGTGGAATATTGCAGTGATGTTTTCCTTCTGTAAGTTCTCCTATATCCACATATACTGTAATAAACTAGAATGACCATCAGGTTCTTGGTCACCACTCTATGCAAGTTCCTTCTCAATCAACTGCTTAGTTTTGCCAGGAGGCCAGCTCTAGGAAGAGTCCTGGTTGTTTCAAACTTCTTCCATTAAGTGTAACGGAGACTACACACTTCTGTGACCCTTCAATGCAGCAGATTTTTTTCTAAACTCTTCCACAAATCTGTGCCTTGCAAAAATCCTGTTTCTGAGCTCTACAGGGACTTTTTTTGACCTTAGGGCTTGGTTTTTGTTCTGATATGCATTTTCAGCTGTTAGACCTTTTATTGAGAGGTGTGTGCTACTCCAAATCATACCCATTCAATTGAAATTGCCACAGGTTAACTTCACTCGAAGTGTAATATCATCTACAAGCAATATGAATGCTCCTGAGTTAAATTTTAACTGTCCCAGATAATGGTATGAATACTTATGCAATTGAATCATTTAAGTTTTTTTATTTTTAATAAATTTACAAAGATGTTAAAAACCTGTTTTTTTGCTTTGCTAATAAAAAAAAGTGATTTAAAGAGGTTTAACATAAGGCAGCAACATAAAACGTGAATGAAATGAATGGGGTATGAATACTTTCGCAAGGCACTGTATTACTAAACTACAGACCAATTATGTTCAAGTTAATAATATAAGATAAAATATTGACTTCTAAAGCCACTTTTTGTCTATTCTAAATGTAAATGTAAATGTAAACTAATAACTTGAAAAAACATGTCATAAATATTTTTTTAATTGATTGATTTACTGCATCTAACAATCACTACAATAATGAACCAACAACAAACCAAACCTACTCAAAAAATAAAATGGGGGAGGATAATTTTTTATTTTTTTTTTTAATTGTGCAGACAGATCATACAAACAAATAGCCAAAACTCACAATATGGTAATTTTATGATCCACACTATTCCCCAAATGTTCTCCCTTTAGGGTAAGTAAGCATGACGAGGGTGTTTCTCTCCACGACTGCACAGTGACAGTGATAGTAATACCTGCTGACATCTCTTCCTCCCAGTCTCTCTCTCTGCCTCTCCTCACCCCTTCTTCCCCAGAGGGGCTCCCCTACCGATTCAGGCGCTGAAAACTGTTGATTCTCTTCCTGCCATCCCTACATAATGTGCTTGCCTTCTTTCTGCTCATTCAGAATGGGCATAATGTCTTTTCCTTCTCGGCAGAGAGAGGGAAGGAAGACAGAAATCATGCAGGGAAGGGTGGACTATCAGGATGTTCTGCTGTGCTAGTGTGTGGACTAGAAAATGAGAAATGATGAATTGCAGAATAAAATATGAGTCAACAGCGCACCCACGAATTTCGAGTCGACGTGAAATGTTGTTCACAATATTTTCTCTTCTGAGATCCCTGACAATATTCAAGAAGATTAAAATTAGGGTAAGACTTCATTGGTCGGGAATTGAATGACTCGCTAACTATCATAGTTGCTGTTTCCAGAAAACGTATAGGAACTGTCACACATCCATCTTTCGAACCACTCTAATTGGAACTGTCATTAACAGTGTCAAATGGTGGAGTGATAACTTCTGCTAATTAATCAGTTTGGGATCAAATTAATGATTACAGCTCAATAATTACTTTTTAAGCTCACTAATAAAAGTTTTTGCCATTGTAAGGAGTAGTTGTAGACGTTAATAAAAGACAATCTAATAGGTAGAAAATTTAATTCATTGTTACTTTTCTGGCCACAGCTAAATCCCTTCTAGCCACAACCCCATGTGTTTCACTTTTACAGACAAAGCAAGCTTGCTCAGTAGCTCAGCAAGTATGGAACTGGACTTATCCTTGGGTACGAATCCCGTGAAAAACCTGGAAGAGTTGAAAGGTGAGAGATTGCATTGCGTTATTACCTCACAAACCCCATTTGTTCATACTACTGGGTTGGTTTAGGTGTAGTGCAGATGGTACGCTATTTTTAAGCGTCACAGGGCATTAGAGTTACACGCTGCCCAATGGACATTCTTTTAGCGAACAAACATTCTTTTAGCGCCACCCAATAAACATTTTACACTGAATACGTCATGAAACATACACAGCGGTATGTATTTCGCGTCTTGCGAAAAAGTTCCCACATGTACGTTTTCATCATGAGATTAGCCTGGATATACTTAAGCCCATTTGTCATACTAACAAGAAATAAGATTTTTAAATACAAACTATGTTCAGGGCTGGCAAAATGATGTTCGAGTAAATATGCGCGCTGCACGTTGCAAAGTCAAAACACAGCACAAATGTCTTTATATGAATGTAGGCTATCTGAAGCGAACCTACTGTCCTCAGAAACGCGTCACTGGCATTTTCTTACCTATGATAAAACAGCGTTATTGAGCGCGGTGCTGCTTTGTGTACAGCCTAAGAACTAAGAAAACCGCAATATTTCTAGCGCTCCTAAAGCACCATCCCGTGGCAGAGAATGATTTTGCATTTCCAATATTTTCCTTATATTTTCCAAACAAGACAGACAGTAATATTTATGTTTTAAATAAACATAATACGTTATAAACTTGATTGATCCCTTTTAATGGTCTAAAGGCTAAAATGTCGTTGTATAAGATTTTTTGTTTTCGTGAAAACCTGTATGTGAACTGTAAATCATGTCATTTTATGGCTTAATACATTACCGTACATTGTCCAACCCCACTCATACTGTTCATTTTACTTGTGCAGCTTGTGCCTTAAATTGATTTGTAAAAATTCTGCAGATACCCTGTAAATAGTGAAATCAAATTTCTGCTGAAAATGTTTTTTGATTGACATTTAGACTCCTATCTGATTTTCCATTTTTTTTTTTAAATTATCTTTTTTTATTTGGGCTAGTTAAATTAATTTTCGGGCTACCAAAATCTGAAGTGTACCAGCCCGAAGGGCTACCAGAGATTTTGAAATTTTGCGCGCCCTGATTGTTGGTAACGACAGGCTGCTAAAATGACACCCAGAACACTATTTGGTTATTGGTTAATGTTATTTAATAGGCCTCAGTGACATCGGCTAGAAGAAAAGTAGCTTCAGTCGTTACTTTCTTTGGAAGAACATGCACTGATGAATCATTCACAAGGCCAAGAACATGCACTGATTAAGAAAGTAGGGTCAATTTTGATTTCATGTTGAATTTAAAGGGGTGATGCAGGAATCAGATAAGCAAATGGCTACTTTTCAAGTTGCGAGATAAAGCTTTGGAGAAAAATCAACACTATTGATAAGAATTAAGAAGTGGTTTGACAGGAAGATAAGAGTCTGAACCACAAATCAACACACGCCCATTATACACACACACACACACACACACACACTGCTACCCATAACCACAGTGGCTCTTCATTAACTGCATGCAAAACAAAACAAAACAAAAAAACACCTAAATTAACATGATAGCTAGAGGTCCACTGATTGTTCACAAACAAAAGATTTAATCAATAAAATTAGGACGTTATACTGTCTTACACCTGCATTTTACAGCCACTGTGGTAGTACACAGATATATTGTGACAGAATAACAACAGCTAATTAAACAGTCATATGATTTGCTTTTTGGTAATGAGTAACTAAGTAAAAAGATAACTCTAATTGCTGGACTGTTGGTTGGTTGGTATATGATTAACTTTTCATGGCTAATAGGGTACTTCACAGAAATTGCTGAACTTGTGAATGATTATATGCTCTTTAGTTTTCACACTAAATAGCAGTTCTTCTTTTAGACAATAAATCCTATTTTAGTTATACAAATGGAAATTAATCCACAGAAGAAAATGCACAAATTCTTCCTTTAAAAGATTGTTACATCCATTCTCTCATATTGGAGCACAACAAACTTACTATACAATGAACATAATTTCACAAGAATATAGAGTCAGTATTATAGACTACAAAAAAAGTTAAACACAAAAAACATAAATATTATAAATATCAATAAAATGTAATGTGTGAGTTTTCAGCATCCAGTCTTTCCAGTCTTCATTTAAATCATTTTATGTTGATTTGGTGATCACGAAACATTTAAAAATGTTCATTCAGCGCTAAAACAATTGTACTTTTGTACAAACCATGATACATTTGTCAAAGAACAGCAGTTATTTGAAATGGAAATCACTTTTAAAAATCTTTGCTGTCACTTATTTTAAATGTTCTCGCTGAATAAAATATTAGCTTCTTTAAAAAAAATTTTTTACCGACCTCAAACTTTTAAATGGTAGTGTATAATTTAATTATGCTTGTGGAGACACAACTAGAACACCACATTAGAAAATGGGAATGAGTAATTAATGGTCCTGGAATGGGAGAAGAAGAAAAAGAGTAATAGAAAGTGTCGGAATTCGCAGACATTACAAGCTGGCACAGATCTATGTAGGGTCTAGTTTAAACACTATATCAGGCCAAGGCACTTCTTCTCCGTCTCTCTGATAGTACATGTCCATTAGCAACAAAAGGAGGACACCACACAAGATCAAAGTCTCAAAAAGAACATCCTATACATCCCACACAGGAAAAAGATCTGTGTGTGTGCGCGTGCATGTGTGTGGGTTTCCCTAGAGAAAGTAGCTTTTCCATTATACAATTCTGCATGTGTAATATTGAAAGCCAAAACAATAAGATTTCCGGTCCACATTTGATGCCTCACAACAGGCGATGCTAGAAACGCAATATCTCCCAGCCAGGCTAATACGATTGCACAAACACAGTAAAACCCCCATATCCCGCAGTAATTCAGTTTGCCCGTTGAAGTGTTGGCGCAGGTACTGAGTTGGAGGTATTTTCAAGAGGGCACCCTGAGGTTAAGTCCAGTGAAAAAGAACAAAACACTCTTCTCAGTTATGAATCCTCAACCACGGCCATATCCACCCCTGCATTCCTCATCAAACACTAACCGGTGTGAACAACTCCCCAACAAAATGAGTACAAAAACCTAGTGAAAATATGCATGCAGTCCAATTACCACATGCTGTGTCTTTATGCTTCAATAGCATTAGCGAGTCAGCCGATTACTGTACATAATAAAATATATTGTATATTTAGGCCTATAAAACAAAGAGATTGCTTCTTTCAGGGCTCCAGATGGCAAATGGTCACAAATGGCGCAAAAAATACACATGTGACAATTTAGAAACTTTATGAGTCATACCATCTTGTGAGCTCCAGTGATTTGTGAAATTACTCTTATGAATGAGTTTGTTGATGAATTAGTCAAAAAGGTTCACAAACAGTTAGTTGAATCAGACTCACTCAGAGCCATCACTGTGTACAGCTAAACTGCATTGTAAACATATTTTAACTAAAAAAACATATTTTACTAAAAATAATAATCTTTTAGCAACTAAATTAAAAACATTTTGGATATTAAACTGAGGTCGACATGTTGGAAACATCAAGTCAAAAATATTTTTATAAAGAAAAAAAAAAAAAAAAAAAAAAAAATATATATATATATATATATATATATATATATATATTCCTCTGAAACCCTCCACTTCCCCAGCTCCACCTGCATAGATCTGCTACAAGTTACTATACATGCTACTTATGCAGCAGCAGTATATATTATATATTGGCATGTGATAATATACAGCAACAGCAATAACCTACATTGCAGATCTATTCCTCAAAGACCAGATACATTAAGATTGTCAAATTATTATCATGCTAAAATCTTCAGAGAGTTGTCATGATAGAACTACAGTTGAAGTCAAAAGTTTACATACACCTTGGAGACTCTGCAAAATGTTAATTATTTTACCAAAATAAGAGGGATCATACAAAAAAATGTTTTACTACTGACTTGAGTAAGATATTTCACATAAAAGATGTTTACATATAGTCCACAAGAAATAAATAATAGCTGAATTTATAAAAATGACCCTGTTCAAAAGTTTACATACACTTGATTCGTAATACTGTGTTGTTACCTGAATGATCGATCTTTTTTGTTTAGTGATAGTTGTTCATGAGTCCCATGTTTGTTCCGAACAGTTAAACTGCCCGCTGTTCTTCAGAAAAATCCTTCAGGTCCTATAAATTCTTTGGTTTTTCATCATCTTTGTGTATTTGAACCGTTTCCAACAATGACTGTATGATTTTGAGATCCATCTTTTCACATTGAGGACAGCTGAGGGACTCATATGCAACTATTACAGAAGGTTCAAATACTCACTTATCCTTCAGAAGGAAACACGATGCATTAAGAGCCAGGGGTTAAAACTTTTGAACAGAATGAAGATGTGTACGTTTTTCTTATGTTCCATAAATATTGTATCTTGTTCATTTAGTACTGCCCTTCAGAAGCTACAGAAGATACTTACATGTTTTCCAGAAGACAAAATAAGTTACATTTACACTGATCTTTAAATTCTAAAAGTTTTCACCCCCGGCTCTTAATGCATCGTGTTTCCTTCTGGATCATCAGTGAATGTTTGAACCTTCCGTAATAGTTGAATACAAGTCCCTCAGTTGTCCTCAGTGTGAAAAGATGGATCTCAAAATCATACAGTCATTGTTGGAAAGGGTTCAAATACACAAAAATGCTGAAAAACCAAAGAATTTACAGGACCTGAAGGATTTTTCTGAAGAACAGCGAGCAGTTTAACTGTTCAGAACAAACATGGGACTCATGAACAACTATCACTAAACAAAAAAAAAAAAGACAGCTGTGGATCATTCAGGTAACAACACAGTATTAAGAATCAAGTATATGTACACTTTTGAACAGGGTCATTTTTATAAATATTAGGTTCTCTTGTGGACTATATGTAAACATCTTTTATGTGAAATATCTTACTCAGGTCAGTAGTAAATAAATAACATGCATTTTGTATGATCCCTCTTATTTTGGTAAAATAATTAACATTTTGCAGATTCTGCAAGGTGTATATAAACTTTTGACTTCAACTGTATAATAAGCCAAAGTAAGCAGCACTCAATAAGTTGAAGAGTTTCTGAACAACCATTATTTCAAACAATTCTCTAATTTTGGATCCTAAATGTTTCATTTTTGAAAACAATGGCTGTTTTGTCTTGGCACTGGTACACAATTTGCTTGTAAGTCGGCAAAAGACACTGCGTGGCTCCAAAACTTTAACAAATAACAACCTATTTCTTTAGCCACCAAGAAAATGATTTTACACATTGCACTTAAAACTTCATTTTATCTTCCAAAAGACACATTCAGGCCACTGGCTGGCATACAGACTGGCAACATATTCGGCCTCTAATAACGCAACGGTGCATGCATGCACATGCACGTGTGCACAAAACCAGGCATGCAAAGGATAGGGAACTGTGAGTGATATTGATGTGGTCACGCTGAGAGAAGCGCTATTGGCCAATGTGGAGGTGTGAGATAATGGAGTATACTTGCTGATAACATCTGTACGGTGGGTATTAGCCAAATATCCAGGCAAGGGAGAAAATATGGAAACTCTCTCTTCGCCATGTGCAGCGGGATGGCTGGGAAGCCGGCCCTGCGCAATCACACAGAGAAATCTGAAACTCATATAATCGTTAAATTATAATATTAAACAGGCAACAAAATATGACTTTCTCCAAGGTAGATTGAAAGGTTATCCCATACCAGGTCTGGCCAAATTCCACCGCTCAAGACCCGTTTTATAAGATTATATCCATTTCATGCTCAGTACATAAACTTATATCGGTTGGGACTTCTTCAAAGAAGCCGATTGGACCTCAGCGAATCAGGAACAAGCCACAGGACAGAGTTTGTCTGTAAAGTCCCTCTATGAACCTCCAAAATCTCTTCACGCCCACTGGGCCAGGTGGCCTTTACAGTACAGACTGATAGGAAACCACTGAGGAAAGAGGAACATCTCCTGAAAGATGCACAGTTATGAATTGAGCAATTTCTAAGTAAGTTTTCGGGCACATACGTAAGCCAAGGAAAATATTCCAATACAAAGAAAGGAAATGTTACATGGGAATTAAAAGCAGAGAGACTATATCTAGCTCTGCGAGGGTATGTTTCTCAGAACATATTTCATAGTTACACAGCAGGAAAATATGTGATAAGGACATAGTTGTGGTTGTCGAGTACAAAGTTGAGGAATATTTCCTGTTTTCCCAACACTTTCTTTTGATTTATGCAGCCTAACTATTTCTTAGGTCATCCACATTACCGGGAAATGCCTGTTCATGACAACGTGCTGCAGACTGCTGAAGGTTACGGTAAGGCGCTAGGCAGCACAGAGGAAAACAAACATGAAGTAAATATAGTTCCATTCATATGGATAATTATACAATCCCCTATGATGCATTAAGCTATACACTCAACCACATAATAACCAGCGAGTGAGCAAAAGCAGCAGGGTGTTCACTGTCTTACTTCCTTTTGAATGCAAGCCTGAGTGTGATTATTTCTGAGTAGGTTTGTTGATTACAGTTCACAGGTTCTCGTAGCTAATGATTTATAGAAGTAGTAGGGAGATTATCCGAAAATTATGGAAGTCCTCGCCAAGCACGAGACGTGCTTAGGGGTCCAATCACGGCAGCCCTGATTGAGCAAAATTACAGTTGATCTTCAAGCCTTAATTTAAATTTGCATGCGCATGGGTGCGTCCGCCCCCGTGCTGCCAGAGAGGTCCGATCCCGCCTCTCGCTGTTGAAGCGACGAGAAAACATACTATGTTGTATTTGGGGTGTGTGTATGGGGGGTTGATGCGCTTGTATGCATGAATTAACACTTGTGTGAACACACAATCCACCATTATGCACAAACGCGATTGAAATTATTCAAAGTTCCATGGGTATTAATTGATGATTTATTTCAAAATGAGCAATTAAAAAAACTACTGTTTTTCGCATCCTGTTCGGAAACACGTAGCCGTGAGAGGTAAAAGGGAGGTGTTGAGAAAGAGGCACTTGGAATTTCAAGAGTATTAGAAATGTGTTCAAACTTGTTGAGTAAGTGACTCACACACATAAGAGATGAACACACACAGATATAAAAAGTCTGGACAATGTAGGGGTTTAATATCACTGATGTACTTAAACCCTTTGCTTTTCAAGCTTTTGCCTATAAGGATTAGTCCACCCAAAAATAAAAGACTCTGTCATCATATTCTCACACTCAAGTCGTTCCAAACCTGTCATGCAGTTAGAATGGGTGTTAAATGGTTTCAAGCTTCAAAAAGGCAGTTAAGGCATCATAAAAGGCATCCAGACTCTATCTTTCAAACCCTCTGAAGCCATACGGTATAACCGCAGCAAAACATTTAAAAAAAAAAAAAAGTATTTATTTAATTGAAGAGTTCAGATGCAAAGCCCCCTAAAAGCCATCTCGGTCAGAAATGAGATAATGATACTGAGTAAATGCTCTTGACGCATATTACACTTCCATCAAACACTTTTACTTCAAACTTGCTAAAATCCCAGCCTCAGCCCAATCAGAAGTACCAGTACTTAGGTAGAAACCTATACATCAGAGCCTGATAAAAATGTTTTTTTAAAGAAATCTAAGACGTTAGATTTAGAGGCTTTTGCGTCTGAACTTTTCATGTATTTTTTTGAAAGTCTCATCAGTCTTCGGTCTCATCAGTTGTCCTTGGATTGATTTATGAACAAATTATTCTTTTAAGCTGGATGTATTAATGAATTATTTTACATTTCTGAACCCAGTCTGAAAGGTTTGTTCATGGTCCTTGAGCTTAACTCACAATGATTCAATCACAGCAACTAAAGGAAAAGTTCACCCAAAAATAAAAATTCTGTAATTAATTATTTACTCTCATGTCGTTCTAAACCCGTAAGTTAAACCTGTTAAACTCGTAAATTAAGATATTTTTGATGAAATCCGAGAGCTTTCTGACCCTCTAAAGACAGCAATGCAACTACTGTGTTCAAGGCCCAGAAAGGAAGAACTAACATTGTTAAAATAATCCATGTGACATCAGTACTGTGATTTTATGAGGCTACAAGAATACTTTCTGTGAACTAAGAAATAAAATATAACATATTCAACAATTTCTACTGTTCCGCGTCAGTAAGCATCACACGATTGAGTCATGCTACTCTCGTGAACACACGAAGACTGACACAAAACAGAAGAGAAGAAATTGCTGAATTTTTTTTTCTTTTGCTCACAAAAAGTTCCCATAGCTTTATAAAATTAAGACTGAACCACTGTTGTCATATGGACTATTTACTTTTCCGGAACTTGAACATGTTGGTTGTGTTGCAGTCTACGCAGGGCCAGAAATCCACCTCTCGGATTTCATCAAAAATATCTTAATTTGTGTTCCGAATATGAACAAAGGTCTTATGGGTTTAACGACATGAGGGTGAGTAATTAATGACAAAAGTTTAATTTTTAGGTGATCTATCCCTTTAATGGCTCCATAGAGAGTAAAAAAAAAAAATATTCAACCAATCAGTGCTGTTTTAGTATTATGTGTACCATTTCTTAATATTTTGAATTAACTTCTATTGTTATATTTTAAATTTTTTATAATTGAAGTCAAGTTTTAATATTTCTATTTGTTTTCTATTCCGTTTTAGTCATTTTTAGCATTGGCTTCAGAATTTTTTTTGTGTTCCACAGAAGAAACGTCATACAGGTTTGGAATGACACAAGTGTGTGAAGTTTCATTTTTATGTGAAAAAGCTCTGACTATGTGTGAGAGTTAGGTCAGAAATCTCCACTGTATGTTCGCACTCAGCCGTTGCATCAGGTTTCAAACTTTTTGGTTAAGATCGCAGAAAACATGAGGAAATAAAGGGGGTGAGCTGAGAGAGCGTGACAGATAAGAGCGAAGCACGCGATATAAGCTTTATCCACCTGGCAGGTCATCTAAAACGTCAGCTGATAAACGAAAAGCAACAAGTTTCCCACAGCAGTTCACAGCTCAGTTACAACTGAAAGGCAGGAGTGAAGATTAAAGAGGAGGAATATATATCACATACACACTAAACACACAGCCAGACAGAAAGCTAAAAGTCTTTCTCCCACTCTTTCCGAAGTATTGATTTGATGAAATACTGCAAGCTAAACATGACTACCTCGCAGCACTCATGTCTCCAAAAACCGTGCCTCATTAATCTGGTTATATTGCACTATTTGGTGTAAACAGCAAATCAATGTCTGTGCAATGTGTTCATTGTTTGCAGCACAGGAGAACGGTGAAGCAAAGGAGTTGACGTTTAGTCTGCAGATGCCTTTGTCTAAATCTGTTAATAAACCACATCACTGCATAACAAGACTAAACACGACTGTGCTGGATGCAAGTGCGGATTTGTGTACGTGTTAGCAAGCAGAAAGTCAGTGAGCCCGCAAGCTAAGATAAAATTAATCTCTCATCTCCATTATATAAGGAATAAACCGAAAGCTGTACAACAAATCTGTAAAACCTTAAAAAGCCATCTTTCTTTGATGAGAAATTAATGAGGTATGACAAAAGAACTAGTTTCAAGCATTTTAACGATTTGCGTGTCCCTACATGAGGCCTGTTGCTGAAACGCAGAAACGCAACCGTCTCATGGATGGCTTCACCCATGTCCGAGATGTTCCGAGAGGGGCGGAGCACATCTGGCCCTCCAGGCTGTCCTAACCTAAACAGCCAATCCAGCCCGAGATAACACCTGGAGTGGCAGGTGAGCGTGCCATCAGTCTGACAAATGACACCAATTAAACCATTATAGAGAAAGGCAGAGGACAGATCTGTTGCACCACAGGAAGAGAGCTGATATGCACACATCATTAACATTGATTTATTTAATTAGTGCTACGTTCAGCACTAATTGATCAAACCTAGAGAAATTGTTCACTAGACTGTAAGGAGCGGAAGGGCATTGGATTTTACAGCATATAGTTGATTCCCCCATTCAACAGATACAAAAGCTCTGACCCCTGATCCCAATTAATGAAATTGGAACACAGATACACAAGATAATTACTAACTGCTGCCGCTTCACACCGAAGCTGTTTGTTTATCTTTTGTTTTGATCCTCTTTGTTTGTTTTCCTCAGTCTCATTCTGCAAACACCCATATATGGACATTCTTAGATTCTGGATCTAATTTGCATCTGAAAATGCCAGTGTTTTGTACTATTTATAAACTATTTTTGTATTTAGAATTAGTTTAAGTTTTAGTTATTTTATGTGCTTTTGTAATTTTTGATTACAAATTTTGTTTTTTTCTTTAAAATTCAATTTCATTTGTGACCCTGGACCACAAAAACAAGTCATGATGGTCGCTTTTTTGACATTTACATCATCTGAAATCTGAATAAATAAGCTTTTCATGGATGTATGGTTTGTTAGGTGTGCAAAAAAATTTAATATTGGGAAAATCACCTTTAAAGTTGTCCAAATGACCAATTACCAATGCACATTACTAATTAAAAATGAAGTTTTGATATATTTACGGCAGGAAATTTATGAAATATCTTCATGGAACATTTACCTAATATCCTAATGATTTTTGGCATGAAAGAAAAATCTATATCAAATTGAAATTTTGACCCATACAATGGATTGTTGGCTATTGCTACAAATATAGCCGTGTGACTTATGACTGATTTTGTGGTCAAGGGTCACATTTGAGTAATTTTAAATAAACTTTTAATTTATTTTTCCAAGTTTATGTTTTTCCTCTAATTTCTGTATTACATTTGAGTTTTATTTCAAATAATAAACCATTATTATTAGTTTTCGTTAACGATAACACCACTGGAAGTCACACACTGCTTTTCATCCATATTAAAATATGTTAAGTATGAATATAAACTGGATTTACTACATCTTACCTACAACATCAGCTGCATTTCCTGTCATTATCAAATATGACATTCCTCTCCTATGGCCTCATGTGATGAAAACAGTACATTGAATGTACACTTCCAGGGCAAGTAACTTGGCAACATTCGCGTTTGTTCTCATTTCCAGTCAGGTCAGTGAAATATTAGGCTAATATCTTAATTAATTCAGTTCGTATGCATCTTTACCACCTATTAAATTCAGTTTGTCAAAATACTGCAAATTATTAAAATCCTTTTCTATATGATTTAGCAGCTTCCACATATTTTTTTTTACATGGTTTAGACAGCATAAATTAGCAGAACGAAGTATTCATTAGCACATTAATTGTGCAATCCATGCTGTTGTTTACATCTGAGTATCGCCACTTGTGCCTACAGGTAAGTTAAGTGCAAACACTTTATTGCTTCCCACATACCTGCAGCATTTATTATCTGACACTGAATGAAAATGTATATAAATTAAACATACTGTTGTTGTTATTATTAGTTGCACGATCATGTGATTTCAAAATGGCAGCGCCCATAAAGTGACAGCCCGCCCTGTGTAGAATAAAACACCTTTTTTTCTTTATTCTTCATCTCATGTGAGTGCACATCATTTACATTACACTTATAAAACCACTAGTCATTTTTGATGCATAAAACGTTAATTATCAAAAATGACTGAGTGTACCTTTAAGGATAAATAGATCAAAGTTTTACTGGTGGAAACACTGAGGCATGGGAGGACACGTTACCACACTTAAACCCTTTAATACGTGCAGGTGTGTTTTAGACTGCAGACATGAAGCAACACAAATCTGGGAGCGTTTTTGGGCTTAGTCACCTCACATTCACAGGGCTGAGCTCCTAAGAGCGCCGGGCGCTGAATTACGCACAGGGAACGCAACCGCAGTCCTGCGTAATGAGACTAATTGGAAACAGTTAACGCGAGAAGTATGAATTAAAAGTGATTGTGATCTTACCGTGTATTTGTAGAGTTCCAGTATACAACGTGTCTCTTTGCTGTCGTTGACATAACGTGTATAAACAGCGCCAGAAGTCTCATCATAGCGCAAACTCCAGAACACCTTGGCACATTCATGACTCTTGTGGGTCGTTGACGAAACGAATTTAAACTGAGGTGAACCTCAGTTTTTAGTCAAAACTAGCTGGAGAACTTTACTAGGCGAGAGGAGAAACACAAATCCCGGGGTTTAGTAACTTTAAACGCTTTTACTAAGAAAAAGAGACATGTTCTGTTTACTCAATGCAACGAGAGGTTGCATGCTAAAGTTTATAAAGACACAGAACATATGTTGACGTTTGAGACAAGTTCGTGAAACATTCTTGCGATTCCTGATGACGTTTAGTATTTCCTTGTGAGAATTTGATAGGTATTCCACTTTACGCTGACATAAAAATAACTTTTTTTTCTTCAAATGTAAATCCAGTGTTGGTTTATAAGGTCCAAGTTTGACAACAACTCCAGACTTCCCATGAAAGGATAAGAAGACAATTGTTTGTAGTCGCAGGACGCTTTCAATCACGGCCGTTGATAGTTGACAGTGATTAGGAGTGACTGGAGAGCGTTTCTGGGCAGGGCGGAGGACGCGGGGGCGTGGTAGTTAAAACTTTGTACCAATCAGCGATCAAGGGGGCGGGACCAACATTCCATAGTTTTTGAAGGTGTGCTGCACAGTGCCCTGACAGCTCCACTTTCACTGAATGTGGGACAAAAGTCTTTCAAGACTTTTCTCGTGAACTTTTGGTTCCTGCAGCCATTTTTGTTAACATATGAATACAGTAAAAAGTAAAAATAAATAAATAAATAAAACGTGACAACCTTTTATAAAATTAAAGTGAATGGTGACTCAATTCTGCATAACATTTTCGTTTGGATTCTACAGTAAAACACACATAAGATTGAAAAAGAGGATTTGTAAAAAGAAGTTTCTTATGCTCATCAAGGCTGCATTTATTTGATCAAAAATCCAGAAAAAACAGCAATATTGTTAAATATTATTCAAATGTAAAACAAATGTGTTGTGAGTATATTTTAAACTGTAATTTATTTCTGTGATGCAAAGCTGAATTTTCTGAACCATTACTCCAGTCTTTAGTATCGCATGATCTTTCAGAAATTATTTTAATATGCTGAATTATTATCAGTGTTGAAAACACTTTTTTTGTGATTTTTCAGGATGAATGAAAAGCTAAGAAAAAAACAGCATTTATTTAAAATATAAATATTTTGTAGCAATACAAACTGCCATTTTGAAAGTTTGCAGTCAGTAAGTTTTTGTTTATTTATTTATTTATTTATTGAATGAAATGAATACTTTTATTCACCAAGGATGTGTTAAATTGCTAAAACGTCATTGCAAAGATTTTTATTTTTAATAAATGTTGTTCTTTTTAACTTTTTATGCATCAAATAATCCTGAAAATAGCTTCCACAAACATATTAAGCAGCATCACTGTTTTCAACATTAATAATCATAAGAAGAAATGTTTCTTGAGCACCAAAATCAGCATATTAGAATGAATTCTGACAGATCATGTGATACTAAAGACTGGAGAAATGGCTACTGAAAAAAAAAAAATACATTTTAAAAAACATTAACTAGATAAAAAAAACTGTTATATTACATTGTAGTTAAATTAATTTAGTTAGAAGACAGTTATATAGTTACATTGTAATAATATTTCACAATATTAATGCTTTTACTGTATGTATGATAGGGCTGTGCAATATATAGAAATTATTGAAATATTGCAAATGTACATATCGCAATATGCATAGCTTGCAATATTTGGGGCCATGAACAAAAGACAAATAGAAAATCACTTATTGCTCTTGCCTAAATAACTTTTGTAGCTTAAATAAGAATCATGCCTATTGAATTCATATTTTTCCTTTTGGTTATTCAGTTCCTAAAGTGATGTTAAAATTATTACACTAATGTTAAAATGACATTTTTATGCAATGCTAGAGTAAAACACTTTTAACCATTATCGTATAGCATATCGAATATCACATTATTCGCATTTTTCTTCAATATCGCACAGCCATAATTTATGATTAAATAAATGCAGCTTTGGTGAATATTAAACATTTTTTAAAAACATTACTGACTCCAAACTTTTGAACGGTAGTGCAAATGTATACGTGTAAAAAAAAAAATATATATATATATATATATATATATATATTTAGCAGTTTAATTGTTTCATTTTGTTTTATGTTGACACAGCTTGCAGCTTCTGAATTTGTTCATTCAACTTAATATTTTAAGTTTTCAATGACTCTACTAGCTTGTAATGTAATTAAACTTGAATTTTTGTCCTCTCAAAAATGTGTTGAATCAATTTTAATAACAATATTACATTCTCAACATCTCTTATCGCGAGATCTCTTGAAGACATTTCTCAGCTATCTTGGTGAGCTTCTCCACACAGCTTGAAAATGCTCTCAAAATGCAAATTTGGTAAGTAAATATTTGTATTTATAGGTTTAAAATTACGTTTGTTGTCTAAGCATATGTTGTAAAGCATCGTATTTTCTAGTTTTAAGTATGACAGTGTTAGTTTCACGACACTCTGAAGCCTCATTATACACACGGTTACACAGTATTTTCCACATAAGTTTAAAATAAATATTATTGTTAAGCTATCGTCACAAAATGATTGGCTGTTTGATTAACCAGAATAACTAGCTCCGTAACAGCATTTAAACACATCCATTTAAAACCCACTGATCAATAAAGGACATTTGTTTGGCAGAGAAATCTCCACAGTTAATACACACCCTAATTCTCCTCCTCAGAACTGGTTATTCATGTAAAGAGCTGTTTTCCTTCACCATTGGGAATGTATTAAGCGCATTTAGCATGTATCAGCATTAGCTGTCTTTTGTCCTTCTCGCTTTGTTATTTCCGCATACTTTGTATGTGTTTATTCCTTTTATTGTTTCCTTTTTGCTCTCTCTTTCAGAATCCCAAGAAGCCAGCATGAAGTGACATTATTCCATACTCGAGTAGCACATGAGGACATTTCCTTGAAGTTGTTTGAAGTGCTTGACAGCTTCTGGAGACTTTGACTCGGGTCTTGCTCGTCTCAGTGGGAGTCTACATGTTTTGTGCTTGTATGTGTACGTGTGAATGTGTTGATAGGTAAGGGAGAGGCAGAATTAATTCACCTTGCTGACGACAGATATCCCAGGAGAGTGCGTGTTCAGGCAGTAATCACCGTGGCCACCGTGTGCGGCAGCAGTCGGTGGTCCCTTGTTATTATCTGCGCCTGTTAAATTACCGGGCCGAGATGTGAGTAATGCGAGGCAGGTAAGACCAGCAGTGCAGCAGGCCCATCACTCTTAGCGGCAGGTGGAGAGTGTTCTCCAATGACGTTGGGAAGCACTGCGGTGGGTATATTCGGTTGCTAATTCTTCCAAGTCTTCCCCTCGCTATGGCACAACCTATTAATTCCCCTGTCCTCTTCTCATTAATATCACATGATCGTGCGGCGGTGTCTTCCCCTGTGTGATTTGTCCCTCTGGAGGATTCACAATCCCCCGACAACGAAGCAAGGTTCCCCGTTCCCTCGCTCTTGTGAACGCGGGATAATTACACAAAAGGTCTCACCCGCCGAGGCCTGAATTGGCCTCCTCGGTTATTATCTAATTAATAAAGCAGCGTGATAATGGCGGCCCATACACCGGAGAGAGAGATTCATGCCTGGGCCTTCGTATCTGACTCTGTGTCATTTCCTGACCGCAGTCTTGGAATTAGCTGGATATATCCAGGTTTTTGTGGCGGTGGAGCGCAGCTGAGAGCCCTTGTGGAGGTCATATCTGCAGCGCAGCAGAGCTCTGATTTATATAAATGAAGATCTGGGTGCCAGTGGTCCATGTGGGCCGGGTCTGGGCTATTGTGTGGGAGTCTCAGCAGTGCTGCGGTAATTAAGAATCGGGGCTAAACGGGGAACAGTCACCTTGTGCTCCTCCAGGAGCCGCTCTGAAGTGTTTCTCCTGCTCCTGTAATCAGGTGTTGTTCCAAAACTTGCATCCCCACCTCACCCTGCTTCTGTTTTATGCTGTTTTAATAAGCTGAACAACAGCACATTTTGACAGTAAGCTAACATGCACTGTAAACTGATTCCTGGTGGAAAAAAACAATCAAAAATCTTGATTAAAGCAGTTATTTATGTTTGCCTACTATTCGGAAGTTGCAGCAACTTAAAACTTTCAGGAACAAAGATATGTAGCTTTTATTTTTACGATATACTCAGTTTTTTTTTCTTTTTAGGTCAGACGAACATGCAAAGTGAGTTGTACTCAGGCTTATACTGAAAAACAAGTCTTTTTTTGTGGTTAAGTCTCAGTTGTCTGTCTTCCCAGCATGCACTTGGGCATTAATGTTTAAAATGGTTAAAATGCTAGACTGCATAGTTTTATGTATTGTGTATTTATATATTGTGCTGGGGTCCTGTACAACATGTTTAAATGCATCTAAGGTCAGAAAAAAATGTAATTTTCTCAGAATATACATTTATACATAGTCATTTGTCAATGATTTAGAAACAGTTTGAAACCCCTCCCTTCCATAAGCCTACTCTGCTCTGATTGGTCAGCTGGCCAAGCCTGTTGTGATTGGCACAGAGAGGAGTACTTGAGCAAGTTAGCGAGCGCTACCACCTGTGTTGCCAAGTCTGTGGTTGTTTTTGATGTCTGCGGGTTGAAGCTACGCGGATAATGTCATATTTAGCACCTGGAATGCAAATCTACCAGGGGAACTGCAACAAAAAGCGTATATTTTACACCCTGGAATGCGGGGGACCCCCCTCGAAAAGTAATTGGGCTAGTTTTGAATAGCAATTGTAGCGTTTTTGTTGTGAAAACCTGCCATCCCTAATGTACCTTCATATAAAACAATAATATCCTGCTTTAATCCATTCCTAAACTAATAACATAAATACAATTTGTTTAACACTGTGTCATTTCCTGCTAAACTGTAAACACAGCAAACAATAATGGTGGATATGTTAGCCGAGTGCTAACGTGACTAACTGACGAAACAACAGTTTGTAAATCAAAATATGTCTAAGCTGCATTCTTTATTATTAAATGAAGTAATAAGAACAATGACAGTCTACATTAATCGACACATTCCTAGGAAATAGTGGGTTCACATCAAATTATCAGACAAAAATATCTTGAATTACTTGGAAACCTAAAGGTACAAACTAGGTGTACATCACATATTAGCACAAAAAAACTAGATATTTTGAGCATTTACTTGAAAATGTATACATAACATATCAATCCTACTAATAAAGAAGAATAGAAGCCAAAGAAGATAAAAGCCAAGATTAGTAATGCTGTGGTATGAAGGAAAAAAATTATTTTAAACACTGATTTTTCACATCATCATCATGTCCCCACAATAGCAGACCGGTGCGTTAAACGGTGCAATAGGGGCTGCTCATTGTCACAGTTGTGAACTGTTCTTCTTCTTCTTCCATAAGGGGGTTTGGCATTACATTATACATTACATTACATTATACATTATATAACGCAACACACACATCTTCCAGAAATGCTGTAGAATTCAGCCATTTAGATGACAACTTTGAAAATCCTGAAGTGTTTCCATTTTTGTGTGCCATATGCATCAGACATTCAGCCAAGGGTTAGTGGGCATGACTTCTGAAGCTGTGACTAGTAACAGTTAGCCAGATATAGTAGTATTTTTGAAAGTTGCTGCAAACATTCATCCTAAACACAAACACAACATTCATACAAAAATGAACTCTAAATTCACTGAACAAAGAGTACAACTGAAACAGAACACACACACACACACACACACACACAAACCACTAAGTCCTAGTCTGGGTGACCTTATAATTATAATGAGAGTATAGATGAAAGTAAGAAAAGGTACATTATAGCTTGAGCTGCAAGGTTTCTTTGTATAAAAACACAGATGTGATTTTCTAATGAGGTCTGTAATCTGGGTCTCTACAAAGGTGTTGATTGTGTTTAAACTTGTTTTGAGGACAGCGTACTTAGCATTGGATGAGGATCTTTTCTGCTCTCAGGTGAGAGCACGCTTTTAGAAAGCATCATACAGCATGTTTGCTGTTGTGCTAAAAGCTGGAAAGGAGAGGTTTAGCAAAAAGCCCTTATGTGGAGATGGTTTGGGTGGACGTTGATGCTAAAACTTCTATATAGTGCCCCTGAAGACAGTGTTGAGAATGCAACACATACATTTTGCATTATGAATTGCCGTTTTAAAGGGATAGTTCACCCAAAAATTCTTTGGAACACAAATTTCTGACCCTGCATAGACAGCAACGCAACTAACAAATTCAAGGCTCAAAAAGGTGTAAAGGACATCGTTAAAATAGTCTATGTATCAATGAATCAACCATAATTTTATGGAACTACGAGAATACTACTTTTACACAAACATCTTTATTCGATAATTTCTTCTCTTCCGTGTTAGTCCCACTGCGCGTTCACAAGAGTGCCACAACGCATTTGTGTGGTGTTGCTGACGCACGAGTCAGCATTTCTGACGTAGAACCACTGACACGGAAGAGAAGAAATGGTAGAATAAAGACATTATTTTTGTTTTCTTTGCACACAAATAGTATTCAATGTATTTAATGATGTCCTTACTACCTTTCTGGACCTTGAACATGGTAGTTGTGTTGCTGTATATGCAGGCTTTAAAAGCTCTTGGATTTCACCAAAAATCTTGTGAAGCTTGTGTAGCTAAAAATATCTGCATTTACATGCATGTCAGTTTCTTTCTTTATTTAAAAGTACAAAAACCTAACAAGGAATAAATTTACCAACACAACTCATGTGCTGTGCAGTTTTCCATGTGTTTAAAATAAAGCCACCTTTTTGTGGCTTGTTTGTCACACTTGTTTGGGTGAAGTGAGAGTGCGTTGTGTGCTTGTTTGTAAGGTTAATTGATGGTATACCGCTAATTTAATGGGTAGATGTACTTAAAAATGGGTAGATAATTCAAAAACCATGTAATGGTCCATATACCCAAATTTAGTCAAGTCAACTCACTTTTATTTATAGAATGCTTTTAACAATACAGATTGTGTCAAAGCAGCTTTACAGTATCCACTTTTTTCCACAAAGCAGAAGTAAGTCTGGGTGAGACTTCAGGTTTATTATTCGCTATAGGGAATAACTAGAAGTATAACAGAGTACAGTAAACGGTAAAACTGCTCTACAAAGTGTGCTCGAAAAGTGACAGTATGCTCATAATTAAGATAATACATTAAAATAATATGGTAAAACACACCACATTGCAATATCAAGCAGCAAAACAAGCTGTTTTGTACAGCTAAAAATAGCTGGAAACGGATGAGAAGTTCCACAGAGCATTCGCATTCGTCACTTGTGGCACATGCCACCACCAACATCATACGTCATCCGCTTGGAGCTGCTTCTGTGTACGAATTGGCACAAGCTAGATTAAAGTGATTATTATGTTTTATTCACCCCCGGGACTTTGACCTTTGACTTTATTGGACTTGTTTTGAACTGATGAAGAGAAACACCTGCCCATGCTATTCTAAAGCTTGGAAATGCCAGGATCATTTTTAATATAACTCTGATTGGATTCGTCTGAAAGAAGGAAGTCATATAAACCTAGGATGCCTGGAGGGTGAGTAAATAATGGGCTAATTTTCCTTTTTGGGGAACGATTTTAATGTCCTTTGCCAGCCACATGCCTATTTAAGTGATAAACTGCACTACTTGTGGTTAATTTCACAGATGTAACATACTTTTAATATTTGTGCTTTAACTCTATGGCCTGTGCTATGAAACTTTCAACCTCTGTTGCACCAGTGCTATGTGCAAAAAAGTAACAAACATATAGCCCTGTTAGTGTACATTTTCCTTACATTTCTAATATCTAACTAATTTCTAACATTCTAAATAACATGTTAAGCATTAAATGATGCAGTCATTGTGGGTAAAAGGAATAGTTCACCCAAACATGAAAACTCTGTCACATGAGAGTGAGTAAATGACAGAATTTTCGTTCTTGAGTAATGTTCATAATGATAGTTATTAGATATTAGAAAACAACCTGGGTCTGCCAAGGTGAAAAAGTTTTAGGCTTAAGCTTTTAGCTCTCCATAACATGCAATTTTCTCAAAGACAATGCAAAATTAAAGGGATAGTTCACCCAAAAATGAAAATACTATCATTAATTACTCACCTTCATGTCGTTCCAACCCGTAAGACCTTGTTTCATCTTTGGAACTGAAATTAAGATATTTTTGCTAAAAATCCGAGAGCTTTCTGACTGTACATAGACAGCATTGCAACTACCACATTCAAGGCCCAGAAATGCAGTGAGGACATTGATAAAAAAATCCATGTAACATTAGTGGTTCAACTGTAATTTTATGAAACTGCACAAAAATGTTTAAAGGGGTCATCGGATGCAAAACTCACTTTTACATGTTTGAACATTCATGTGTGTTGGCAGTGTGTGAACACGACCACTCTACAATGCTAAAAATTCACACAGCTGTATTTTTTTTAGCCCTTAAAAGTAATATCCCCTTTTTCAGATCACGTCATTCTCAGCTTCTTGTCGGTGTGACGACACATCGGCAGAGGCCACTCCCACGATAGTTGATTGACATAAGCATCTTACTTTAGACCCGCCCTTTTGTTTGAAGTTGCATTTATCGGTAAAGTTATCTTTTACCTTTATTATAATGGCTAGCTCTGACAAGAAGTTTAAAAAGTGTGTTCATCCGTGCCCACGTTATCTGGCATCCGATGACACACATAAATATTGTGTCATGTGTTTGGGCGAAGCGCATGCAACATCCTTGAGGAGGCGGCCGTGACCATAAACGTCTAGCTCAGGTGAGCCTTCCATTTCTTCCTGATCTTCATATGGAGATTGCAAAGACTTGGAACAAGCCATTTTCCTCACATATTTATAGATTTCAACGTTCTAGTTATGCGAATATTGAAGGGATACGTGGGAATGGCTATGAGATGATGCTGATGCAAAGGGACGCTGGCTAGCTATCTCTCTTTAGGTGAAGTGTCATCCCTTAATGCTCCCTCCCTGCCATCTTAGGCCCTTTGGCGAACATCTTCCTCAAATGGCAGGGCATATGCAGCAGCAGGTCAGGTTGTGGCCTCTTTGCACACTATGGGTGTGCTTCAGGCCTATCAGGCTGATCTGCTGAAAGACCTGGATAAAGGCCAGGGACTTTCCCCTAAGGAAGTAGCAGAGCACCGCCGCACCACAGATCTGGCTCTCCGTGCTACCAAGTGGGCCGCCTTTGCCATGAACAAGTCTATGGTGGCCATGGTTACAGAGAGACATCTGTGGGTAAACCGGGAGGACATCGGGACAAAAGAGAAGGGCTTTCCGGGAGAAGGGCTAATCGAGAAGGAGGCGAAAGCTCCTGCATTCCTCGTAGCACTAGGTCTGAGCCCAAACAACATGGAGGTCTAGTGTTGCGGCCCATGCTCCTCCTCCACCCACGGGTGGATCGAGGAGAGGGTGCAAATCCAGAGGAGGTTGTCAGGATTTAAAGTAAGGTAGTCCAGACAAGGCGTTCTCAACGCTCTCTTCCTGGTGAGCATGCCGGCCCCTGTCGAGCAGTTCTGTCTGAGGATAAGAACCCCTTTGCTCCTGGGCATTCTACTCAGGTTGTGCTTATAAAGCAATATAGTGCTCCCCGCATTACGGTGGGTTATTCTGATCACGGTCCTGCTCCCTGAAGACTTAGAACCTCCCTCTTAGTAGGGTTTGTTCTTTGTTCTTAGAGCCTCCTTACTTGATTGTCCAGATTACATGAGCACATTCTAAATCCACAGTGTGGTAGGAATGCACACAAACTCCCTGTGTTCTTTCTTAAAACCTATATGGTGGGGATTACGCTTCTAGCTTCATTTTCCCTGTTTGAGATGTTAGGCCCCAGACTCTTGGGCCACTCTCTATCTTGTATCTCCTCTGATATAATTTGGCTCTGTGTATTCCAGGTTGTAGCACCTGGTAGAATGATGGTATCAGCTTCACGCTCCCATCATTATACGAGGGTCCTTTATGAGCACACTGTTCCCTGTTGAGCATTTCCTCCGCTCCAGGACCTTGCACCATGGCTGCTCATTAGAGCGGTATAGCGCTCCCCTTGTCATAGGGTCTCTTGAGCATATTCCCACTCCCTGAGGATTGGAACCTCCCTTCTTTGGGATTTGTGCCCTCTGTTCCCAGAGCCTTCTTATATGAACGCTATTTCATGCCCAGGCTTCCCAGGTACATTCTTAAATCCACATGGTGGTAAGAACGCACACTAGCTTTTTGTGTTCTTTCTCAAATCCCATATGGTGGGACTATGTGTACAGCTTTGTTTCCCCTCTCGAGAAGTTAGGCCCCGGGTTCTCAGGCCACTCTCTCTATGTATATGTATCCTTTCCGGATACTTCTATAGCCTACCCAACTCCTGGAGCTGGTACTTAGTACTTGGTACTTAGTGCTTGCACTCCCCTCAGCATGGTGGGTATAGCTGTTCCCCATAGCCTAGACCCTAGAGAACACAGTTCGATGTTCCCTTGAAAGGGAACGTCTCTAGGTTACAAATGTAACCATGGTTCCCTGAGAGGGAACGAGACACTGCGTTCTCTAGGACTTGTCGTCATGCTTTGGTCATTTGCTTCAGACGAAGACTTGGATGATGTGTTCTACTGGCACCCTTTTATACTATGCGTTTGCACCGGTAATGACGTGCCTGACGTCGTAGGCTGTCACCGGCCAGTACTGTTTTTTGTATGTAAGCTTCAGACATGGGTCACGAAGGCCTCATTCCCCATAGCGGCCCTAAGAGGACGCAGTGTCTCATTCCCTCTCAGGGAATCAAGTTTACATTCGTAATCTAGAGATGTTTTTTATGCATCTTTGCAAATTGCTTTTCTTAATAATGTGCTAGTTAGCAAGTTTCACGGCTAAACGCAGTTAAATGTGGTTAAAGTAAACATTACTGCTCGTCAATCCATGGCAGAGAGGGGCAGAGCTCATTAACATTTAAAGGAACATACTGCAGAATATCTCTAAAAAGGGCTGATTTTGACATGGTAAAATTAGTGTTTTTTACACTACCATTGAGAAATTTTAACCAAAGTATGTTATAGAAGTATCATATCATCTTGTGGAAAATGGGCATCTGATGACCCCTTTAAGAAGAATAAGAACAAAGGTCTTACAGGTTTGGAACGCTATGAAGGTGAATAATTAATGAGAGAATTTTCATTTTTGGGTGAATTATCCCGTTTAAATGCATTAATTTGGACAATTCAAAACTATGTACACTACAGTTTAACAGTTTGGTTTCCGTAAGATTTGTTTAATGCTTATAAGCAGTAATATTATTAATGTATAGTATAATGTTGTTAATCTTAATGTGTTTTAAATATGGCTGTCAAATGATTAATCGCAATTAATCGCATACAAAATAAATGTTTATGTTTACATACTATATGTATGTTTACTCTGTATATTTATTATGTACATATAAATACACACACATACATATATATATATATATATTTATATATTAAAAAACTAATTTATATGTATATATATTTACACCTGTATAAAATTTAGAATAAAAATAAATATAAAAATTTTATATATAAATCTAAAATATTTTTCCTTAATATATACATGCATGTGTGTGTGTGTGTGTGTGTATATATATATATATATATATATCGTATGTAAACATAAACTTTTATTTTGGATGCGATTAATCATGATTTGACAGCACTAATTTTAAAATATAATTTGTTCCTGAAATGGCAAAGCTGAATTAGTCTGTTATCTGTTAGCATAATATGATCTATCAGAAATCATTCTAATGTGACTTGGTGCTCAAGAAAAAAAAAAATTCTTATTATATCATTATTGTTAGTTGTGTTCTTTAACGTTTTCAAAATCCAAAATCAAAATCTTTACTGTCAATAAAAGTATTAATAAAAGTTTTGAACGTATTAATGAAACAAATCTAACAAACCACAAACACTGGAACAAAAGTGTAAATAAAAGAACCAATTTGCATAGGACTCTTTTAAAGTGACACTTTTGAAACTGTCCAACTTTTACTTGAATGAAGTAGAATTCGACTCAAACGCCATGCAAACTTTTCTCTTCCTTTTTGAAGTTTTATAAACAGCTCTTTTTATATAGTCTAAGTAAAGGGCGAGGTTTGTAAGTGTTCTTAGAAACGACAGCAGTTGGTCTTTCTCTCTCTCCATAAATCCCTCAACCCTATCAGTGTCACTTATGTCCTCCTCGCCTCCCTCATTTCTCTCTTGTTTCTCTCTCTCCGTCCCTGTTGTACTCCAGCTGTCAGGGGAGAGTTAATCCTGTTATCTGTACAGGCGCAGACTGACAGTCTCACACACATACACAAACACACATTTTCCCAATCCACCGTACTGTAATCAACCAGGCTGTACACACCACTCTCCCCTCTATAATTAACTTTCCTCTCAACCGGCGTGTAACACACACACTGACTCACAGAGGCACTGCTCAATTAATTAGGCTGCCCACATGCAAACTCGAAGGGAGTGAGAGAGAGAGAGACTGGTTCCCTTCGCTTTTCACTCTCTAAACTGCCCCTGTTGCATTTCGATAGCAAGGACAAACCTGGGATTGATGGATTTGTGGTCGGCTTTATATTTGGCCTAACGTGGTGCATATTGTTGGCACTTCACAACTAAAGACAATGCGACTGAATGCATCCATTCAGGTTTGTTGTCGTCTTTTTTTGCCGTGTTTATGTGTGAAGGTGAGAGCGCGTGAGCTTTTGTTCATGTAAATGAAAGGGAGAGCGAAAAAGAAGCCAAAAACCTGCCCTGCCAACACAAAACACGCAAACACATACAAGCAGGAAGACACGTCACTCGCGGGCATTCAGGTTGAGCTGTAGCCTTCATGTTTTTCACACAGTTTCTCTTTCTCAAGCTGTCTCTCTCTCTCTCTCTTTCTCTCTGAGGGGTAATTACAGTGGTGGGCTCAAGCCGAGTCGGTAAACGTTTCTCTTTTCCTCTTTCGCTCCCACCAAGTAAATTATGCACTGGTTACTATAGAGACCTGTTTACAAAATGTTCTTTTTGCCTTTTTCTTTCCTCCCCCCTCTGCCCTCATTCGCTCCATTTTTCCCTTCAATTTTCTGCCGCTCCCTCTATCCTGTTTGAAACTCAGTGTGTCTCCTTATGTACTGACTGATGCCTTCATCCGCCTGTCCTCTTTATTTTTTCCTTAGTCTCTTGCCTGCTGTCTCTGGCCCTGACTACACACACATAACATGCACTTGCACACAAGAATGGCAATTATATGAAAATATGATTGCGGATGATATTAAACAGCTGTCTGTGTATGACACAAATGATGAATGCCTTTTTTAATAAAGGTGAAATAAATGGAAAAACAAACATAATTCTTTTCATATGATGTGCAATTTCAGAATCAGTACTGACTCATTGTGATATCTGTATTATATTTATGCATAGTTGACATGAAACTTCAAGCAGTGACAGTGGCTTCCTGGTGTGTGGCATTTTGTATTTTATCTCAAACTATTTGAAACTGAATATTGCCTTTATAATTTTAATACATGCACTTTTATGAGCTAATTTATTAAGAGAATATGCTATATATATGTGTGTGTGTGTGTGTGTGTGTGTGTGTGTATATATATATATATATATATGTGTGTGTGTGTGTGTGTGTGTGTGTGTTCTAGTTTGTCACATCACAGAACTGTTTTTAATCAACTGAAAAAAAAAAAAAAAAAAAAAAAAAATATATATATATATATATATATATATATATATGTGTGTGTGTGTGTGTGTGTGTGTGTGTGTGTTTTAAAAATGGTGGGTAAAAAATAAAGCTAAATGTTTATTACAAATATTGTTGGGATTTTAACATTTTAACAATGTAAAACAAACAAAAAAAAAAGTACCCAGAAATTGTTCATCATTTACTCAAACTAAACTTCTTAGTTCTCATAACACAAAATAAGAGATTCTGAAAGTGGGTACATGGGTAAAAAAAAAAATTAAAAATATATATATAAAGTGCTTCATTATTTTTTGTACTTTAGAATTTCTTTCTTAAGATAAATCTAAACATCTAAATGTACTCAACTGCGCTATTTGGGAATAAATGTGCTTTTAACATACTATCTCTGTATTAAAAAATGTACACTTGAACCCATCTATCATACACTTTTAAATATACTCATCACACATAGAAAATAGACTTATGAATTATTTAAGAATAATATATGTGACCCTAGACCACAAAACCAGTCATAAGGTCAATATTTTTGAAACTGAGATTTATACATCACCTGAAAGCTGAATAAATATTGATGCATGGTTTGTTAGATATGACAATATCTGGCCGAGATACAACAATTTGAAAATCTGGAATCTGAGGATGCAAAAAATTCAAAATATTGAGAAAATCGCCTTTAACATTGCCCAAATTAAGTTCTTAGCAATGCATATTACTGCTCATAAAAGTTTTTATATATTTACAACAGGAAATTTACAAAATATCCCCATGAAACATAATCTTTATGTAACATCCTAATAATTTTGGTGTAAAAGAAAAATCGATCATTTTGACCCATACAATGTATTTTTGGCTATTGTTACAAAACATGCTACTTACCACTGGTTCCCCGTCTGTCGTTCACGTTCGACGTTGTGTCGAAGTGACGACTAGGGGTCGCTCTTGAGAGCCCGAACACCTCTGACAGCTTTGAGAAAAGGCCAATGAAATTGGTACGCAGTATTTGCATAGCCCGCTCCGCCCCGGAGATCCGGGCATAAGAGGGGGGGGCTAGGCAACACTCATTGTTCTGTTTCTTCGGAGCCGAATGCAGTATTCTCTTAGGGGAAAACAGCATTACTCACCTCTTCGTCGTTGGATCTATGGCACGAGCAGCGGTTTCTCCCTTTAACCCTTCTCTTGGTAAGCGAGAATACCCCTGGGTGCTTCGACGACGATCTCTAAAGAGCTTTTCCTCCTGAAAAGGAGTAATTTCTCTGAAAGAGCCGACACGGATGGATTGTGTTTACATTTGCCTTTCCGTCCGTGTCTTCCTGGTTGCGGTTTCCTCGTAAACAATAACAATCGGCACGATCGTTGTGCTCAGGGTTGAGCTAGTCTCACGCTGATACATCGCTTCGTTGATAGTTTGTGTTCTGCTTGCGGAAGGGAACATAACTATGGGTTGCTGCTCACGAGCCGCGAAGCCGCGGCTCACCGCGACCGCTTCCGTTCGGCCCTTCTACTTCCGGGTACGAGGGCCGCTGCGATGTGCGTCGATGGCGAGCAATAGGAAATGAGTTAGTTCCGCCGGGTTTCCCCCCGCGGATCGCTCGTTCCTCGCGACCCCCGTTTAGGTTTTTGGACAGATTATTAGTTCTTTTTACAACTTTACTCTGTTCAAAACCTTAAAAGCTGGTTGAGAGGTTGGCTGCAGCATCGGAGGGAGGACTTAAACCATGGGAAGCTGATGCTTCGACTGAGCAAGCTGGGGAGCGAGTCTCAGTTTGAGCAGACGCTGAAGTGGTGGGCGTGCTTGAACAAGATAACCGAAACACATCAGGTTTGAGTGAGAAAAAACCCTCCGCCTCATCCTGTGTGTTCATGGCTTCGGTAACGTACGAGATTGACTATATCGTGATAGGCCTTTTTTTTTTCGGCTGAAACACGATATATCAGATCCTCCTCCCTCATTTCCCTCGATGGCGGTCCAGCGCGAGAGGCTTCGTGGATTCTCCAGGCGGGTGGGCGCTTCAGTACAGCACCTGCATATCTGATGCCCTGCCCCCTGGTGGGACCACATAGGCTCTCGTCCAGAGCGTGAAGGGGTTCACGTCTTCTGGACAGGCTGTGTCCACCATGCACACTTTTGCCATCCTGCTGGCTGCCAGGCAAAGTGTTATAAGATCTGCACGAGGGAGATCTCGCCTCAGAGTGTCGCAGGAACTGCGTTCAGTTCTGTGTATGCTTCCGAGCATCAAATGTCGCAACGCAGGCTCTGGGTAGAGCGATGTCCACTACGGTGGTCCAGGAGCGCCACCTTTGGCTAAATCTGGCGGAAATGAAGGACACTGAGAAAGTTCGCTTTCTTGACGCCCCCATTTCTCCAGACTGGTTCAGGGCCCGCCTCAGGCTGGTCCTGCACCCAAACCAGCCTTGCCGTCGAGTTCTCGCAAGAAGGTGGCGCCGTTAGCTCATTTTCAGGCCGCTAGGAACCCTCATCAGGCTTCGAAGCGCTCCTGAAGTGAGCCGCCCAGGGGAGAGAGATCTGCTGACCTGTCTAGATCCACACTCGGCGAGGGGACGAGTGTGGGCTTCGGCTCCATCCTGGCTGTCTGCCTCACGGCGGACAGCCACCACATGGTCAATTTAAGAGCAATTTCTTTCTTCTCTGGGCGTAAAAACCAGTGCGATTGCGTCCCTCCGGGGTACCCAGCCACTGAAGCACGTCAAAGCATGCTCGACCGCATCTCAGGCGCTTCTGCATGCTTTGACAAACCAAGTGCATCCTTCAGTCGACCCCCTGAACTCAGGCGGTCCTCCGTTGGATCCTTGTCGGTTACGATGATCGGTACACCCACCATGGTTGGGTCCCTCCGGGGTACCCAGCCACCAGAACACATCAAAGCATGCTCAACCGCAGGGCCTGCGCTTTGGCATGCTTTGACAAATCAAGTGCATCCATCAGTCGATCCCCTGAGCTCAGGCGATCTTCTGATGGATCCTTGTCTGTCGGTTCCGATGGTCGATCCTTCCATGGCTGGGTCCCTCCGGGGTACCCAGCCACCAAAACACACCAAAGCATGCTCAACCGCAAAACTTGCGCTTCTGCATACTTTGACAGAGAAACAAGCGCATCCGTCAGTCGATCCCCTGAGCTCAGGCGATCTTCTCACGGATCCTTGTATGTCGGTTATGGCGATCAAAGCACCTTGTGTCCTCCGGGACAGCACGCCCCCGAACAAAGGGCTTTCACCACAACTCAGTCACACCGTACCCACCCGAGGTACGTCGGTGGTCCCCCTGAGACCGTTGGCAGAGAGTTTTACAGCTTGGCTCGAGATACCCAACCTCTCTCGCTGGCTTCTCAGAACCATCCGACTCGGCTATGCTATCCAATTCGCACGCAATCCGCCCAAGTTCAGCAGCATCTTCTCTACCGAGGTTCGGGACGAGAATGCTGCGGTTCTTCGGGCGGAGATCGCGACCCTTCTGGCGAAGGACGCGATAGAGCCGGTCCCCTCGGCCGACATGAAGAAAGGGTTCTACAGCCCCTACTTCATTGTACCCAAGAAAGGTGGCGGTTTAAGACCAATCCTGGATCTGAGGATTCTGAATCGGGCCCTTCACAAGCTCCCCTTCAGAATGCTAACGCTCAAACGCATTCTCACGTGCATCAGATTCCAGGATTGGTTTGTGGCGATAGACCTGAAAGACGCGTACTTTCATGTCTCGATTCTTCCAAGACTCAGGCCCTTCCTGCGGTTTGCCTTCGAAGGTCGAGCATTTCAGTACAAAGTCCTTCCATTTGGGCTCTCCCTGTCTCCCCGCGTCTTTACGAAAGTCGCAGAGGCAGCCCTTGCCCCTCTCCGGGAGAGGGGCATCCGCATTCTCAATTACCTCGACGACTGGCTGGTCATAGCACACTCTCAGGAGTTGGTATGCAAACACAGGGATGTGGTTCTCAACCATCTGGCCCATCTGGGGTTTCGGGTCAACTGGGAAAAGAGCAAGCTCGCCCCGGTACGGAGCATCTCTTTTCTCGGTATACAACTAGACTCGGTTGCCATGAGTGCACGGCTCTCCCCGGAGCGTGCAGAGTCAGTGCTGAGCTGCGTCCAGAAGCTCTCACGCAGCCCGACGGTCCCCCTCAAACAATTTCAGAGGCTCCTGGGTCACATGGCATCCGCAGCCGCCGTCACGCCGCTGGGCCTGATGCACATGAGACCGTTACAACACTGGCTCCGTTCCCGAGTCCCGAGATGGCCATGGCGCCAGGGTTCATACCGGGTGCTCGTCACACCCGTATGTCTAAAAACCCTCGGTCCTTGGAAAGACATTTCGTTCCTACGGGCCGGGGTGCCCTTAGGACAAGTGTCCAGGCGCATTTTGGTTACGACAGATGCATCCAACACAAGCTGGGGCGCCGTATGCAATGGGCAAGCAGCTGCAGGGCTCTGGTCGGGCCCTCGGCTGCATTGGCATATCAATTGCCTCGAACTGCTGACAGTGTTTTTGGCCCTGAAGAGGTTCCGACCTTTGGTTCAGGGCAAACACGTGCTGGTCCGCACAGACAGCACTGCGACTGTAGCCTACATCAATCACCAGGGCGGTGTACGCTCCTTTCGCATGTCACAGCTAGCCCGCCATCTCCTCCTTTGGTGTCGAAACAATGTCAAGTCTCTACGAGCCACCCACATACCGGGCGAACTCAATTGGGTAGCGGACGCGCTCT
Source organism: Cirrhinus molitorella (assembly GCA_033026305.1). Lineage (NCBI taxonomy): Eukaryota > Metazoa > Chordata > Actinopteri > Cypriniformes > Cyprinidae > Cirrhinus > Cirrhinus molitorella. The sequence continues at coordinate 14,793,483 of CM065123.1, read as the reverse complement.
CCCGACAGACTTCGCTTCGGGGCGAGTGGAGACTTCACCCTCAGACGGTTCAGCTGATCTGGAGTCTTTTCGGTCAGGCCCAGGTCGACCTGTTTGCCTCGATAGAGAACACTCACTGCCAGTTGTGGTACGGTCTGTCCGAGGCGCCCCTCGGCACAGATGCACTGGCACACAGCTGGCCTCAGGGCCTCCTCAAGTATGCGTTTCCACCAGTGAGCCTAATTGCACAGACCCTGTGCAAAGTCAGGGAGGACAGAGAACAGATCCTGCTGGTGGCCCCCTACTGGCCCAACAGGGTTTGGTTCTCAGAGCTGGTGCTCCTCTCCCCCGTTCCTCCCTGGCGCATTCCCCTGAGGAAGGACCTCCTTTCACAGGGGAAGGGCACGATATGGCACCCGCGCCCAGATCTCTGGAACCTCCACGTATGGTCCCTGGACGCGACCAGGAGGATTTCAGAGATCTCCCACTGGCAGTGGTAAACACTCTGTTGCAGTCGAGAGCTCCTTCCACGAGGCGGCTGTACGACCTCAGATGGCGCAAATTCACAAACTGGTGTTCCTCCCGGGGGGAGAACCCACGGAGATGTGGCATCCGAACGGTGCTTTCCTTCCTCCAAGGAGGACTGGATAGACACCTTTCTGCTTCAACACTTAAGGTCCAGGTAGCCGCTATTGCCGCTAACCACGACCTGGTGGAAGGTAGATCGGTTGGGAAGCACAATTTGGTTATACGATTCCTTAAAGGTGCACGCAGGCTGAACCCCGTCAGACCGCGCCTTGTCCCCTCTTGGGATCTGTCTGTGGTCCTCCGGGGCCTACAGTCAGATCCCTTTGAGCCGCTCCAGTCAGTCGAACTCAGTGCTCTCTCCCAAAAGACGGCTCTCCTGACTGCGCTCACATCGATCAAAAGAGTGGGAGACCTCCAAGCCCTCTCCGTCAGTGACTCGTGCCTCGAATTCGGGCCGGCTAACTCTCACGTTATCCTGAGACCCCGGCCCGGTTATGTGCCCAAAGTGCCCACCACTCCCTTCAGGGACCAGGTGGTCACTCTGCAAGCTATCCCTTCTCAGGAAGGCGACCCCAACCTCTCCTTGTTATGCCCAGTCCGTGCCCTGAGCATTTACTTGGAACGTACTGAAAGCTTCAGACGGTCGAGTCAGCTCTTTGTCTGTTTTGGAGGACAGCAGAAGGGGAAAGCTGTCTCCAAACAAAGAATTTCCCACTGGATTGTGGATGCGATTCGTTTGGCCTACCAGGCCACAGGGGTGCCCTGCCCGCTGGGGGTGCACGCCCACTCCACCAGGGGCGTCGCAGCGTCGGTTGCGCTGGCGAACGGGATCTCTTTAACAGACATTTGCAGAGCTGCAGGTTGGGCTACACCTAACACGTTTGCCAGGTTCTACAATCTGCGTGTAGAACCAGTCTCTTCGGGAGTCCTGAACGCAAGCCCAGTAACTCCTGAAGCTGACACGGTGTAGAAGCTTGCTGAAGCGTCGTTCCCCACGGGTGATGACGCTTCCCCAGTTCAGTAAGTTTCCTGGCGTGAACCCTGAACGACAATTTCCATCATGTTGCACCCGCAACGTAGCTATGTTCAGCGGAGGAACTAGCTATCAGAATCTAATATGAGGTTAGGTTGCCTCTTGTGAACTCTCATATTAGGTTGGTGCCCCACATGTAGTGGCTCCTAATGCGGCCCCATGTGTGTATCTCCACCTATACTCCCAGAGATGCGGTGTTTCCCTTAAGACAAAACTTGTCTCCGACCCTGAGCTCAGCAGTCTCTCCTCATGCGGAGCCTGCCTCAGGATCGTCCCCTTGTTGTGCTCCCCTAGTGCGAGCCCTCAAGTGTATTCTCCACACAAATACCTCCCTCCGGGCAGGGTGTGGTCTCCGTAGTGCCCATCCCCCCCCCGGGGAGGACGGACACTGGCCCAATGTTCTCCAAGATGTTCAACCAAAGGTGAGGAAAGGCTGGCTGAAGCTCTTGGGCATTGGAAGGTCACGTAGAGGTGAGTGACATTTATCTAACACGCAAGACCTGTTAATATTTGCACTCCATGCACTCGTGACGCGGTCCGCTGGTTGTGGCGTTTTCAACTGGGACCCCTAGTCGTCACTTCGACACAACGTCGAACGTGAACGACAGACGGGGAACGTCTTGGTTACGTATGGTAACCCTCGTTCCCTGATGGAGGGAACGGAGACGTTGTGTCCCCCTTGCCACAACCTCGGACCGCCTCTGAGTGTAGCCGGGTGCTTCGGCTCCTCAGATCAGAACAATGAGTGTTGCCTAGCCCCCCCCTCTTATGCCCGGATCTCCGGGGCGGAGCGGGCTATGCAAATACTGCGTACCAATTTCATTGGCCTTTTCTCAAAGCTGTCAGAGGTGTTCGGGCTCTCAAGAGCGACCCCTAGTCGTCACTTCGACACAACGTCTCCGTTCCCTCCATCAGGGAACGAGGGTTACCATACGTAACCAAGACGTTTTGTGGTCCATGGTCACATATAATAAATGTATACAAAATGTATTTCTAATGTGTTGCCTATATAATTTATATACAGGGTTTTACTTTTAATTAGTACATTAAAATAAAAAATCCATTAAAATAGAACTTTGCAATAGTAAAATGTTATGCATTCATAGCAATAATAATAACAACTTAACAACTTATCTTCTGTGTATGTGGTGTACTATATCTGACTATACTTAAAATCAATTTTAGTGTTAGTACTAATTAGTGCATTTATATTAAGTGCACTTAAGTACCACAGATGGAAAAATTCAGAATTACTATATAAAAGTCTCCTAAGATTGAACTAATTTTTTAACCCCCTTTAACTGTCACTCCCATTTTTGAACATAGATGTGAAAATGCAGTATTCAAACTTACATTTTTATAATTCATAAACGAAAACATTTTGTCATATGATTTTGTTGTACATTTTCCATAGTAGTGCAATGTCTGATTTTAAAATGGTTTTCAAAGGATGAATTTTGAGATTTTAGTCTCAAGTTGTCAACTGATATATAATTTCTTATGATTTCTAAAGCTTGACAGGGAAAAAGGCAACGAAGAAAGTTTTTTTTTGTGACAAAAGTCAGAACTCCTTTTATGAAGTAGATTTTTTAAGGTGCTTGTCATAAATTAATCTATTACTTTTCCTACATAATTTGTAACACAAAAAATGGCAAAATATCTATTTAGGAGTCTTAGGCATTTCCAAAGATATATAGTCATGATTAGACATAGATTTATTTGTAAAATGGTGAAGTAAACTTTGACATCCCACTGAGGGCATTCAAACCACACTTATAAAAAATGCACTAATAAAACTCTGTATTTTTACAGTAGTATACTTTAATTCAGTGCACTAAAATCTATTTAAGTATTAGTGGTATTTAGTATACTTTTTGAAGTACTACTAAAGTAGAAATAGACTTTGAATTATTGTATTAATAGTAAATAACTATTACAATTTTATTTAGTACAAAAAATAAAATTGTACTACAAATCCACTTTTTGTAGTTTAAGTATTTTAGTGCATTCAAGTATACTTTATTTACACCTGGGTAAACATACAGTTACTGGTAGCTATTGACTTCCATAGAATAAGAACAAAAATACTATGGAATTCAATGCTGGGGACTAGCAAGTGTTTGGTTACCCAAATTCTTTAAAATCTCTTGTTTTGTGTTTTGGCTTTATTTTGGATTGGAACAACTTACAATGTATGGGTCAAAATTATAAATTTTACTTTCTTTTTTTTTGCCAAAAATCATTAGGATGTTAAGTAAAGATCATGTTCCATGAAGATATTTTGTAAATTTACTACTGTAAATATATGAAATATATGTTGATTTTTTTGCACCCTCAGATTCCAGATTTTCAAATAGTTGTATCCTTATGACTGATTTTGTGGTCCGGAGTCACATTTTGGACTTAAATCTTAAAAAAAATCTTTAAAGTTGCAGTGCACCCCAGGTGTCCATGTTATCAGTATGTTTGTTTTCCATAGGAATCGATCGCAATATCATGTTACTTGCACATCTTATCTTGTCCTTGCTCAACTCTTCCTTTCTCTCTTCTCTGTTTGTGTTTCCTGGTTACACACACTTGTCTTTCCCACACACTTGTTATTGGCAACCTTCTGGTGGTACCCAGTGTATTCAGAGGATGTTTCTTGCCTTTTTTCCCTTGTTAAATTCCATCTGATCGCTCCTCTTTGCTGCCTTGGTGATCTGCTCCTATTCTATCTCATCTCTCTCTCTCTCTCTCTCTCTCTCTCTCTCTCTCTCATTCCCTCTTTGGGCATTTACTTTTCAGGCAGGGATTGACTTCTGCCAAAGCTGTTCAAATATGACAGCACTTAGACAATAAAAGTACACCATCATGGCAGCTTGAGAATACAGTACACAACCTGAAAGAAAATGTTTGTGATTCACACGAGTACAGCACAGCATCTAAAGAAAGAGGTTTAACTGGCTTTGCTACAGAAGCCAGATTTTACATTGGGCATCCAACTATTCAAAGGGTTAGTTCACCCAAAAATGAAAATTCTGTCATTAATTACCCGTATGTTGTTCCAAACCCATAAGACCTTCGTTCATCTTCGAACCCAAATTAAGATATTGTGATGAAATCCACGAGCCTTCTGATCTTCCATAGACAGCAACGCAACTAGGCCCAGAAAGGTAGTAAGGACATTGTTAAAATAGTCCATGTGACATCAGGGTCCAACCGTAATTTTATGAAGCTACGAGAATACTTTTTGTGCGCAAAGAAAACACAAATAACAACTTTACTCAATTTATTTTCTTCCATGTCTGTCTTCGACGTGCATTCATAAGAGATCCACAAAGTAGCTTAATAAAATTAGGCTGAATGTATCAGTTGCGTTGCTGTCTACAGAGGATCAGAAAGCTCTGGGATTTCATCAAAAATATCTTAATTTGCGTTGCGAAGATAAACAAAGGTCTTACAGGTTTGAAACGACATGAGGTGAGTAATTCATGACAGAATTATCATTTTTTGGGTGAACTATCTCTTTAATGTCAGACGTCTTTGACATATGAAAGCATTTCGTGCCTTTTAAAGATGCCACATCAAGATAAAGAAAGTTCAGTTCAACTGCTCTGCTTTTTAATTTGACCACTGCACCATGTCTTGACGCTTTCAATCCTGTAGGCTACTGCTTTTAAACAAGAATGGAAGTTCTAATGCAATTAAAACGTGACACGCTGCACTGATGAATGGATATGAACGCAAGCTTTCAGCATGCATTTTTAAAAGCAATTTCAATTTAATTGTGGTCAGAGACTAAAAGGTAAGGCAGCAGGGAAAAAAAGGTCTGTATAGCTTGTGTTTACATAAAACAATAGCTGTTTTTATATTAATTTATAGCTTTTTATTTACCTCACGATTTGTAAAAAATATTCACTAATTATAGGCTACTGGCCCTGTATAATGTTATTTATTCTTTGCCAATGTTAAAAATGTTTATGCCAATAAAAAGTACAAAAGGCTTTATCAATTAATTAAAATTATGCAAAACAAAACAAGAAATGTTTACTTTCACGAGCTGTCACATATTTGCGATCTTGCAATAGGAATCTCTCAAGTGAGTATAAGTTTAAAGCAGTGTTAATTTCGTTGACGAATAATTTTCGTCATTAACTTCGTCAACGACATTTTTTTCACAGACGAAAACGAAACGATAACGAACTAAAATTCTTCTTGAATGACAAAAACTATGACAAAAATCTACTGGCATTTTCGTCAACGAATAAAAACGAGACGAAAAAGTTAGGGAGGGACGATTTGGAAAGAGATTCATTCAGAAAAATCTGTTGTGTAGTAGGAGGTTAGATGCGTACAAACCGGCGGGACACAAGCTAAAATACACTTGCTGCGCATCTTATAAAACGTTCAGAAATGTGAATATGTGGGAGAAGCGCCGACATAAAGGACGTTTTCGTTGTTCGTTTGAGGGCAAAAAGAAGTTCGAAAAGAGGTATACTGTTTTCGAACATTCGGACACGCTCTGCTGCTGGAGGCGGGTTTTTTAAACGTGTCACGTCGCTCGCGTCTTTAAAATCTCTCCACGAGCAATCGTACAGCTGTGGATATATCTGTACCAGCTCTGCTACTCGACTCTCCAGTGTATTCATGTTGCTACCTTGGAGTTATTGTTTTGGATGTTGTTCTCCTGTCTGCCTGCCGTTGAATGAGGAACAAACCGGGGAAAAATTCACGCGTCAAAGCAGGCGGAGTTCCAGAACACGCCCATCGACTGCGTAATTGCCGCGGACCAATGGACGCTCAAAGGTGTTTAGGAGACAAAACGAACTCCCCCAAAAAGTTCGCTTTGGTGAGCTGTTTCGAACTGCCGAAACGAACTCAAAACGAACTTCGTTTTGGCCTGATTTTGTTCGAAATGACGTCATTTCAGTTCGTTCTTCGATTTCGTTTGAAGTATATCGGGGCCTTAAATCTCACGACGCAAGAGAACTCAATTCGGTCTTGTCTAAGCGCAGACACCGAAGCATACACACAGAAAACATGTCTCACACTCTTTCAGGTTGCATGAACTGAGAAATACACACAAAATGATCTAGAATTGTCCGTTTTGACGAGTATTCACGTAAACACAGCCGATTACGCAAACAGTAGAGCGAAAGTGTATCAGTACATCGCATCCATTGCATTCGTGCATTCGTTTTTAAAGGGATAGCAGCCACATTTAGTTGCTATTGTCCGAGTCACAGATAGATGTTAACTAAGCAACAAAGGAAAGACAGAAAACCACACACTGCTCTTAACATGAAACTTACATAGTCCTAAAGATTAATCTAAATTAATTGATAGAAATAAATGTCTGTTTGAAAGAATGAAGAATATGGTAAACAAGTAAAGAATGCATCATTAGCCGATATAACCATTGGGATTTCATTGAAAGGAAGACCATGTTCTTTATGAGAAGTGGTTTTATTTAATTGTAATATTAAGGCATGTTGTGTATCACCACAGTTAAATTGTGTGTTTATCATGATAAAACCTTAATATCAAACCTATATAATGAGTTTGGAAATTTTTGGAAATTATTGTAGTTAGTTGAAATGACTTGCAGTTTTAAGTTGATTCAAGTTAAGTTTTAAGTTGAAACTGGTGAAAACTTTTTACAGTGTAGGAAAGGATGACCAAAAACGCAAACAAAAAAGTCAAACACAGTGTGCAATGACCTTAATGGTTTGATTCTCTCAAGGCTGCATCCGAAAGCTCTAAAATTCTGCCTTTGGAGACAGCATTCCAAGGCAGGATGGCATCAAGGCACTTCTGAATCCAAATTCTGCTTCAATTCCTGTCTCCGGGGATACCTTTTTCTGATCAAATTTTAAAGGCAGATGTATCCTTCGCTGCCTTTGATATCCCACAAACCTGTGCATTCCATTCTGTGACAGTTAAGCTAAAAAAAAAATAAAGATGACATCTGAAAGTTGCATTTAGTGGACAGTTTTTGTGTAAATGTATATTTCTGACTAACGTTTTGCACTTTTGATGTTATTTCTAGCAAGAAATTGGTATTATAGTAATTAAATATTTGTTCAGTTATCATCAAAACACGTTCTATTTTGTTGTAGATCATTAAACCGTTATGCTGCCTCAGAAGCCTGTCTGAAATCAGTTTTATGAGGTGCCTTGGTGCAAAAACACTACCTGCAAAGTCATTGCCTGATAAGGCAGTGTGGCAGCAAGTCAGTTTCCTAGGCTTTCGGATCCAGCCTGCATTCAAGAACGCTTCTGGGCACTTTCATGGGTCCTCTGTACTTACTTTCTTGAGTATTAGAATTGAATTTCTACACAAGATCTTACAGTTCGTTTTTGCACTAATAACAGAACCTTCATGTCATTTTTCAAAACTCTAGACACAAAACTCAAAACAGTCATTATTTGTAACACAGGCTATCCAGTTTTCAAAACTTTGCATATTGTGTTCATCTTTAAAGAAGCCTTGCATTTACAGAAGCATTGTTTCAAAAAACTAATTTATTATGAAATATCATAGGAACATTACTTTAGATCACCCATATACAAGATACCCATAGTTTCACTGTGTATTTGTTAGTACAATCATTAAATATAGTTGTACAAAATATGTGATTCAGGTTTCATTATTTTACTGTAGACAAGAGAGAATAGTACAGACACAGCGATATCATTAAAATGCTGTAATGTGGAAGTTACTGATGAAATAAATCACAACATAGGTTTTTTAAAGGAAAAAAAGGGGGGGAAAAAGGAAAAAAAAGGAGAAAAAAAAAAACAATACAGTATACTGTAAACTGAACTGTTCCTCACTGCACTATGCATCTATATCCATCTTCATAAGTCACTTTATCTCTCATACATCTCTATAATTAATGCCACTTTATTTGTTACTTGACTCTTACTAAAAATTTGTATTTTTATATATATTATTTATTTATTTTGTACGTAATTGTATTTTACTTCTTATGTTATTGTTAATGTTATCTGTATGTATCTAGGGTTTGAGAGTAACGCAATTTCAATTCTCTGTATGTATGTACTGTATATATAGCAGAATTGACAATAAAGCAGACTTTGACTTTTGACTTTGACTTTGACTATATTTCCATCAGCCTGGTCTTGTGGATTTGGCCACAGGTTCTCATCTACATCACAATGAATGTTTTCATTCGCTAAACATCTTGGAAAGAATCTTCCACTTTTGGCTCCATGTCCTTACTATGTTGAGTAGCCTACTAGGATACTACTCATCTTACTTATATATACATACAAATATGTGAAATCAATCAGCAGTAATGAGTAGCCATTAACTCATTAAAACCACAAAAGCAATTACGTAAAAGTGACATCTTGCATACAGTAATGTTAAATTTGAAAATGGGTTCTGTAAAAGAGGTACATGGGACCATAGAAACCATATCTGACAAAGAATGAAATATGACATCCATAGATAATGTAGTCTGTGGTAATTGGTGTCAAATGATATATTCTGAAACGGTCATAATCTAAACATGGACTCAATTGTTCATCAATTTCCATAAAAGCTATACTTCAAGAGTAATGCAACAGTTACTTATCATTTTAAGCAGTTGTATCAATTGATAGTTCGATCTTTGTAATGAAATGAATACACACTCAACTCAGATGTAATGAGTTCCATTTTGAAATAGTAATACTTTGATGTTAAGTTGTGTCATTTTGAACTGGAGATTTTAGTTCAATGAACAAATGGTCTTTAGCTTATATGTATTGTATCCAAGCATTTGAAAAAAAGTGTTTTGAAAAATGTGCGTTTTGATCATTGGTTGTGAGTTATGTGTCTAATTATGTGTTATTAGTGCAAAAATGATTGTAAAAAGAGCACAAAAAAAATAAAAATAGACCAATCACATGTAAACACACCGGACCAATGTGACCATGTTACCAAACGCTCATGATTTGGTTGGACACACTGCCTTTGACTATGAGTGCATGTTTTACTAGGCTATTTACCTTTCAGTCTATTATGGTGCATTTAGTTTTTCCTGCTGTCTTCAATTCCCAGAACAGATTTGCCACCCACCAGTTGAGAACCCCGACCCTCTGTAGAGAGCGTTAGCATCTCGATTGTGTGTATATATGGAGACCTGGCATAATGTTTATTACCCAGGAGTCTCTGATTCCTACAGAGTAACTACTCAATGTCTTTCTCACCCCTATCCTGTTCACGCAGTGCTGGGAAGCATTGTCAGCACATAGTCCAGTGTAGTGTTCAGGCAATTAATTTAGACTCTTCTTTCATCTTGCTCTGTCTTCCCTGAAAACGAGTGGTCTGTGGGGGCTTCGGGGTTTTATCAGGGCCAGAGCTTTAAGGGTGGACGTATATTAGACTGCATAACGACTAGAATTTTTGGTCTTGTGAGATTTGACTGAGGCACATGTTTATAGAAGGCATAATTTTGGATGGTTAAAGTGCGATAGACATCTTTTGTAGGTGTGGCTGGATGTATTAAAGTGGGTTTAGGGAGCATGGGCGGCTCGTGCTGATGGGAAGTAAAAGTTAATTGTTCCCCGAGGGCGCATGCAGAGCCGGAGGACGGGATAGGCTCGAGATGATGGTGCAGATTTCTCCCTCCTTCATTTCGCTCCCTTCGCTCCTCTACTTGTTCCTGTTCCTGTGTTTGTGAAATAAATAATAAATCTGTTTAATTAAAACTCTAATACACTGTGTTTCTGTTAATCCCAATTTATGTATTGTAATTAACTCTGTCTCCTCAAGCTTTGTTAATTGCTCACGCATATGTAAATATGCCAGGCAGTCGGATTGATTTGGGCTTATATGCATAATCACAGTGTTTGATTGTGTGTGTGTCTGTAAAAGACATTTGCATTTTGGTTGACACTCAGAGGTGTGTGGGCAGAGAGAATATTATTATGCTGTCATAAAGGCGGTTGATTAGTATAATGGACTGATACATAATAATACGACTTTGGCTTATTTGTTTACATGTCATGATGTAGATGGTATATGCATCCATCAACTCAAACAGATTAGCAGTAGTTTTAGTAAGTACTCTGTCTGTCCATTTGTTCGTCCGTCCATTCACTTAGACTGTTTTTCCCCCTTTTTATTTGTCTGTCTGCTTTCTCAATCTCTCCCTCTTTCGCTCCGTCGCTCATTAGAGACAGAGGGAAAGTGATATCATTCTAATGATTACCCTCTTCTCCTCTCCCCCACTCTCTCGCTCTTTTCAGTAAATGAGTGAAAGTGATATCTCTCTCTAATGATCAGTGTGAATAATCGGCCTCTATATAAAGTCTTCCTTTAGTGTTGGAAATCACTCTCGCTTTTCTCCCACTCTGGCCTTTCATTATTTCCTCTTCTTATCCATTAGCCCTTTATTAGGATGGTTCTCCTTTCATAGGCTTTCATGCTGTTTGATAGCGATTGAGGATTTAGAGGAATAATTAAATACAAACATGCAGGATCACATGCACCCACACGTTTGCAGATACACTGGCGTTAAACCACACATTTGGTATTTGGTTGGGATTTCAACTTAAAATCATTAGAATATCCGGCATACACGTAAAGGCCTTTATGATTTACTTTTACCAATCAAATTTCACAAAGTGAAAGTGTGCTGTTGTTACTTTAAGAAGCTTTTTTCAGATTTTTCCAATTTAGTCATTTTTATTTAGTCATAAAAATAAAGATTTTCTTTACAGCTAAAGGAAAGCAGAAATATAGAGGTCAGTCTGCAAAACATTTGCTATTTGTGTTCCTCATACATACAACTGAGGTCAAAAGTTTACACACACCTTGCATCTGAAAAAAAAGCAATCATTTACAAAATATAATTTCTATGTACTACTGACCTGAATAAGATATTTCAAATAAAAGATGTTTACATTTAGCCCACAAGAGAAAATGATAGATGCATTTATAAAAATGTTTTACATACAAAAAAAGTTTACATACTTCTTCAGAAAAATACTTCAGGTCCAACAATTCTTTGGTTTTTCAGCTTTTTTGTGTATTTAAACCTTTTCCAAAAATGACTGTATGATTTTGAGATCCATCTTTTCACACTGAGGACAACCGAGGGACTCATATGCAACTATTACAAAAGGTTCAAACACGCACTGATGCTTCAGAAGGAAGCATGATGCATTAATTTGAAGATCAGGGTAAAATTAACTTATTTTGTATTGTGGGAAACATGTAAGTATCTTTTGTAGCTTCTGAAGGGCAGTACTGAATAATAAGAAAAGAAAAAATAAGAAAAACAAAACATTTTAAACATTTTTATTCTGTTCAAAAGTTTACACCTCTGGCTCTTAATGCATGGTTTTTTCCTTTTGAAGCAGTAGTGAGTGTTTGAACCTTCTGTAACTGAGAAACTTGCATATGAGTCCCTCAGTTGTCCTCAGTGTGGACAAGATGGATCTCAAAATTATACAGTCATTGTTTGAAAGGGCTCATTATTTTAGTTTTTTTTTTTTTTAAGAAACAACTTGAGAACAATACTTGGAATGTCAATTTAAATAAGAAAATAGCAGTTCTGACTGTAACCAAGCAAAAAGTTTTAACCCATTAATTGTCATCCGTGCCCTCAGTGGGACCCCTAAGTTTACTTCACCATTTTACAAATAAATCCTAATCTAATCATGACAAACTATATATCACTGGAAGGGTCTAAAACTCCTAAATAGATATTTTATTATATTCTTATGTGTTTCAAATTATGTAGAAAAAGTAATAGATTAATTTATGACATAAGTGCACCTCAGAAATACACTTCATAACAGGAGTTCTGTGACCTTTGACCTTTGTCACAAAAAGACTTTCTTCTTTGCCTTTTTCCCATCACACTTTAGAAATCATAAGAAATTATATATTAGTTAAAAATGTAAAATTTAAAAAGTCATCCTTCGAAAACCTTTTTAAAATCAGACATTGCATTACCATGGAAAATGTACATCAAAAGCATGTTACAGAATGTTTTCGTTCATGAATTATAAAAATTGAATATATATAAACATTTCAATTGAAACTGAAAATTTTGAATACTGCATTTTCACGTCTATGTTCAAAAATGGGAGTGGCAGTTAAAGGGTTAAAGATATTTTTATATTCCAGTTTTCATAAATAATTAATCTAACTTGAAATGGCACAATACAATATTATTATGTAATTAATATATAATATAATATATATTTATTTATCTTTACAAGGTCTAAAATCTTCTTATATTTGGAATCTTATCAAACTGGAAAAGGCTTGTGTTTTATAGAATGACCCTCACAAAAAAGAAAAAAGGAAGAAAAAAACATAAAAAATACAATATATAAAGAGAAACACAGAAAAACAGGAAAAAGTGAAAACCAAGCTTTTTTTCCACGTGTTTATTTTATGCTTACAGAAGTTTTTTTTTTTTTTTTACTTTCAGTTTTTTCTCTCGTTCTAGTGTGGAGGACTTGAGTTATTAAAACGCCAACCTTTCCAACAAGAAGCAATAAATCAACCTAAAGATCCTGGGAGAGAGAGACAGAGAGAGAGAGAAAGAGGCAGAATGAGGAGAAGCACATCTGAGAGCGCAAGGCCTTGGAGAATGGATGGATTGGTGAAAGAGAGGAAAGAGTTGAGAGAACGCAACACTGTTAAAAAATACAACCAAAACTAAATAAAGTCCATAGGTGCTGAAATAGACTGAAATCCCGAAATCGGTTTAAGTGCAGCTAAGTTTTTTTGTAATTCATAATGTTTTACAGAATGCATTGTTGTATTACTTAATCTGCTGTGTCTCTGATACTGTAAGTAAAGTGCATGCAGCGCACAGACACATACACTCAATCAGAGTCAGCCGGGCCTGACAGGTAGAGCAAAGCTGGGTGAAACGGTTAAATAGTTTAGTCTCTGCTTAAGTGGCTGTCTCTCTTGATATCTCTCATTGTATTCTTCTCCCTTCCTCTTTTTCCTATCTTTATTCACTGCCAGATTCACATAAAAAGACATCCATCAGGATATACACATCAACAGCATCCTTAGTCTACAAATGTGCTTGTATGTATGCTTTTTTAGTGTCTGTGTGTGTGTGTGTGTGTGTGTGGTTGTGTGTGTGTGTGTGTGTGTGTGTGTGTGTGAACAAAAGCATTACTGTAGTATTTAAAGAACACCAACGACAATAAAAAACAAATTCATCAATTTACACCTCTCTTCTATTTGGATTCTACTGATATCAGATTAAAATCTACTCACTTGTTCAATTACAATTGTACAAGTAGTTAGTTATGCTTCCCAAAAATGAAATTTTGTCATCGTTTAGTCACCCTCATGTCACCCAGGAAGTAAAAAGTGCACTTCCATATTGTACTTAAAGTGCTGTTTTCAAACACTAATTTTGTATTAAACGAAAGGACAGAAAGGAAAGGATGTGACATGTACCCAAGTATGGTGACCCATACTCTGAATTTGTGCTCTGCATTTAACCCATCCAAGTGCACACACAGTAGTGAACACACACACACACACACACACACACACACACACACACATACACACACAGTGAACACACACCCGGAGCAGTGGGCAGCCATATTGCTGTGGCGCCCAGGGAGCATTGCGCCAGGTTTATGATAGGGCCCTATATGTGTGTGTACTGTTTATATTATGTATATATAAATATACACACATATATGTATATTATAAATATATATATATATATATATATATATATTAGTGCTGTCAAACGATTCATCACGATGAATCGCAGCCAAAATAAAAGTTTATGTTTACATACATGTCTGTACTGTGTATGTTTATTATGTATATATGAATATACACACATACATGTATATATTATAGAAAAAATATTTTAGATTTATATCTAAAATATTTAGATTTATTTATAATAAGGTGTAAGATATATACATATAAATATATATATATATATATATATATATTTTTTTTTTTTAAATATATACATGCATGTGTGTGTATTTATATGAACATATTAAATATACAAAGTAAACACACATATAGTATGTAAACATAAACGTTTATTTTGAATGTAATTAATGGTTTGACAGCCCTAATATATATATATATATATATATATATATATATATAGTATTATATAAATATTTTACATATAAATCGTATATGTATTTGTATGTAATATATACAAATATGTACATGTATGTACATGTATGCAAACTTTATTTTGAATTGATTAATTGCGACTAATCGTTTTGCAGCTCTAAATCTGAGTAACTAAAATTAGTCAGAATTATACAAAATAATAAAACCAAGGTTATTTTTTGAAAGGCGGGTGCTACATATGAGATAGTGTTCTAAATGTGATAAATCCGCCTCTGATGGACACTTCAGAGTGAGGACAATCATGGCCACCACCATATTGAAAGTTGATTCAAACCAAAATGCTCAAAGCTGGCAACTTCAAAGGGCCCTTTGGAATGAAAGATTTTGAAATGTACAATTGATGGACTCTTTGCTCCCATGATCCTTCGCGCAGGTTTAATTTGTTAAACCCTAACTGGCTTGAGAAGATGAACTGCGTTCCTAGGAACAATTTTTGATCTCTTACACCCTCCTCTTCGAAGAGATTATAGGGCATAGAAATAAGCCCTTCAGAATGAAACACAGCCACCCAGGTGAAAAACAAGTGCACTTTCATGATGTACTTGTGCTCTATTTTCACGCACTAATTTTGTAGGCTACTTAATATACAAAAATAATTCTTTAGTACTTCTTAAGATAATCGTAAAATCATCTAAGTGTACTCAAATGTGTTATTTTGAGACACTATGAATATGAACTTTTAACATACTATCTCTAGTTAAAAATGTATTTAGTTTCCGTTTTAGTACACTTAAAACCAGCTTTCATACGTTATTGGGTTAGCGATGTCCCCAAATAGCACATTTGAAAACACTTAAGATCATCTTAAGAAGTACTAAAGAAGAATGTTTAGAAAATTAAATTCAAAATTAGTGCGTGAAAATAGAGCATGTTAAGTAGGCTACGTTATGGAAGTGCATGAATAAGTCGGACGCTGCACATAAAAGGTGTCAGCAGGCCATTTAGGATGAACGAATTCACTAGAAAGCTCTCAACGCTACGTGTGAGAGAAAGGGCCGCTTAGGTGAGCGTTTGATTTATTCTCTCAGCTCAAACATTAAAAACAACGATGTGGCGCTTGGTTCGTTGAAACAAATAGCTTGTTTAGGGAAAAGCTGTGCTACTGTCACACGAATGAAAACGTAGTTAGCAGCTTCTGCCTATGTAACACTCTTTATGTTGGTTTTTTTTTTTTTTTTTTTTTTTTGGTAAATGGGAAATAGGTTGGATCTCACATACACAGATTATAAGATTAAAGCTCTGTGACTCACAGAGGAGATGAGTTGAGATGCTCCTGCAGTTCTGATAAACGTGGTTTAACCTCATGACGGTGTATCGGGACTCTCAAACTCTCAATACAAACGCGCTCACAATATTCCGATAGGCAGCACCACCGCGTTTGCAAATATCACCGCTTCTCACCTGTGAAATCACCAAACCTCCTGGTGGCTGGAGAAAAGTGTAAAGAAAAGAAACATTTTGACTAAACCATGTCACCACGGGCACATCAACACTAAAACCCGCCGCGTGACTTAATCAGCCTTCCCATCATTTTATGGTAAAATGCCTGGAGAGAAGCAGAAATTGTCTAGACATAACATTAGCGCAGTGTCGTAAGAGAGATGAGACATTATTTCTTTGAGCGTATGTAATGTCTCAGAGGAGAGAGGTTTTTGTCTATTTCAGGAAGAATACTATTAAACCAGCTAATGACCCAGCAGAACAGAAATCCAAAACCATGGCAACAACTGCAAAAGAGCCACTTCTCTAATTACATATTAGCAAAATCGGATACTGTAATTAAAGAAAATTAAATATGGAGATTAAACAGATCTAGAATGGCAACTATGTTAATGGCAAAGAATTTGTCATGTGGGAATTGGTTATCTGGTTATTCTTGTACTCCAGTGAATGCAACAAACATGTCAATTATTTTATTGCCGTCATCAATACTTTTATTGTTTGATATCATTGACAAGTGATGTGTTTGTGTGTTAGTATGCATATTTAAGAGAGCAACAGATCTATGAATTTATCCAAAAGCATTTTAGAAATGCAATTTTTACTTGAGTTTTTAATTTATTTATTTTTTTTAATGGAGATTTATACATCATCTGAAAGCTGAATCATAACCTTTCCATTGATGTTTGTTAGGATAGGACGATATTTGGCCAAGATACAACTATTTGAAAATCTGGAATCTGAAGGTGGAAAAAAAAAAAAAAAACGAAATACTGAGAAAATTGCCTTTAAAGTTGTCCAAATGAAGTTCTTAGAAATGTATATTACTAATTAAAAATTACGTTTTGCTATATATTTACAGTAGGAAATTTACAAAATATCTTCATGGAACATGATCTTTACTTAATATCCTAATGATTTTTGAATTTTGACCCATACAATGTATTTTTGGCTATTACTACAAATATACCTGTGGTACTTATGACTGGTTTAGTGGTCCAGGGTCACATATGATGACAAAAAAAAGCATACAATTCAAGAATAAAATTCTTGAAAAGAAAACCTTATTAAGTACTTTAGTGTGTTGTTTTATTAATATTTCTTAGTGACTTTAATTTAGTTAAATATTACATTTCAAATACAATTTAAAAACTTGTGCTGCCAAATCAAAGTCACATGGTGCAGAAAAGTGCATAAAATATAATAGAAATGATATCCTCCTGACTGTGGTATATATTAAATGTTGTAAATTATTTCATATTTTTTGCTTTTTATAAAATGGCAAGGATAATTCAGGTTTTAAAATAGCATGTGGAACACATCAACCAAAAACAAACAAAAACAAATTGATAATTCAAGATGTTTATTTATTTGATTTTAAATACTTTTCCTACGCTTTTTGTAAGGATTGTTTCATTTCCTTTATCTTGTTCGCTCCCATGTGCCATTGGCCCAATTAGAGTGAACACATTCTGTTGTCGGTTCTGAGAATGATTTTTTTCTTCAAAGCAAAAAGTTATCCTGCACTTATAAAACCGCACTTACACTGTTATGTCATTTTATGTCCTGATTTTTTCCCCCAGACAGCCCGTTCAGACAGTCAGATTTGATTTGTAATTTCTGTCACCCAGCTGGTGCTGATCAGCCTGTGAATGCTGGAGGTTATGAAACTATAATATCTCTCATTTGTTCCATATTTCTAACATCAGTCATAAATGAGATCTATATTTTCAGATCTAGCTCACTGACTTACATCATAACTTCCCCCTTTGGCTGTACTTATATCCATTTGTCTCACATGGGGAGATACATCAACAAACCCTAGAAATTGCATATGTATTGCAGTTTTGACATTACATTCATGTATTTGTCAAATTGATGGTTAAATCATTCTGCCATTTAAATTTGAAACTTGAATTGTAATTTAAACCTGGAAATAAACTAGAAATTTATTTCCGGTTAATTTTTTTCTTCTTCATTTTTTCATTTCAGTTAGATAATTTGGTTACCTGATGTTTAAAGCTTTTCTACTTTCAATTTTCATGTTTAATTCAATGTGTTACTTACTGTTTCTTTGTAACTGTTTGTGAAATGAGCAAATTCTTAGTCAAAATAGTTTCTACATCTTTTTTCTGTATAGATAGATGGATTGACAGACAGATAAATGGAGGTTAAATGGAGCGAAGGAGAGCAAAAAGAGAGACATGGTACATTGACAGACTAAGAGATCGAGTGAAACAATAAAAATTGTGCTGACGCTGAATTTCATGTCTATAATAAAAGAGAGAGGGAGGGGTCAGATAGAGGAGAGGTTAAAATAAGGATGATGATGGGGGGAAGGGGCCCGTGTGACTGAGGTACCGTCACAATCTTACTGTACCACCACAAACACAAAGCAAAACGGAAACGAAGAAATAGAATAAAAAAGAGCAGAGGGAAAGACAGAGGGTAGAAAGGGTGGAATGAGGGAGGAACGCGAGAGGAGAGGGGAGATGATGGATGCGCTGCTCTCATTTTGTGCCCCCTAACGAAGACTCTAATTAGTGTTTGTGTAATTCTGCACTGTCTTCACTGCCTGCTCATCTTAATTAACTACATTCATCTTCACCTCCCTCCTCTCTCTCATTCTATCCCTTGCTCTCTCCCATTGCTCTCTTAAAAATAACGCCGACTGACTGCGTCCCACCTGGAGCAGATCTGCTTTTACTGTACGTACCTCCTCCTCCTCCTCTCTCTCGCACTTGTTCTCTCTCTGTGTGTCAATAAAAGTTTAATTGGTATTATTTTAAGGGATTGCAATACTCCCAAAGCATTTAAGTGTTTGCTTATACGAGTGTATGATGAATAATAAGAGTAAATGAAGGAAAATGTTACACGAGTATGAATATAATACATCACAAGAGCATGTTGTATATGCACCCGTTTTTTATTCTTTCTTTTTTTAACTGCATTTTGTTTAAATTGGATAAGGAAAAGGATAAATATCATTTATTTTTTGCGCATTTGAAATATTGCTCAGTCTGTTTCAGTTTTGCCCGTCGTTTAGAGCCTATTGATCATTTATTCCTTTGTTTTTCCCGGATTTTTGTGCCTGCTTTTATCATTATTAAGCTGTGATTGCTGACTCTGTACTTGCTCAGATTTGTCTTTGGCAAGAGTCCTAACAGTAATGAGACACACTGCCAATTTGTGCTCTTGTTTTAGGGGCCGGAAGCTGTTTAATTTGCTTTGTGTTTGGGGTTTAATTTTCCATATGTTTCCATATGGATATTATGTTCCACATATGCGCTTTCAGTTTGTGTGTTGATCTGTATAATGATAGTGTTTAATCCATAGGTATTTTGAGGGTCCAGATCGCAGTGGTGTAAAAATCAACTGTGATATTGTACTGAATTCAAATGTCAGCCATGTCAAATTTATTACTTCATTAAAAGTCATTGTATTTAATCAGAAACACTCTTGTATGAATCTTTGGCTGGTGAAAACAAAAAAGAATTGAGTGATAAATATTTTTATCACATTTTTATTATTATATTTTATTTCCTGATAGTTTACTCACCCCCATGTCATCCAAGATATTCACATCTTTCTGTCCTCAGTCGAAAAGAAATTAAGGTTTTTGAGGAAAACATTGCAGGATTTTTCCATATAGTGGATTTCAATGGGAATCAATGGGTTGAAGGTCCAAATTGCAGTTTCAATGCAGCTTCAAAGGGCTCTATATGATCCCAGCTGAGGAATAAGGGTCTTATCTAGTGAAACAATTGGTCAATTTATTAAAGCAATAAAAATGTATATATTTTTAACCACAAATGCTCATCTTGCACTAGCTCTGCGATGCGTGTGTGTGCGATTAGAAAAGTATACTAATCTGTGTACTTTGATTTTGATTCATTTTCAAAATCATCCGACATCAATATTTTACCTTTTTTGTAAAGGACATTTGACTTTCTTAGCACATTTGCTAAGCTAAATTTATTTGTACCATCTTACAAATAAATCCTAATTTAATCATGACAAACTGTATATCATTGGACTCCTAAATAGATATTTTACCTTTTTTGTGTTTCAAATTATGTAGGAAAAGTAATAGATTTATGAATAGAGTGCACCTCAAAAAATCTACTTCATAACAGGAGCTGTATAACGCTTTAGAAATCATAAGAAATTATCACTATAAAACTTAAAATCTCAAAATTCATAATTTGAAAACCATTTTAAAATCAGACATTGCACTATGATGGAAAATGTAAATCAATATCACAAAATGTTTTCATTCATGAATTATAGAAAATGAAGTATTAAATACTGCATTTTTATGTCTATGTTCAAAATGGGAGTGACAGTTAAAAGGTTAAGAAAATTACCAATTGTTTCTCTATAGAAGACCCATATTCCTCAGCTGGGATCATGAAGAGCATTAAAACTGCAATTTGGACCTTCAACCTGCTGATCCCCATTGAAGTCTACTATACCGAGGAAAATCCTGGAATATTTTCCTCAAAATCCTTAATTTCTTTTCAAATGAAACCAGAAAGACATGACCTTGGATGACATGGGGGTGAGTAAATTATCAGGTAATTTTTATTCTGGAAGTGAACTTCTCTTTTAAGTAGAAAAAAGAAAGTATTTTAACCGACCTGGTCTCATGACAAAAACGTAGGCCTACCTGGGGGCACTTTTTTGCAAGACGCGAAATGTGTACCAGTAAGTAGATATCACTGCAATTTCCAAAAAAAAAATTTACGTAAGTTTGATAAAGTGTAATTTTCACACAATTACTTGAAGAATTTAATATTATGTTGGGAGAGTTGAAAACTGATGCTTTTGAATGTTAGCGTGACATATCCAGCTTTATATCTATGGGTTTTCTTAAACAGAAGATTTGTTTGGTAGCTCATGCAGTACAGAGATGTATTTAAGCGGAAAAGAGCTCTGGTTCGAATCTCGTGTAACTACGGTTCGACAAAAGAGTTAAAATGTACACACATAAAATGCGTTAACGATTGCGTTTTTTTGTCGGTTTTTTATTTGCATAACACTATGGGGTAGGTTTAGGGTTGGTGTAGGGCATATTTCCAAGAAGACAGACGATTAACTTTTAGCAACAGTCCCCGGATATTTGAACTCTTAACCCCCGCAATACTTACCTGAATCAACGTAATAACTACGTGCCAGGGTTCACGTATCGAACCTGTGTTTTAGCGCCACTCAGTGGACATTTCTTTTTGAAACTGCCGAGAAACGTGCAGAAAGGTACGTAAAAACGGTGCTGCTAAAAAGTACCCAGAGGTAATTATTTTTATGAGTCTCGGTTGCTTTTAACATGTAAACATGATACACATCTACAAATTTAACTCTGAGGCAAAGCTGTTGTCTGAATGACACCTTCAATTAATGTGTGCTAATCTAAGAGTTGCATTTTTTACTCCAGAGCTGCTATTGATTTTAATAAATGAGCATGCATATTGAAATGTTTCGATGTGATAATGAGAAGGTAGGTGGTAGGTGTGTTGTGTGATCTAAGATTGTGTCACTGATGTTCACTGGAATCTGTGTTAATGAAATCCAGGCTTTTCCCCTCTCTCTTTCTGTGTTTCTTAATTGATTCACTCATTACAGTTGACATGACACATTATATGACGTCAGTTTAAAAACAATAATGTTGCTATTCATCTTAACAACATCGCTTCAACTCTTGAAGGCTGTGTGGGGTTGCTTGAGGGTTAACTCTGATTAAAGTTATGCAGTGAAACAATACTACAGAAATGTTGTTGTACATTCCTTCAAGGCATTTTTCTTCACTGTAAAAAATGTATATATAAGCCAACATTTAGTTTTGTTTTATAGTGAAAACATCTGTGCTTGTGTGTGTGTGTGTGTGTGTGTGTGTGTGTGTGTGTGTGTGTGTGAGTGTGTGTGTGTATTTCTTACATATTTGAATATAATTTATCACTGTGAAAAGCTGAAATCCCAGCAGCTGTTACTCCAGTCTTCAGTCACATGATCCTTCAGAAATCATTCTAATATGCTGATTTGATAATCAAGAAACATTTCTTGTTACCAAGGTTGTTGTTTTGCTTTTTGTAAAAACTGATACATTCAGCTGAATTAAGTTAAAGAGAAATGTACAAGGTTAAAGAAAGATGAATAAAGTTAAAGAAAAACAGTTTATATTTTAAAAAATAAATCTTTTGTAACGCTGTAGGTGTCATTATTTTTGCTTTTGATCCATTTTAATGCATTCTTACTGAATAAAAGTAAATAAAAATCTTTCTAACCACAAACTTTCCTATACAGACCATTTCCTCTTATAGCTTTAAAGGATTAGTTCACTTCTAGAATAAAAAATCCTGATAATTTTATTCACCCCCATTCTTGGATGACATATGGGTGAGTAAATTATCAGGAAATTGTTATTCTGTAATTGAACTAATCCTTTAAATACCACAACCAGTTCATAGTCCATCTGAAGCATGTGGAACACAAAAACAGCAAGAAATGGTTGGAATAAACAGTTCCAATCTGATTGCCTGGGTTCCAGCACAATTTCCAGGAGTCAGGATGCACAGATGTTTATCAGTACGTTGATAAACTGTGTTTACAAGGTACCGGTATTATTGTGATTTTACATTTACCCAGCCTAATTGGATTGAGAGAATAAACAATAATTTGGTTCATCAAATGTTTATGCAATCATTCCAGATGCCCTTTTAACCCAACTGTTCTTTAATGGTCTCCTACGAAAGAGCCATAAACGTGTCATAAACTCAAGCGAGAGAGCAGTTCCACATATAAAGACTCAAGTGACTGTCTAAAGATGATTATAATGCATTCTGATTGACATTACAGGAAGCATAAAAAAGTGGAAAAACTATGAATCATAATTCATAAGAAATGTCACTGCTATTCTGGAGTCAGTGTGTTTTTTTTTAATTAAGAACATGCATCAAAAGCTTCATTTTGCAACCTAACTAAGAGCATATGATAATATTTTGGCTTTACAGCTGTGCGGATGATGCAGATCTCACCGCCGCCCACTGGCCCTGTGATGCGACGGCCCGGTGAGATCAGTACACTCAACACAACAGCTGGGAGATGATGCTATAAACTGCCATACAAATCTCAAGCTGCAAGGCAGCATGCAATTATCATCAGGGTCATTGTCACACATCCACTGCATTTTTTTAATTGAAAAAACTATAAACGTCTCAAGCTGATAAACGCTGAAAGGAAGCACTCAGCGGCCATTCAGAGGGGAGAAGAGAGAGCAGGAGAGAGTCGATGGCGTCCAGTGAATGTGAGCAAAGTCACCGTCTCATATTGGCCAATCAGTCAACCTGTCTGACAGTTATTACGTTAAGCAGCCAATCAGATTGCTCAGCCTCTTTGCCTCGAGGCTGAATAAACAGGAAATGGTGTGATCACTTGTGGAAGTAGGATGTGGCATACTGACACAGCTGGTGAGAAGTGCAGACCTGGAACACATTGGAAAAATTATTATTTATCTGTAAAACAGAATGAAGCGAATGCAAGTGCCTAATCTTTGAAATCTGCTTTGTTTTAACACCTTACCTACCTGAGGTTTGTGGATTTTTATTTATTTATTTAGTAGTTTTAAGGCAATCTATCTTTTTGAAGATGTATTTATTTATAGATTTTCCTCTCTTAAACAAAACATTCAATGGTGACTCCTCCCACACTAAAGATTTTTGTCCAATCAAATGCTAGCCAGCATGGACAAGTCCCGCCCCCTAAATCAACCTAAAACTGACAGCAAGTATTCATGGCTATGACATACTGGTTTTCTTTCTTTCTTTTTTCTTTTTCTTTCTTTCTTTTATTTTTTTCTTTAATTTTAAAAAGATGAGATTTTCAGAATGCCTTATCCAAACTTCCTGTTCTAGTCTGAAAGTCCTTTTTAAAGAAATTAATAGTTTTATTGAGCAAGGATGCATTAAACTGAAAAAAAAAAGACTAAAAACCTTTTTAAAAATTCTATTACAGTTTCAAAGAAATATTGCAGAGCAATACTGTTTTCTGATTTCTGAAGGATCATGTGACACTGAAGACTTGAGTAATAACTGCTAAAAATTCAGCTTAAATGTAAAATAAATTCTATTTTAAGATTATATTCAAGCAGTTATTTTAAATAGTAAAAATTTCACAATATTACTGTTTTTACTGTACTTCTCAAATCTTACCGACCCCAAACCTTTAAATGGTAGTGTATTTACAAAAAAAATATAAAATGAAATTTGCAATTGACCTAAAACCAGTCGACTAATATGAGATGTTTTCAAAGGTTTTTATTTTATTTTATTTTATTATTAGAGGAATTTTTCAGAAATAAACAGGAAAGTAAACTAAATATTTCAAATGATCTATATTTCAAATGAACTAACAATGAAATACTTCTATTAATCACAACGTTTATTTTAAAATTTACTAGTACATTATTATAATCAAAAATTGTATCTGTTAATATTAATTAATGAACCTGATCTAAGATGAAATAACATTAAACAGTTGTGTTTTTATTTAACCAACAATCAATAAATACTGTAACAAATGTACTGCACATTGTTACCTAATGCATTAAATTATGTTGACATTAACTAGCGGGAACTTATTGTAAAGTGTTACCAAACATATTTGTTAACATTAATGTATTACACATGAATGAACAATTAATCTTTGTTAATGTTATTAATAAAAATAATCATTCATAGTTTGTTCATGTTAGTTCAAAGTGCATTAACTAATGTTAACAAACAACTTGTGATTTTAATAATGCATCAGTAAATGCTGAAATTAACATTAACTAAGACTGATAAATTCTAAATGTATTGTTCATGTTAACTATTGCATTGCTTGTTGTAAAGTGTGACCAAAATACTAAATGCAAACAAAATGTTATTGTTAGCCTATTCAGTGATACTCATATTTGTCACACACTTTATTTAATAATTCTATCTCATCAAGGTTACTTTCGTAGCAGCTAACTATAATGAAATATGGTTGGTAGACAGTATTCTTCTTTACCACACAGCTCTGTCTTTACCACACACACACAAACTTGCGTGACAACCTCGCTCGTGCCTAAAGCTATCCGGTCTCTTAAGGGCACATGAACGTGAAATACTGTGCCGCTCACTCTCCCTTCTCTTAACACACACTCTCTCTCTCTTACACACACACACACACACACACACACGCATATATACAGACATGGTCGATTCACATGTGTTGTTCTGGTGTGAACCGCTGACCCAGGCTTTTAGAGAGCAAGGAAAAGATGCTATTGCAGTGAAGGGCACGACTTCTCAGACTAATATTTCAGCTCTTGAGTGTAATACTTTAAGCACTAAACTTAACACACACACAAACACGTTTGAGATTGGAGTTGCATAAGAATAGATTGGGAAAATAGGTGTTGGTGATTTGATGGTGAAATACAAAGAAATTTTAGTCTCTGTGAAGCAGGGAGCCCAAGACTGATCACTGATTCAAATGAATGATTTTTTCTCTTGGAAAAAGATAATTTTGTTAAAGATCTTATTTTATATGATGATAAAATATAAAGTTATTTATAAATAATAATAATAATAATACACTACTTCTTCAGAAATGATTTCAATACGTTGATTTGCTGCTCAAAAACATGTATTATTATTATTGTTATGTTGAAAACAGCTGAGTAGAATTTTTCTCAGGTTTCTTTGATGAAGAGAAGTTCAAAATAATCAAAATATAAATCTTTTGTAACATTATACATTTCTTTATCTTAACGTTTGATCAATTTAAAGCATCCTTAAATACTAAAAGTATTAAATTCTATAATATATATATATACTGACTTCAAGCTTTTGAATGGTGTATAATATTACAAAAGCTTTTTATTTCAGATAAATGCTGGTCTTTGGATCTTTCTGTTCATCAAAGAATCCTGAAAAAAAAATGTACTCAGATGTATTAAATATTGATAGTAATAATAATAATAATAATAATAAAAATGTTTCTTAAACAGCAAATCAGCATATTAGAATGATTTGCAGTAATGATGCTGAAAATTTTGCCTATTTACAGTAATGAATTATATTTTGAAATATATTCAAATTAAAAACAAATTTTGAATAGTAAAAATATTTCCAAATCGTACTGTTCTGTTGTATTTTGGATCAACTAAATGCAGGCTTGGTAAACAGAAGAGACTTCTATAAAAACAAAAATCTTACTGTATACATTTTATGTGTATACATTTATTATATACAGTTATTTGTATAAAGATAATATTATTTATTATTTCAATTTACTTGTGTGATAAAAACCACAACAACTAACTACAATTAAAATCTTTAATTTACAGTCTATAATATTTTAATGTCAGTGTTATTTATTAACTTTAATAACATTTAGAAGAAATTATAAATATTAATCATAGTTATTATTAATAGGTTGTAAACATGTTTCCAATCTGTATTTATTATATTTAATAACATTTAGAAGACATTGCAAATAATAATAATAATGAAATCGGCCTACAGTAAACTGTAGATGTAAATTCTTGGTACTGGTATTTTTTTCTATTCATAGAGATTTACAGTTTTCCCATTTAACCATATTAAAAATCACCTACAAAAGCAGAAATAAGTTCAGTTCTGCACAAACAAACAAACAAATAAAAATTTGTATGTAGATATAAAAATATCTTAAAGTATGTAATATTAAATGTGTCCGAGTTTGTCACACCACAGAAAAACACGCAACCAAATTTGAATGATAAAAACCGCCAAGAAAATAAAATACGTTACCAAAATCTTGTAAAAATAAGCAGAATCCTCTCCTCTCAGACGCTAGGGGCGTGTGCGCCGTCTGCGCTGAAACCACGCCCACTAGCGGGAAAGCTGCCGCCCGTTTCAACCGAATGGATGCTCCCTCTGCAGCTTAACTAGATTTACACATCCATACAACAGGTAATATGCATTTACATGATGAAGGTATTGCTAGCTAGCAAACTGTAGGCTGTAGTAACTAACGGTAATGACGGTAACTCGTGATGTGAGTCATTAAGACATGATTTTAACCCCGCCAAAAAAATAAAAAATAAAAATAAAATACAAAAATGGTGAAAACTGTTCAAGGGTCGAACTCCACAATTCAGTACTACAGTTTACAGTCTTTGCAACGTGTTTTTAAGCAATACATTTCTAATTATAATGTGTTTAGAAACAATTCTCTGAATTGCCTTTACATATACTTTATTGTACAACTTACAGTATATCCAGGTGTATTGTGAAGACCATAAATGTGGAGACAACATGGAAAACCATGACATTGCAGAGATCAGGATGCTCTTAGAAAACTGATGACTTAGCAAAGAGAAAGCTTGTTAGCAAGGCCAATAGAAGCCTTAAAGAAGCTGTAAAAATTTATGGCCGTGACTGGACACTCCCTACACATTTACAAGTCTGAGTTTTAGGGTAGGATCTCAGGAAAGAAACTATTTTTTTTTTTTTTTTTAACAAAGAACATCCACGCACATATAAATTTTGCAAAGAGACACAACATCCAAAACCAAGGCAGAAAATCCAAAATAAATATTTGCTAAACCAATACAGCTCATTCCAAACAAATATTATCCCGACTGTCAAGCACGCTGGGGGTTCTTCCCTTTGGCAGAGACGGCTGTGCACAAGAGACCTCTGTGCTGTCTGACAAAGCTTTAAAGAACAATGAGATGAATTGTCCAGGTGTCTTACCATACAGAGACTGACACTGTAAAAAAAAGTGACAATGTGCAGTTGTTATTTCAAGGATCTATTTTTGCCTGACCTGACCATTTTTACTGTATATCCCAAAAGACTGATTGCACATGGTTGAAACTTGATAAAATTACACAAGCTTTTGAAACATTAGTTTAATAGTTTGTATAGAGTTTCCAAACATTTATGACTTTTATTATATACTTTTCAAATTTCAAATTGATCTTTTATTACTAGCTTGACAGAAACACAAGATATCGTAAAGCTTCTTCATATCCACTAATATAACTTTAATAAAAGACTTTTAGCTGAAATTAGATTAGTTTGTTTTTCTAAACATATTGTTTCCATAAAACAAGTGCATATGTGTTGTCTCCTTGACGCTCTCTTTCCTTTCATAAACACACACACACACACACACACACACACACACACAAACATCCAGTAAGTGCTCAGAGGGGAGAGTATATTCCTGTGGGGCAGTGCAGCTCTGTGGGTCTGATTTATGTCAGCGTTGCTCAGGGAAGTGCGCTGTAAGAAACCAGCAGCGCCCAGTCCTCATCATCTGATCTCTGATCAGCACTGCATCAGCGGGAGGCCACATCAGCTGCTCTCCCCTCTAAACACAGTCCACAGTCCACAGTCAGCTTCATGCGCACTGCTCATAAAAACTGCTGGAGGTGCCGAATAACATTTATTTTATGTAATTTTTATGTTGTTTATGCCATGTTTTGCCTTATGATTAATTATAATAATGATTTATAATAAGTACATATATTTAATATGCATTTTCTCCGTTTTTAATGATTTAATGTCAGATAATTAATGTTAATCTGGGGGGAAAAAACATGTTTCAGCAGAGGTTGCAACTGCGCATTATAATATAGGCTATAATTATAGGCCTAATCAAAGTACGCCGATGTACGAGGGCTAGTATTAGTATAGGCTATATTTTATAGGCTTAGTTGTGTTTACAGCTAGCCTAAGTTTAGTGTTACCGGTGATATTTTGTGTTTAATAAAGTCACAATATGAGATAAGTGTTTCAACCGTGAATTTTCGTCAAGTGTAAATCGGATACCATGACGCCTCTAAACTGAAAGAAAAATCGCTGAGACTTTCGTAAGTGGCGAAGAAACTTCTACCTGCGTGCAATAAACCACGTTACAAACTGAAAACTGCAAAGCTTGTGTACGCGAACGTTTTCCGGTGCGCGCAGGAGAATGTTCTCATTGGCACGCAGATATTTCCGTTCACGCGCCTGTTGCAAGTTTGTCTTGGCGCTTTTTTTAAATCGGAAATGTCAAATCAAACACGTCCCTAGCCTACATCTGCGTCTTGTTGTGAAATGTAGGTAAATTAAAACATAATATTGTTATTATGTATATTATACATAGTATGTATATTATACATACATTAATTACATACATTATACATACATTAAAATAAATTTTCTTTACTGCCATCTATGGTTTCATAAGAGAGATTTAAAATCCATGGAACCTTTCCACATCACAAAAAAAACTTTAATCACAAATGAAAACGTAATGTTTTAACTAACCTGAACGAACATTGAACAATACATTTATTATATTATTTTATATTATATTATCTTAGTGAATAAAAATACAGTCGTTCATTGTTTGTTCATTAACTAATGTTAAGAAACACAACTTGTGATTTTATTAATACATTAGTAAATGCTGAAATGAACATTAACAAATAATAAATGCTGTGGAAGTATTGTTTATTCTTAGTTCATGTTATCTAATGTTGTTAACTAATGTTAACTAATGAACGTTATTGTAATGTGTTACCAAATGTTTTATATGTTTTGAAAGGTTCTTTGAGGAACCCAATTAGTTTTTGAACTTAGGAACTTAGAATCCATCATGGCACCACTCATCTGTTACTCAGGAAAAAGTGGATAGTGAAAAAAGTTTTTTTTTTAGATTTTTAAAATGTTCCTCAAAATGGTTCTTTTAAGAACTTTTCACTGAAAGGTTCTTTGGGGAACCAAAAATTGTTCTTCTACACTCTTAAAAAAAATGGTGCTTTAAAAGGTTCTTCACAGCAATACCATAGAAGAACCATTTTTGGTTCCACAAAGAACCATTCAGTTAAAGGTTCTTTAAAGAACTCTTTTGTACCTTTTTATATTCTGAAGAACCTTCTTTCGCCACAAAGAACCTTTTGTAAAACAGAAAGTTCTTCAGATGTTGAAGACAAAAAAGGTTGTTCTATGGCATTCTAAGGCACCTTTATTTTTAAGAGTGTATGGCACCACTGCAAAATCAACCCTTTGGAGCCTTTATTTTTAAGAGTGTATGGCATCACTGCAAGAAAAAGAAAAGAAAAAAACTTTTAGAAGCTGTATTTTCAAGAGCGCAGATGTGGTTGGCTTTGTTCACTTTAAAAATAAAAAAGAGTACACTCAACTCTTACTATAAGTTATAGAAAAATGTGCAAATGCTTACTTTGCAAAAGTAGTGAATACAAAAAGGTCTTTTTCATTGTTGATCATACTGATAACTCTCTGAAAAAAAGCCAATATGAACATCTGGGTTTCAAGAGAAGGGAATTAAACACACAAAGACAGGAGATTATTGCAAGTCAATATCTATTCAGATGATCATGAGTGCCACACCTAACAAACCAGGGATTATAAATGAATTGTGTTTTAAATGACGTGCGTCTGATATTGTAGCCTTTGGCTCTCTGTTGGTAGCGTGCCAAATTTGAGCAGAAGCCTGCAATACAACACAAGCACATCTGCACAGTAATCTGAACAAAACCTGCCAAACATTTCAAATTTGATGGGGGAGAGAGAGAAAAAGATCAGTGAGAAGAGAGAGATCAAAGCAGGAAGAGTGTGGAAGAGAGAAGAGAGAGAGATTGGAGGGGGAGGACTGTTGGGAGAGAAGAAAGATGATGAAACACTTTTTGCAGAGTAATATTTTCAACAAAAGTGTACCATTCATCCACATATATCAGTCATCAGAATCCAAACAAATGTTTCTCTCTCTTTCGTTCTCGGGAAGCCTGCCCTCGCCGCACGGCCTTCATTCCACCGCTGCCGGCAAGACTCTCTCGTTCATCCATCTTTTCCAAAGTGCTCTCCTTCCCTTCTTCTCGTTCGCTCCCTCCCTCCATCTCGCACTCTCCCTCAGCGCGCACTAAACAAATAACGATTGTATTTATCTCTATCATTCTCTCCATTTTCCTTTCCTCTCTCTTGTTTTCTTGCTCCCTCGTTCAATATTTCATGTGGATGAGAGCGTATCTATTCTAAGCTTGCTCTCCGCCGCCTCCCCTTCCTCCCCAGTCGTTTAAAAAAATCCTTTTTCTCTCCACATCATTCTTTCTGTCTACCTCCTTTCCCTCCATTTCTATAAATCTTTCTCTCTCCCACTTCATCCCTGATGTTCTGTGTCCCATTTTTGCTCTCCCTCTCCCTCTTTCCGTGACTGGACAATGTCCACTTCATTTATACAAAGAGGTTCTTAGCCAGCGTGCTTTCTTTTTTTCTTTTTCTTTTTCATTGTTTGGCAAACAACACACACGCATATGCACACGCACAGGCTTTTCTGTGTTTCCACCTCTTTCATTGTTTTGCTCGCTTCTTCTTCTCTTTGGCGTTTTTTACTAATATCTCTCCGCCTGCTTCTTGATCTTCTTCTCGTCTCTGTCTCTCTCTCTTACTTTCTCTCATGTGCGCTCTATCTATGTCAGTGTTGTTTTAGGCACAGCAGTGGAAGGTAAACAGTGAGATTGAAAATTCATGTCAGACAGATGAGTGAGAGGAAGGGAGAATGTAAGAGCGGAGGAAAGGAGAGTGACAGAAAGAGAGAGAGCATGTGTGGAGGGATACTTTGGCTTCTTAATTTTGAAAGAAAGAAGCTCTCAGATATAATCGGTCCTGCAAAGCTACAAATTGTGAAAGTGCACTTGAAGTATTATTGCGGGTTAAATACTAACTTGAGTTCTATGGAGAAGCTGTGTGGCATGCTGTTGGTTACAACAGGTGATAAACTTGACTTATTTCTTTGGAATAAAAGAGAGAGAGAGAGAGAGAGAGAAGAATTAAAAAGATTAAATTCACTGAAATATGTTTAAATATGGAAAAAGAATAAATGGAAAACACATCACAGTAATGCATTTACAATAGAAGAAGCAAAGTGTTCCAAAGAACCAGAAATGTGAAGCTTGACATTTTGTAAGCACTTACATAAATTCTTAAGTTAAAAAGGTTTATTTGAGTTTTAAAATAATAAGAATAAAAAAGAATAATAATAATTGTTCCCATCTATCGATTCTTCAAACTGCTTATACTTTGTATATCTTAGGCCACAGACGGGGGAAAAACCCTGGACAGATGGCAAACACTTTTATTACAAAATCATTTGAATATGTTAAATATTTATATAGTACCTTTTTTTTTTTTTTACATAAAATGCAGCTCATATGCTTCAGATTGAAATGGAATGTAATATAATACTTTTCTGTATCGGTGAATGAATATCTTTTTGTGTGTGTGGTTTGTTTTATTATTACTCTTTCATATCACTTACTGGTATTCTTTCATCCTGTCACAAACACCATACAAAAGTAACCAGGCTCCTTTTTTTAGCTGATCATCAGTCTTGGGGGTAACGCATCACAAGTAATGCAAGTTACGTAATCAGATTGCTTCTTTTAAGTAACTATTACAGTAATTACTTTTTAATTTACAAGAAAATAAATATATATATATATATTTTTAAAAAGTAACGCCAGTTACTTTTTGTTTCCTTTATGCATTTAATCACATTTTATTAACCAATGTCTTTGCTGCTGACCTATTCAACATACTAATAAGCAAAACTTACTATAACTATTTGTGCTTCAAGAGTGTTGAACTTCCTTCTCCTACAGTTCTACAGTACGGATGTGAATTTACTTTTTCTTCAGCCTTAGGCTTATTGTTTTTCACTTCTTGGTGTAAAAAGGGCTTTTATATTTGCTAAAAATCAAACTTTTTATATTAAAAACAAACAAGCAAGCCCTGCCCAGATTTAAAAAGTAATGCAAAAGTAATGTAACACATTACTTTCCATAAAAAGTAATGTAATTAGTTACTTTTTTAGGTAGTAACGCAATATTGTAATGCATTACTTTTAAAAGTAACTTACCCCCAAAACTTCTGATCATCATGACATGAGTTCAGTGATTGGGTATGACAGACAAAATTAGTGTGTGAAATGTTTACATGTTATAGCTTTTACTTTTAAAACAGTGTGATAGTTTTGTAAGCACTTTAGATTAAGGAACTCTTAATTTGCTGTTTATTAATAGGTAGTAAAGTAGTAAGTTTGGGGGTTAGATTAAGGGATCTAGAATAATGTGGTCATGCAAAAAAAGGCGTTAAAGGGATAGTTCCCCCCCAAATTAAAATTTTATTATTAATTACTCAGCCTATGTTCCAAACCTGTAAGAGATTCATTCATCTTCAGAACACAAATGAAGATATTTTTGATGAAATCTGAGAGCTTTCTGAACCTGAATAGATAGCAATGCAACTGACACTTTCAAGGCCCAGAAAGGTAGTAAGGACATCAATAAAATAGTCCATGTGACATCAGTGGTTCAACCTTAATTTTATGAAGCTACAAGAATACGTTTTGTGCACAAAGGAAACAAAAATATTGACTTTATTCAACAATTTCTTGTCTTCTGTGTCTTCATCGCATGTTCACAAGCCAGCGTTTTGATGCAGAAATAAATAAGATTGACCAAAATTTTTTTATTATTATTATTATTATTATTATTTATTTATTTATTTTACAGCCAAAAAAATATTCTTGTAGTTTTATAACATTGCAGTTAAACCACTGATGTCACATGGACTATATCAATGTCCTTTACCTTTCTGGCCCTTAACGTGGTAGTTGGGCTGCTGTCTATACAGGGTCAGAAAGCTCTCAGATTTCATTAAAAATATCTTAATTTGTGTTCCGAAGATAAACAAATGTCTTACAGGTTTAGAACGACATATAGGTAAGTAATTAATGACAGAATTTTCAATTTTAGTTGAACTAGCTCTTTAATATGTGCTTTATAAGTACCAATAAACAGCCAGTATGCTAGTAATATGCATGATAATAAGCTACCAGTTAATAGTGAGAACTGGTCCTTAAATTAAAGTGTTACGATACATTTAAAAAATATATATATTTTAATTTACTGCATATTATTAATTTATTCAAAGGGCTATACACTTGCTTTTTCATTTCATATTGCTAATTGTATTAACTGCAATCTTGTTTTCTATTGTTTATTTTCTGTTGCAGCTAAATTCTTAAATAGCCACTTTACATGTGCTAGATTCCCATGGTGTGATGTTTTAAATGAGATTTGGGAACTTGGGTAAGTGCGGCAAATATAATCGACATTTTTCTACAACAGTCTACAGAGCCTTTTCCAGTCTGCCCTGATGTCTTCAGTGTGACGGTGACACCGCGTCACCTCAGTCACAGGGAGAGAACTTCCGTGTCATAAGGTCAGCCGTTCAGCCCGATGTGTTTATGTTTTAGTTGGGTAGTTTATATCTGAAAGCAAATCAAAGTTGGGCAAGAGCTGAATGTTCTATTAGATTGAAGGCTATGAGTATGTGGAGATTGGATTTGAGAGCGGGAACCGGCCATGTGACAGATAGAGCTGAGCAGGAACTCCCCAAGCTAAATGTCATAAGGGCCAGGGTGTCACAGGGCCTGAAAATGATACACTACCATTTTTCATCATCTGCTCCTGAGACAGAGAGACACAATTGAATTGGGAGGCAGTATTGCAAATGAAAGATGTTTTATGAAAACTGACAATAGCCCGTCATGGTTATATAAAATGGTTTGAATCGTCGTAAATAAAGAAATGAAAAAAGGATGGAATAGAAAGGATATGTAAATCTCTCACTCTAGGGGGAGCGCACAACTGACTTGCTTCAATATTACAATTTAGGAGCTATTTATGATTGCAAATTTCAAACTCAATTTGCAACATACTTAAAATACATGGAATCTTCGTGTGTGAAGGGGATGCTGAAAAGGGAATATTTTCCTCTAGACTTACCGTACCAATTTACATTTTTTTGCACGCGTCCCAAAACTTGTGTGCTGCTGACAGGGCGAAGAACGACGAGTGAAATATTTCGTCGCTGCCATAGAAACTCTGGCGGAGAGAAAGATGGCAGGCCGATGAGAGTGAGGCACACAAAGAGGTGACAGAGGTAGATCACGAGAGAGTGAGTGAACAAAAGGAGGACAGAAATAGACTTCGAAAGAGTCAATGTAGCTTGACACAATGGGTGTAGGGTGAAGACAGGAGGAGCTGGCAAATGTGTATGTGTGTGGAGGGTGGAGGGGAGGGGTGGGGTGGTGGCGCTGTGCTTTACAAATGGGCGGGGGGGGGGGGGAGACAGGTGAGAAGTAGTAAAAAACAAAAAGAGGGAAAAGACAAAAAGACAGAGGGATTCCCCAATGACACCTAATCTCTTCCTCTCTTTCTCACTGTCCTCTCTCCCTCTATTCCCTTCTTTTCTCCCAATAAATCATTTTGACTTCTCCTTAACCAACTCATTCCCAGCAGACGGGAGGCAAACTGCAACTATCCCTGCTCTGTAACTCTCTCCTTCCGCTCGCTCGCTCGCTTCTTCTCATTCCTGAAAAAAAGAAACCCTTAAAAATCCCAAAACTATCACGGCTATCACCAAGGCAACGTGTCTTAAGGCATCATGACATCGAGCGTCATGTAATAAATATTACATAGCACTTTTCCTCTAACTATCTACCACTATTTCTGTATCTGTGCATTATCTAGTCACCTGTACTTCTAGATAAATCCTAGAAAGATAGATAGATAGATAGATAGATAGATAGATAGATAGATTTGAGGTTTTAACTTAAATTTAAAGTTAAATACTGTAATTTCATAACTGATATAATGTAAATATACCAACATATTGAAGTACCTAAATCTATTTTGGATGTTTATAATACACTGAAACCCACCAATAGGAGGTGATGATGAGAAAGTCACATGATAAACCAAAGCCCATTACAAGCAGCTTTTAAATAAATGCTCTAAAAAATTCAGTGAATTTAACAGTAAAAGACTGTAAAAATGCTACAGTAAAAATCTGCGAAATGTTTAATGGTAATGAACCCTACTACATACAGTGAAAAACATAATTGGACATTGCATGTAATTTTACGGTAGTATAAGATTTTCAGAACTGGAAAAATAATGTAAAATTTACAGTGAATAACTGTAAATTGACATTTGCGCCATATATAAAAGGACATATATTTAAACATATATTTAAATATTAATTTGACAACATTAGATGTAACATATAACTCTAATGAGTAAAACCTAAGAAGAAACATAATTATTTAAAAAATAAAAAATTCAAATCGAAATGTAATGCAGGAATGTCAATTTACGGTTATTCACTGTAAATTTCACATTATTTTTCTAGTTCCGAAAACGTTATACTACTGTAAAATTACATGCAATGTCCAGTTTTGTTTTTGTATGTTTCAGTATGTAGTAGGGTTCATTACCATTAAACATTTAGCAGGTTTTTACTGTAGCATTTAAATTCACTGTATTTTTTAACAGTGCAGTTCTGTGTAACAAAACGAATCCAATTGGTACTCAAAACTAGTCCAACCTGCATCAGCAGAATAAAAGTATCCCAATTTTGTGGAAAAACCATAAACTTGGCAACACTGAGATAGATAAATAAATAGATGATAGGGTTGCCAGGTCTGTGGAACAAAATCAGCTCAATTGGTATTCAAAACTAGCCAAATCACAACCAAAACTAGCTCAATTGTGTTCAAAATCGCATTCTGGAGCGACAAAATATCCATCCAGAGGGTTTGGTCGAAATCACGTTCCGGGCAACCCGTGGCAGCAGTATAAAAGCAGCCCAATTTTGTGAGAACTGTCGACTTGGCAACACTGAGATGATAGATGCACCTGTGCTTCTAGATACATCCTAGAAAGACTGACAGACAGATAGATAGATTGGTACTCCAAACTAGCCCAATCACAACCAAAATCGCTTTATGGGGCGACCTTAGTTGAAATCTGGTTCCGGGCAGTATAAGTAGCCTAATTTTTGGGGAAAACTGTGGACTTGGCAACAGATGGATAGATCTGTACCAACCCAATTGGTACTTAAAACTTAACAAATCTCAACCAAAACTAGCCTGATTTTGTTCTGGGGGGAAAAAAATTCTAAACAGAGGATTCGATCGAAAACATGTTCTGGGCAACCTGTGGCAACAGTATCCCAATTTAAGTAGCCCAATTTTGTGGGAAAACCGCAGATAGATAGATAGATAGATAGATAGATAGATAGATAGATAGGAGGGACACATCTTTCAAACTGATGCAATTTCAACATAAGATAAATGACACACTCACACATACAGGAGCAGGAGAGACTGATTACTATCATGTGAACATTAACATCAGCTCAACATCCTTTATATGTGGATGAGTAGATCCCATGAGTGAAGGACAGAGATAGAGATGAGCCAATCCATCAATCCATTCACCCTCCTAAGAGGATTTCCCATAATTATTCCATATTAGAAAAGACTTACACTGTCTAGAGAGAAAGAAAGAGAGCGAGAGAGAGCAGGTGTGTATAGAAGGATGGAGGTTTGCGTATAATAGGATATAAAGCCCTGCACTCTGACAGACAGTAAGAGGATTGTGTTGGTATGTAATTAAAACTGCACTAGGAACGGTTTCCGTCGTAATTGTTTCGTGGTATAAAGTTTTTCTCGTCCGTCGTGAGTGCAGCTGTCTGAAAGCATCTCTGAAAGACTGAGTGCAGGAACCAACGGACGCGCGCTTTTGTCCTGGGCAGGAGGCGGAGCTGGTGACTGAACGAGCACAGCCTACCAAACAGCGCGCTGATGTGTGTGTGTGTGTGTGTGTGTGTGTGAGTGTGAGTGTGAGTGAGAGAGAGAGCAGAGCGCTGGATATGGCCAAAGAGAGCGAATAAAACTCGCTCGAGCAGTTGTTCGTCACACAATTGTAAGTGTGAAACATCCCGCAGCCGCGCGCAGGATTCTCCACGAGCAGCATCAACAAAAGAGAGTATTAGTTTTACAATCACGGAGCCTCCGGAGTTTCTCCAACGCCACGGGAGGACAAGATTCTCTCTTTCCCGCATTTAAACTCCCACCATCCAGCTGCCTGCAAACCGCTTCTGTTCCGTCCGCGGAGATCCATCCGCTCGCATACAGCGGTGGTCTCATATCGGACTATTGGATTTAGGTTGACGCCATGGGGACAGAAGGAGGGGGTATTCGCCATGGATTCTGACTTTTTAAACACTTAATATAAACCCACCGATTGCGAAACCCCGTGTTTAAGTAGTTGAGCGCGCTACGCTTTAGGTCGCATCTCTTCCTGCCCTTCTTCACCGAACGGGATGCTTCCAGCGCAGCGTCAAGTGGGGTGAGAAGATCTTGCAAGACCGGGAAGAAAAGCGAGAGATCGAGGGATTATGGCACTCTTCGCGCTCTGTCTTTTTATTCTGACGCTCACCTGCACGAACTTTGACCTGGTGACTGCAGCCAGACACGCGGTACACTGGAACAGTTCAAACATACTGTAAGTAGCTTTTCTAATCATAGTCATTTTTTTCACTAATAAGGCCTAATTTATTAGTAAATAGATTTAAAGATATTCCAAACATAAAATGTTTTTCAGCAGGGCGAGTACAATATAAACTATAAATAAACTAAAATGTCTCATATAATTGACTAATTTCTCATATAATTGACCAGCCTTAGATCGGGATTCCCTTATGGGGCAGGTGCACCAGTAGACCAGGACAGGAGCTTTTTGAGATGTGTCATGTTTGTGTGTATCGTGAGTGTTTGTGCATCTTTCTGTATGACTATAATCAATACCGGATCTAGGAAGATCTAGGAAATCTACAACTCCTATTTAAATGCATACAAACATCATTTAAATAGGAGTTATAGATGTCCTAGATCTCTTGATCTTGAAAACAACCACATGTAGGTTAGGCAGATGTTTGCTGAATATTAGTGCTTTGTAGCCATCATCCATAGAGCTCATCTGTCAATTACTTTAGTAAAAATCAAATAAAACAGTGTTTTATGCCTCAAACACTAATTGTAATGTCAAAGTCAGTCAAAAATATAGCAGCTAATGATCACTGGAAACTCTGACATGACAAAGAGAGACCTCTGTCCAAATACGAGTCTGGTACACTTTCATATCTGCATGTTGTAGAAATTTGGTCAGGTTTGTGCTTTTGTCCTCACAGAACCCCTCTCTCTCTCCTCGTGTGTCTGTTTCCATCACTTCTCCGTTCTCTCGCACTCCTGCATGTTTCTCTCAGGGAGTCTCCGTCTGTTTCTCCCCCTCTGCTTTTTCGTTCTCCTCCCTCTTTCGGCATCATACATGGAGCCCAGTCTAGTCCCCTGTTTCTTTTCATTCCATCTGCTGTAATTAGCAGCACTTTTTCAAAATGACCTCAATATGCCTGCATTGTGACACCATTCAATCTCAGCATCTCTCACTGTCACACACACACACACACACACACACACACACACACACACACACGTACATTCTCCCTTTCTCTCCCACACATACACACTTCATTTTTTGACTTCATATTAGAATGTATGAGGTGGTTAGGTGACGGTTAGACACGTCAGCACTGACTGAACGGTAAATTAGAGCAACAGTCGGGATATAGATGAGTGTGCTGGTGTATCAGTCTGTGATCTGGCTCTACTGGTTGTACAAACCTATGAAATAATGCAGGAATTGACCTAGTTTACAGGTACTGTTCACACTAATAAGTAGCTTGGGGCGGAATACAAATTTGGCCTAAATCAAAATCAAATTAAACACATGCACCAGAAGCAGCCCACCTGCCTGAGAGCCTCTTATTTATTGGTGCTCCTATCTCAATCTCAATCACTCACATACTCTTCATACACTTTACAGAGAGAGATTGTTTTATATAATCTGTGTTTGTATGAAAATCTAGAGCTTGTTTTTCAGTTGGCACACACGGTACAATACCTCTTTTGCCCATCTTTGAGTTTCGCCCCCTATGCAGTTTGCATACCCCACTTTCCGTCTCTGTATATAAATATTATCATTTTATGTTTTACTTATACACTCTTAAAAAATGAAGGGTGCTTTTGCAGTGATGCCATAGAAGAGACATTTTTGGTTCCCCAAAGGACCGTTTAGGGAACAGTTCTTAAAAGAACCCTTTTGAAGAACATTTTAAAAATCGAAAGAACCTTTTTCGACTATAAAGAACCTTCTCTGCATTTGAAAGATTCCATGGATGTTTAAGGTTCTTCATAAAACCATTGATGCCAATAAAGACCCTTTATTTTTAAGAGCATAAAGCTAAATGTCAATCATACTTGGCGTCGTGTTGAACATGGACGCGTGTCTGCACACATTTCTGTGTTCATAGGAGGACAGAACTCACACATCCCCCAGAAATTAATTATTTTTTATCTCAGTACAGCCATGCAAATGAAAAATGTAGAGTTTGAATAGTAATAAAGACTGATAATTTTGCCGTACAGTAATAGTTCTCAACCAAGCGGGCTGGGACCCACTAGGGGGCCTCAGCAAACTTCCAAGAGGGCCGAAAGGATGACTTAAAATTATTTAATTAATATGTGACCCATATCTTAAACATCGAAAAGCTGAATGAATATGCTTTCCCTTGATGTATTTCTTTTTATGATATGATGACCGAATATTTGACCGAAATACAGCTATTTAGGAATCTGGAATCTGAGGGTGCAAAATATGTAAATATTGAGTAAATTGCCTTTAAAGTTGTCCAAATGAAGTTCTAAGCAATGCATATAACTAATCCAAAATTAAATCTTCATGGAACATGATCTTTACTTAATATCCTAATGATTTTTGGCATAAAAGAAAAATAGATAATTTTGACTATTGCTACAAATATACCTGTGCTACTCACGACTGGTTTTGTGGTCCAGGGTCACATATTATTATTAATAAATATCATAATATCAATAAATTATATTTTGTTTCACTGTTTTTCCCTTTTAAACTATTGTTTTGGCTTTAAAAAAAGGGTTCAACACAAAGACCTTTGTCATTGTTACATCATAAATACTGCAGTCTTACCTTAAATGGACAGGCTGTTGAAAAAAGTATGTTGAACAAAGTCGAAAACTTTAAAAACTGGCCTACGATAAGAGAAATTCCCAAAAATGTGTGGATAAAATCAAACAGCATGAACGTATTGCCTTTAACATTGATCACACATACTTGTGGAAAAGCAAAATTTACAGATTTTATAGCTGAATTTAGAGGAAAAATTATGGTAAAGTATCTAAATACTACAGTTTTGTTGGTTGATGGAATAAACCAACATTTTGCACATTGCGTTTTTGCGTGGGCCTGCTTACGCCTTAGGTGTTTAAAACTACAGGATTATGTCTCCGCCGCCATGTGCTTTTCCATTCACACTGGAGTACTCACTGTGCAGAGAAATGAAAAGTGGTTCTTCCACCCAGTTTGAGCATACTGAGAAAGCTGCCTAACTGCATTAGCATCGGTAGCAGCACGGGGCGGATATGCTACGTGATAAAACCAAATTAAACTGGCTTATTTTCATGGATTAAGTTTAATAAGCCTTCTACAGCAAATGCCATTACACACTTTTGGCCCACTGCACAGTAGAAAGTATGGACATTAACCCCATTTTACTACGAGCTACAGTGTTTCCCCATTATTTCTACAAGACGTGTTGCGGGAAGTGTGTACTTTGTTTTGGTAAAAAAGTGTGTAGGGCAATTAGCCTGTGAGCTAGCATTATCTGTGCATATATGCGTGTGTGTAGACTTCCCTCTCTCTTCATAGCTGCTCTGCAACACTGATGACACCCTGTTACCTCAGCTTGGCCTAGTTATAGAGCACAGAAAAAGAGAGAGAGCGCTGATATTTAAGCATTGTATTGCTGAATGTCGCTTTGTATTCTTGCCCTATACACTTATTCTCGGTGGTCAGAGTCTAAATGTAGCACAGCATGCTAATAGCACTAATAGCTGTGGTCAGTGTGCTGAATTTGGTTCTGTAGCCAAAGCTGCACAGTCACTCCATCTCTCCTCATCATGGACCAGCCCGAACAAGCTAGTATTCTCTGGGTAGTGTTTTGACTCGGGGGTGTGATATGGCACGCGTGTGTGTGAGTGTTCTACAACTAAACGTCTTTGTTTCGAGCAGAGCACGTTTGGTGTAAACAGTAAGAGAGGCGCCGTCGGCTATGAGGTAAAAAACGAAAACAAAGCAACCAGACCACTGCCTCCTCATTCATCTTCTAAGAGAGTTATAGCTGAGTGTACCTTCAGCTCGCACACATACACACGCTGACAATTACTGAGCGCGGAGTGGGCAGTGATCCTAACGGCCCTACACTCGCGCTCCAGTGATGCGCATCCCGGAAAAAATACAGAACCCTCTCAGACGCATAATTGAGAAACAGGGTTGAATAAATACATACGAACTAGCGGTTTTCCTGGGCTGACGGAAGGATAGATTCTGTTTTCACGTTCTCAGTGAATGCTTCATTACAATCACATGAGGGAACTCTGTGGTATGTAATGGAGAGAAAAACACTGTAAACACATGTTTAATGTTAGTGGAGGTGAAGTGAGTGTGGACTCCAGGGGGGAACAGCTCTGCTCTGTTAAAGCGCAATTACAGAACGAGAGTGGAAAACTCAAACTGCTCTAGAAATACAATGCTGAAAAGCATTAGATCTACGAATCAGTGTTGGGTTAAACTGTGGCACCTGTGACATGTTGTTCTCGTGGTAATATCAAACTTAACTGGTGTTAAGAACTGGTTCAGCTGAATTGACCTTAGTGCATTAGATGTCATAAATGACATTTAAAGCATTAGTTCACTCCAGAATTAAAATTTCCTGATAATTTACTCACTTTCTTCAGCTGAAAAGAAATTAAGGTTTTTAAGGAAAACATTCCATATGAGACTTAAAGGGAGATCCAATGGGTATTCCAGCCATGGAATAAGGGACTTATCTAGCAAAATGATCGGTCATTTTCTAAAAAACAAAAACGTATATACTTTTTAACCACAAATGCTCATCCTGCACTTGCTCTGTGTCCATGACTTCACGTTAGAAAGGTCACATGTGACATACACCCCTCAAAATCGAGATGCTTTGAAAGTGAGGCCATAGAACAGTGGTCGGGAACCTATGGCTCGTGAGCCCTTAAAAATGTCTCCCTTCACTAACATTACAATAAAAAATATAACCGTCACTAGAGTTCCCTGCAGAAAATAAAAGTGCATTGTCTTTGTTGTACAGCGAATCAAAGTTAACAAAGAGTCTACAATAACATTACATCGTTCTGACCAATGAGCGTATGCAGTGCTGTGTTCAAGCGTCACAACACCTTGAGTGCGCAGATTCAAGCAACAACCATGAGTGGTGAAAGCAAAAAAGGAAACATTCAGAGAAGCATCAAAATGAGTGGACAGAAACATTTGCTTTTATTGAAAGCTATGTGCTCTGCTCTGTCTGGTTTCCTCAGATCAGTTGTCGTTGCAAAACTGATTTAAATATGATCTTCAATTCCTGCATTATATTTAAATTTAAAGGAGATCACATCAAGGAAAGCAACAGATAAGCGGTGCAATTTATTAATTATCAGCTAATTTCAAGATGAAAGAACACAAGAGGAGAGAGCCCAGCATCCGCACTGCAAAGATAAGTTTGTCTCACTACTTTTAATGAAGATGATTGTGCGTTGAGCATCTGCGACTTACTTTCAGTTTGATTTGTAGCAGTTTGCGTGTCAGCTTGCTGAAGAGATACTCAGCTACTCATCCGCGGTGATGTTTGTTGCATTAGCACTGTCATATCTGACTATAACAGGCCATATAGCCTATAAAACGCTGTCACATATTTGTTATTTTAACATTTTGGGAGGAGTAAAATTTGCATATGTGGTTTCAACAACCAGATGCAGTTTCGTCTGGAATGTGGCCCAGACTACCTCCTGAAGTGGTTTAAGAGATTGGATTTAAATCCATCTTGAAAGCGTTTCAGAGGGCATTTACACCTGGTCTTTTCTCGATCAGATAGATATCCAATCAGAGAAAATGCATAAAGTGACCGGGTGTAAACAAAGTACCCCGTGGGCGAAAGCCGAAATAAGTAAATGCTATATAAAAAAAAAAAAAGAATAATATATATATAAGAATTTTAAAAATGTGCATGTTTTTCATTCATGCGTTCAGCATGTGATGCTTGATATTTGTTTGTTTTTGAGTTATAGTAATATATTGTTGTTGTTTTTTTTTTTTTTAATGGCTCTTTTGAACAAAATGCACTCACCAAAAAATAAGAAATGTCTCTTTGGTGAAAAAATATTTTGATTCCACAAAGGACCATTCAGTCAAAGGTTCTTCAAAGTACCATCTCTTTCTTACCTTTTTATAATCTTAAG
Source organism: Cirrhinus molitorella (assembly GCA_033026305.1). Lineage (NCBI taxonomy): Eukaryota > Metazoa > Chordata > Actinopteri > Cypriniformes > Cyprinidae > Cirrhinus > Cirrhinus molitorella. The sequence goes on along the minus strand of CM065123.1, from coordinate 14,749,003 downwards.
AACCTTCTTTCACCACAAAAAAAACTAAAAGGTTCTTCAGATGTTAAAGGTTCTTTACGGAACCATTTAAACAAAAAGGGTTCTTCTATGGCATCGTGAAGCAGCTTTATTTTTGAGGGTGTAGGCGGAAACACCAACCCAGCGATTAGAACGTGCTTAAAAAAAGGCAAAACGATGTTGGAGGATTTTGGAGGAGAAAACAAGATGAATTGCCCTACTTTACTTTTCTGAACCAAGAACTAACCACACATGAATTTTTCAATGCGTGAAGTCATAGACGTGCATCGCAAAGCTAGTGCAAGATGAGAATTTGTGGTTAAAAGTATATACTATATTTTTCTTTTTTTTAGAAAATGACCAATTGTTTTGCTAGACAAGACCCTATTATTCCTATTATTCTTCAGCTGGGATCGTGTAGAGCCCTTTGAAGCTGCGTTAAAACTGCAGTTTGTATCTTTAACCCACTGATCCCCATTAAAGGAGAAAAATCCTGGAATGTTTTCCTTAAAAAAAAACTTAATTTCAAATCTTTCCACCATGTGTATACCATAATGATGTTTACACTCGTTTTTGTGTTTGTCCGTCTTCTGTCATTTACCTTTAGACAGTTTTTACTTCTTTGGCTGTTTAGGTATTAATTCTCCCATTGTCTCTGCTGGTGAAGAACAATAATAAGTGCTTGCCTAATTTTCATATTTCGTACGAACAACGCTATGCGGTAGTTAATCTACAGAATAAACGCAACGAGTATTCTCTCAGAAGAGTGAAACACAGCAGGTTTTGTCATTTCTATATGGGCTACACATAATTAAAAACAATTATGGTACAGTCTTCCTCAGATGACTCTTCACAAAAACACAATTTATTTCTTAATGTATAAAACTTTTTAATTAGCAGCAAATTACAGAAACCTTTATGGTTTTCATAATGTCTTGTTTCTCTACAAATATAGAACATGATTACGACATTATTTATGTTTTCTCAGTTGTTCCATCTGATAATGATCCTAATGGAAAGTACTTGAGCAAACAACTGTTTCTATGGTTACCACTTCAGGCCAGGCGAACGTGATTTTTGTTTATGAGCATCTATTATAGGCTACAGCTAGGTGAAATTTGTGGTCTGACTAGTGTGTAAACTTTTGACATACTGAAATGTTTGAAAATCTTGTTTAAGGATATGTACTATGTAAGTAATGTATACATTTCACTTTATGTTTTGGGTCCTTCAGGGTTCAAGTGGGGTCAGACCTGCTTTTAATGTTTCAGAAATTGCACACTGAATAAGATGCTAAGAATGGCATATCATAAAAATGATTAAAGTCATGAAAGATTTATGTTACTGAAGTTTCTCAATCGCTGGTGTTGGATCACTGTTCAGCCAGAAAAAGAAATCCAAGCAAGGGAGTCCTGTTTACACTGTGCTAAACACAGTGTTTCCCCCCTTCTTTTTATTTAAGCTGTTACTTTCAGTCAATTTTGACCTTCTGAGGTTATGTCACCTCCTATACATGAAATTTTCATGAGCTTGTGTGCTCAACCTGCACTTTTATGACTTCATCCTTTAATATATAATATGGAGTGTCTATTTACGCTAAGTGCAAATAGCCTGCCTTGCTGGCAGAATCTATTTACACTAACTCCACCCACCAATGTGTGATTGGGCTAGACAACATTACAAAAGACACCTGTTTAGTAATGGCTCCAGTGGTGTAGGTGAAAAACTTTTTGACGCTATTGACCCGAGTTCGAATCCGCCTTTTGCCGAACTCCTTCTTCTTCCTTTTCATATGACATATCAGGTTGGAAAGGTATTTGTTGTCAATAAAATAAAGGAAATAATCGAAAAGTGTAAAATAACGTTCCTTATAGGAACATCATTTAGGGTTAGGAGTAGGTGTAGGAAGGGCTTAATTGTCCCAATAAGGTAGCATCCATTTAATAATTTTAATAAAAACTATCATTTACACTCAATACATTATTATTGCATACTGTTTTAAAATGTACTACAATACTGAATTGCAAATATCTGCCACTTGCGCTGATTAGTATAAATACTGTTTTTGTTATTGCAAAGAAAATACTATTTTTACATAGTGTAAATCAAATCAATCACTTAGTGTAAATAGCATAATAGCATAATGAAATATTGTTTTTATTTAGTAAATAACATCTATCACTATTTGCACTTACTGTAAATAGCCACTGACTTTGAAACATGAGAGATTGAAAAACAAGCTAAAACGGCATGCTTGCAATTGCGTTTTTACGTCACATTCGTTTTTGTTCATAGGTAGGTTCAAGTAGGTTTAGGTATAGTGCAGATGGTATGTTACGTCATGGAGCATTAGAGTTATAGCGCCAGTCAACAAACATTTCAAGTCAGAACTGCAAATATGTCACAAAACACATGGTGGTATGTATTTCGCGTCTTGCGAAAACGTTCCTTCAGGTACATCTTCGTCACAAGATCAGGTTGGAATGTGCAGATATAAGTCTGAACTACTGTATAGCAGATTATTGGATGCGCAGGTCATTGCGTAGCTGGTGTGTGAATGTGTTTGTGTGCAAGAAAGAGCACAGGTGTGTCCAGGTGTTGTGCAGATGGCTCTCACACTTGGTTCAAGTGAGGTGAGCTGGCTTCATGCTGTGCGTAGGTTAAAATCAGTGGGATAAGCAGCTACCTTGCTTATTTTTCTGTATTGTCTTTAGCAATGCATAAACAACAGTTTTGATTGGCAGGTGGATGGAAAGACTGAACAGGAAAGCCCATAAATCAGATAACAGTCTGTGGTTTGCATATGCAAATTGCTCGGTGCATATTCATGAGTAAACGGAGAGATCTATCTAAGTGACAGAGAAGACCTGGTTCTCGTTCATCAACTTTGTGTTATCATTGAGTTGAAGCTAGTGTGCGCCTATGCTTTATGATGTTAGTATCTATGTGAAGAGCAGCAGTCTTAATTAATAACGCCAGTTCAACTGAGGCTGATGAATGAGGCAGTTGTGCATAACCACATCCACTTATCACACCAATCACTTCTGTTTATTTATTCTTCGTCATGGTGAGGGGCTGCAATGAATGCAGGGATGCCACGCTCTTCCACGCTCTTTCTTTTCTACAGCAGTGTCTTTACTTAGTCATTCATAATCACAATGTTTATGCTTTTAATTTTATTTTAATACATGCCTCACCTTCTGTCTCAGCCTCCATTTATTTCATTCATCTCCTTTTTTTAATTCTTATTATGAATACCATCTCTTTATTTATTAATCATTTCCAAACAGTGTGAGCATGATAGGAGCAGTGATCCCAGCAGTCTCGACACACTGTAATAATTCAATAAATAATTGTGCTTATGAGCTGTTTGTTGTTAGTTTTATCACGTATGGATGAATACACTGATATATTTTTAAATTATGGCAGATACAGATTGTTGATTATTATGTTCGTGTAATGGCCAATAACCAATAAATGGACAGTATTAAAATTCCCTTGAAAGGGATTGTTCACCTAATTAAAATTCTGTCATTAATTAGTCACCGTCATGTCATTCCACACACCGTAAAGCCTTGGCTCTTCTTCAGAACAAAATTAAGAGATTTTTAATAAAATCCAAGAGCTTTCTGACCCTGCATAAACAGCAACACAACTAACACAGTAAGAATAGTCCATGTGACTTTCTTCCGCAAAGAAAACAAAAATAACTTTATTCAAAAAAATCTTAAATGTAGTCTAATATAGGAAAACAACTGCACTGTAAAATAAATGAAAATGAATATTTCATAGGGATATTAGTTTTGCTTTACGCTATACGTTATACTAACGTTAGGGAAATTATTATACTTTCCCAGTTTCTACACTTGAAAGAGATATTTTGAATTTGGACTGCAGTAACGTTACCCATTTAAACTGCTAGCTGTCAGCAATTCATATTTGACAGAAACGGCAGTAGTAGAGCTTTAATTTTGATGGAAAACTCCAGCTAAAGTGAAAACAGGCTTACGAAAATGTGTCTCACTACAAATGTAGTGAAATGCTGTAATCATCTACAGCGAAAATAAAGCAAAACTGCATTCATTGTGAGTTGAGCTGTTCTGAGGCCCGGAGAACACTGGATCACAAGGTGAACGAAGTGCGCACTTTGCTTTGAAATGTGCAGCAAATACAGGCTTGATCATATCATCATTTGACGACGATGATATCGATATTTGCTATTCCTTGATATTGATAATTACATCCCTAGTCAACACAGTCTGTAAAAAGGGTTCATTTTGCTGGTTTGTTAAGGGTTGGCATAACTAATTAATTTTTTTGTTGTGCAAAACTAAACAAACAAGGCTGTGTGAGGAACTTTGGTTGAATGCTGAGAAAATGAAAGTCTCATCACATCTGCGTGACATTTTGAGTTTTCTCAACTTTTCATTTTTGACAGTGCAGCAGTAGGAGGGGGTCTGTTTCGTACTTTGGGGAGGATGTTAATGCAGATGGAAATGATGTGTATTTCGGGCCTCTTCCAGTCCCCAATTATTCACTTCAAAAGCAGGCCAGATTTGACACACCTTTCATTACTACAACTCATGATGATGAAACGAACAGCACGGGTTCTCGCCTCACACCGCTGTGTTTTATTATAAACAAATGATTTACATAGAAACACCATCTCTGTGGTCTCCCCATCACTCTTTTTGCAAAATGGCCGCGATTCAGTCTCATCTGAAAGTTGCTTTTCTTAATTTCGTGATTTATGGTTGTTTCTAATGTGTAACGCCTCAAACTTCCTCAAGAGTAGAACAGTGTTCGTGTCTACACTTTTACAAGACAAATTTCCCTCAGTGCGCCTTGAGAAAGACTAGTCTAATTGGGTCTCCCAGCCAGACCAAGCTGTATTTAAGATGGTTTAGCTGGTCGGCCAACTAACAAATTCCAAAACCCCTTTAAAACCAGTTAACAATTGCTTTAGGAAACAGAGAAAGACGTTAAATGTGCTTCAAATCACACATGTATACAGTGCATTTAAACGTGCATTTACACACTAATAGATGAGCTTATATGGTTGTGTGTGTGGTCCCTGCGAGTGTATGTGTGTGGTCTCTTTATCTCTCTGTGTGTTTGTCCTTTGAAGAAGGGGAAGTGAGCAGTGTAAATGTCTGTGATTTGAACAGGAAGATCCGTGACTCCCGCTCATTTAAATCCAGCAGGCTGATGGAGGTGAATCGTTCAATGGAAGAGTCATCTCATCTTAATGAACAGAAAAAAAGGGCATTTGGAGTCTTTCACTCTGTCTGTCTGTCTCTCTCTCTCCCTGATTCTCCTGTTACTCTGCTTGTTTGAGCTCTGGCACACAGAACAACAGCTATCTTACACACAGACAGGCTTCAAAGCCTCCAAACACAAACACACACACACACACACACACACACACACACACATATAGTGAAACGCTGCCTGAGACTTGTGTACACAGTGATGTATAGACACATGACAGCAGGTTATATTCTCACTGTGTGTGTGTTCTGTAAAATTGGGCGGTTCTGCCTTCTTTTCACATCAACACAAGACAACTGGCTGATGTGATCCATTTGAACACACACACGCACAGACGCGCACAAGTAGGAGATCGAGTAGCACTAATCCAGACAGACAAGCTAATTCGGAAAGTATCGTATATGCAAATGTAAACGTGAAGAGGGTGGAAAGCAGAGGCTTTCAAGCAGGTTATAATCACACTTACTGCTGCTTTGTGTTGGTTTAGTGGGACTGCCGCATGATCAGGGTTTTTAGCAGTGGTTAAATGACACTTTCATTTTATTTCTTGTCAACGAGGCAGAGGTTTAGACCTGCATTAAAAGTGTTTAAAGATGAAGTTTTTTTTTAAAGATGTTAAAATACTTTCTTGCCGTTTAAAATGCAGAGACAACTAAGTAAGCCTTTTGTTGGTTGATTCACACAAAATAAGTGTAAACACTGTGGCTCTGCAAGGTTTTCAAAACATTGCTCTGTTTGTTTGAGAATCCTGACCAGGCTGGCATAGCAACACGGGCTCAATCTGTTTAACTGACCAATGGCAGTGTTTCGGAAACCAGTTTGAAAACAGTCATTGGCTGAAAAGCATACCGTTATATACTGTCTCACCACAGTGATGTAGCAACAATCAAAATAGCTTTGTCAGTTAAAAAAGTGCTAAATTAAATGGTTATTTAGTCTAATATTGTTTAGTATGACTGAATTAAATTATAATAACAGAAAAATATTATTTTCAGTGTCTGTTCACATGGAAATGGCTTCTTATGTTTATTTACTGCCAAGAATGAGTGTGCAACACTAATTCTCATTTAAGAAAATGAAAGAAATTCCCAGCTGCTTCTCATGACGCAGTTTTCCCATATTCCCAGTTGCAGTCATTTTTAATGGAGAATTGTGAGCTCTTGCTCTTTATGTGAGGGTGTGTGTGTTTACGTGCACATGTGTCTGTATGTGTGTGTGTAGAATGGGGTTTTTAATGGGGATTTTTGGCCATTAAAGTCATCATTAGCCGGGCCACGAGTGCGCCCTGTTCACCATAATCATGAACATAATTAGAGAATTAGCGAGAGTTGGAGAGTGAATGTGTGCCTGTTTGAGTGCTTGTGTGTGTGCATCATGGATGTTAATGGAGAGATTTTAAATGGACAAGCTAAATTATGACCTTGTATAATGGCCTTTTTTATCAGCCAATGTCAGACTGTGCTTCAGGAATGGGTCTCTGTGTCACACTGATGAGTACGTGTTTGTGTGTGTGTGTGTGTGTGTATGCGTTGTTGTGTCTAATTCAAGTATTTTTGTTGTGTATGGCAAGGGTTCTTTTTTTTTTGAAGACTGTCAATCAGTTGGAAGCTTTAATCTAATTGTTTGCATTGCAAATTAGTTGCAATTTTATACTTGTAAGTCTATACAGATTTTTCCTGATAAAAGCCCTGAAATAAAGATATGTTAGATTATTCATTTTTATTTAATGTATCAATGTCTGCTGATATTTTCCCTATTTTACATTTAGATTAGCTTTAGTGTCTAATATTCACTTAAATTGGTTCATTTTTCATTAATAACCAGTTTTCCCAAGTGAAAAATAAATATACTAATGTATTTAAGCTAAGTATACTACAAATATATTTACATATGTACTTAATAAAAATACCCTGCAATTGTACTTTTACACTAAAGTCTGCTAAATTGGAACAAATAATTTTGTATTTAATGCACTTAAATTGTACGGAAGTAGTGCTGAAGTCCAACTAAAGATAAACTTAAGTATATTTGATTGTACTAAAGTGGAACTATTGCAAATATACCTTTGGTACACTTTAAATATTTTGCATTTAAAGGCCGATATTATTTAAAGATCATACAATCCTCATCAATAGTGACATTAAAACACAAAAATGTGCATTGTGCACAAGTAGTATTCCAAATAAAGGTTATTTACAATTTTAATATCAGAAAGTCTCAAGCGATATATCAATAATTATGTTAACAGGCTTGAACTATACTTAGTATAACATAAATGCATTTTAAATCTATTACTTTTTTACTACACTGCAAAAAATGCAATTTCTTGTTTCCAGCCAAAATATCTACAAATATTCTTAAATCAAGAAGGATTTTCTAGAAGTAAAAATTATTGTCTTGTTTTCAGAAAAAATAAGTCAAAATTAAGTGAATTCTGCCAATGGGGTAAGCAAAATAATCTTATTTTTAGCAGAAAGCTAGATTATTTTGCTTATCCCATTTACAGATTATTTAGGTTGTTTCAAACAAAAACTCTTAATTTTCACTTTTTTTTTCTGAAAACAAAACATTAATGTTTAATTGTATAGAAAATCCTTCTTGATTTAAGAATGTTTAGATATTTGGGCTGAAAAAATAAGAAAAGCATTTTTTGCAGTGTAGGGCTAACATTGCCCATTCGTGGTCAATACAGAACAGAATCGTAATATCGTCATATCTCTACTTAAAAGTCAGTATATTCTTTAGTTTGCTTCATTTTCTGTGTTCTGCGTTGCCGACTATGTAGCTGAGTAGCTGACTATGGATTCCCAGAAACATGAAGATGGTAATTAATCAAACTAAATTAACAGCTTAAATTGATAGCCCTTTTTTCCCTTTAAAATCCATCTCATCCCATTTAAATCAATTTACCTTGAAGCATTCTCTCTCTGACTGCCTCCCGTTTCTGTGACACCCAGGAACTCCTTCTTCTTCATGCACATGTAATCCATATAATACAGATTCTGTGAAATAAACTAGTTTCAGTGAGTGCCATCAGAAATGTGTGTGTGTGTACATAAGTCTTTACTTCGAAATCCTCTCTTGCCTGTATGTGGTTGCACAGAATATCAATGGCCTACTGCAGGTCCCACTGTCTGAATGTATGTGTGTGTGTGTGTGTGTGTGTGTGTGTGTGTGTGTGTGTGTGTGTGTGGGGAAGTTGTTAGCATTGCAGGCTTATGGTAATAAATGCATTTTCACAGCAGTTAACAGAATTCTGTGTCACATCCCGGGAGAAAGACAGAGAAAGGAAAGGAGATGTCTAGAAAAGAAGGATTGAGCAGAACACAGGTAGGTATTTATAAAGAGAAAGATGGAGGGGGAGCAGAGAGAGAGAGCAGGGAGCTCTTTTCTTCTTCCACTCTGGGTTTACTCTCTTACACATGTGCGCACACACATACATTAAAGGGATAGTTCACCCAAAAATGAAAATTCTGTCATCATTTACTCGCCCTCAAGTTGTTCCAAACCTGCGCGAGTTTCTTTCTTCTGTTGAGCACAAAAGAAGGTGTTCGGAGTAATGTTGGTAACCAAACAGTTACGGCAACCACTTAAATAATATATATATATATATATATATATATATAAAACAACTATCACTAGTTAACTTTTTAGTTACCAATGTTCTTTAAAATATCTTCTTCTGTGTTCAACAGAAGAAAGAAATGTATACAGATTTGGAACAAGTGGAGGGTGAGTAAATTTGCATTTTTGGGATCATGGTTATATCCGCGAGCGCTGTGAATAATCCACGGGTCTGGTAATAAAGAATACATTCTGATTAGTTGTGAGTGGGTCGTGGGTGGATGAGATACATTTTTAATAATGCAAATATTAACTAGCTACATTCCCTAAAATATAAACGTGTTTTAAATTCATTTTTTCATCAGGCAGTGCCTGTTTTCGGGAAGTTGCAGTGACAGAAACAGTGACATTCCAGTTAAGTTTGAAGGGAGTAAAGCCTGGATTTGTGCTATTAAGAAAATGCAGGCTAATCTAGTCAAAGAAGAACTTTTTTATGTCCATTTAAAAGCAGCGTACGATCAGCGAGGTTTTGTTCGGTCCTCACGCAGCACCAGGAACGAACAAAAACTAGTTTAACCAAGTGTGACATGTTCCTGGATCAACATATTTGTTGACCCTGAAACAACATTGTGATTAACCGATCATTTGTGAAGAACTAGAACCAGATTAGAGTTTTTGTGAAGTTTAGGCTTACAATCAGTGTGTGGTGCTTGTACATCAGTGTCATTCATCTATAATTTCCTCTGATTTTAGAGATTACTCATGGTTAAGGTGTAGGGATATATGGTCAAGACTGCATTTTTGGATTAAAATTGCAGGGTCAAAAGAATATGTCAGCAAAATCAAGACATGCCCAGAAAGCATTCATGAGATTTGCTTGCTTGACATTGTTTTTCTTGATTTTTGAGATTCTACCATGGGTTAGTTGGCTAAATGTTTGTTTTGTCCTACTTTCTTGTGCTTTAACATACAGACAAAGTTAGTACACTTAAATATTTTGTAATAAACGACAAGGATAAAAGATCTGTAGCTGTCGTTTAAATACATCCGTGGCCGCGTCGGAGCCGTAATGCGCTGCAGACGTGTTCAGTGATGCACATATTAGCTCTAACGTCACTGAATCTGCTGTTAAAAATGAACCAATCATTCATCATTATCATGCAAAACTAAGAATTAGATTAAATAATGTGACAATCAGGTGCGGAAATCGAAATCAGAGAAAAAATATCAGTGCATCTCTACCCTGTAAACACACTCTCACACTAATACATAACTCATTGTTGCAATGAACTGAAGCAAGAGAATGCACAAATGAGTTTTGTGTGTTGTCAGGAAGTTTAACTATGGGTACTCTGTCAGTTTTACTCAGTTAAAATTTCTTAATTTTTGAAAAACATGGGTTTAAATTAGTTTACCTTCACAGAAAGGTCTTTGTGTATGTGTCTAGTTAAATTTTTGACTGTACGTGTGTGTGTGTGTGTGTGTGTGTGTGTGTGTGTGTGTGTGTGTGTGTGTGTTATTGTGTTGCTGATTTTTTACTTCTTGCTGTTTTGGTTAAAGTATGAGAATTGTGGCAAAATTAAATTTAAAGGCAAATATCTTGCCAAAAGCATAATTGGATGAATACTTTTTAAGTGGAAACTGAACTTGTTTCTTAGCTGTTGAAATTGACTTAGAAACCTAATTTTTCCCTCCACCTCATTTAAGTAAGTTGGTGCAAAGCAGCCTGTTTAATTACAGTTTTCTCAATGTTCTGACTTTGAAAGGCTCTAGGACACACCAGATATTTAACTTAAAAAAAATCTTAAACTTGTTACTTGAAATTGGTGAACTCTAAATTCTGCAGCTGATTTTAGAGTTGTTTGACACCAGTATAAATGACTTATTTAAATGATTTTGTTTACACTTGTTCGTCTTCATTAAAATAAACATCAAATTATTTCAGATTTAATTGAATTACATTTTTTCTGAAAACTTTAACTCAGAAATATACTTTGTGTACTAAAATGTGTCACAAAAACAGTCTTGAGTAGCACGAGTATGTTTGTAGCAATAGCCAAAAATACATTGTATGGGTCAAAATTATAGATTTTTAAGTAAAGATCAAGTTCCATGAACATATTTTGTAAATTTCCAACGGTGAATATGTCAAAACTTAATTTTTGATTAGTAATATGCATTGCTAAGAACTTAATTTGGACAAATTTAAAGGCGATTTTCTCAATATTTAATTGTTGTTGTTGTTGTTGTTTTTTTGCACCCTCAGATTTCAGATTTTCACATTGTTGTATCTTTGCCAAAATATTGTCTTATCCTAACAAAAATTATTTATTCAGCTGTTAGATGTTAGATATAAATATCAATTTCAAAAAAATTGGCCCTTCAACTGGTTTTGTGGTCCAGGGTCACACATTATAAATATTAAAGGTTAAATATTAGTTCACCCAAAAATGAAAATTATGTCATTAATGACTCACCCTGATGTTGTTCCAAACCTGTAAGACCTCCGTTCATCTTCAGAACACAGTTTAAGATATTTTAGATTTAGTCCGAGAGCTTTCAGACCCTCCATTGAAAATGTATGTACGGTATACATACATACATTATAAGGTAATAAAAACATCACCAAAATAGTCCATGTGACATCAGTGGGTCAGTTAGAATTTTTTGAAGCATCAAGAATACTTTTTGCATGCAAAGAAAACAAAAATGAAGACTTTAGTCAACAATTCGTCTCCTCTATGTCACTGATACGCTGATACAGAACAGCGTACGTTGTTTACGTCCAGTGGATACTTTCCAAAATGGCGCTACGGTGACATAGAGGAGACGAATTGTTGACTAAAGTCTTCATTTTTGTTTTCTTTGCATACAAAAAGTATTCTTGATGCTTCAAAAAATTCTAACCGACCCACTGATGTCACATGGACTACTTTGGTGATGTTTTTATTACCTTTCTGGACATGGAAAGTGTACTGTAAATGCATTTTCAATGGAGGGTCTGAAAGCTCTCGGACTAAATCTAAAATATCTTAAACTGTGTTCCGAAGATGAACGGAGGTCTTACGGGTTTGGAACAACATCAGGGTGAGTCATTAATGACATGATTTTCATTTTTGGGTGAACTAACCCTTTAAGTGTCATTAATATTTCATTAACAGTACAAATCCCCCCAAATAATACTACATTACACCCATGTTTCGCTCATATATACTTAAGCAAACTCACATACGCAACACACCGGCACATTCGGTAACCATATAAATCTCAGCCTGTCCCGTACAGTCGAAAATAAAATTAACATATAAACAGTAAAGCTATAGACACATAAGCACAGCCACTTCTGTGAAGGTAAACTCATTTAAAAGTTGAATATACAGTTTCCTCAGTATTGCAGTTGTCACAGGTCTGAGGAGATATTTCTAACAGCTGTCATGAGTTAAATATAATTGAGAGAGGGAGAGGAGAGGAGAGAAGAGGAGAGGCTCGGGAGAGAGGGTTCATTAGAGAAGGGGGAGTGGAGAAAGAGAGGATGGAGAGATAAAGGAGAGATGGGAGAGAGTAGGGAAAACAGAGATGGGTAGAAAGAGAAATGGATAGAGGGATGGCATGTTGTTGCTATGAGATCGGGTCTTATCTGAGGCTCAAAATGACAGCAAGCTGACAACATTCTGCAGCGCTGTGACATGAACAGACTTTTCTCACATGCACACACACACACACACACACACACACACACACACACTAAGCAACAAACTCTCACATGCACAATACGGTTGACACGCATCATTATGCATGTGCACACACATACTTACTCTCAATCACATGCACGTGACCCAAAGCGCATCATGGTTATACATGTAATTTTGTGCGTATAAGTGTGTATTTTTACACTCACACAGGAACATTCCCAGTACGGCTCATATACATATTTATGCAGACACACATGTGCATGGCCAGGCTCACACACACACACACACATTTCTTCTGGAGCCCGGGGTCATTATTTTTGATGTGATGTACAGCAGCTGGAACATGCAGGGGTCTTATATTCTTCCACTGGGACTGCAGAAGACCAGCGAAAAGCTTGTGTGTGTGCGTCAGTTTATAATATGCACAGTGCGCCGAGTCTGAATACATTACTTGATCATAATATTTCAGTATTTTCATCTATTTAATCTACATAATATCCTTCTGCTACATTTTCAGCTGTGCGTGTGTTTTTTGTGTGGTGTGTTGCAGATGGGAATTATTGTATTTGAATGGGAAAGGTAGTGTTCAGACTGTCTGGCCTATTTGAATTTGAATCAAACTGTGGAATAGTAGAAACGAGAGTGGACAGGGCCGGAAAAAAAGAGGGAAAGGCAGGAGGCGGGGGTGCGGGGGTGGTAAGTCTGGAGTCAGGACGGGGCGAGACGAGAGCGCGAGAGGGGCCAGACTGCCAATCAATTGTAATTATAATGTGGGTCAATTGTAATTAGATTGAACTCTCATGTGACACTGCCACAGTGATATACAGTGAGCATTGCGGACCATATGCTGGGTGTGTTTGTGTTTGCGTGCGTCTGTCGCGCTCAGTCAGTCACACGAAGGAGGTCGGAGACAAAGTGGATGCGAATGCCACCGAGATTTGACTTTGTCCGGTTTTGGGGTCGGCAGATTTAAATACATTACCATGTCAAACACTGGTTCAGGACTTCATAGTGGGGCATTTGAATTCACCACTTTTGTTTACTTTGTTACTGTTCCCGTTCATGCTGTTAGCATTCCCATTTATTTCAATGGCAGTTGCTTGCCTAGGGCATACTATAAAGTAGGTGAAAACCAGTATGTGAGACGAAAAGTTTGTCCGCATTCATATTCATAAAAGTACCCAAAAGTACCCGTATGACCTACTACTTCCAATAAGATTTTGATGAATGCTATCCCATGAGGCCACAGCAGAGGAGTGAATGGCAGTGAACTAATAGTGGTAGGTGACAGTGACAAAATAGCGGATGTAGTACATCCAAATTTAATTCATACTACCCATATTCCTGCTGTATAGAACATACTTTTTTAACGGTTGTGAATTAAGTTTTAAACCAAATGTAGTACCCACTAGACAGTGTATGATTTTGGATGGAACTTAAAAATCTTTGCTAATGAGCACTCTGGAGGTGAAACGGAGTATGTAAAATAAGTATCACAAACAAATTCATAGTAGTATTCATAGTAGTACACTGTAACATTTAAAGTTGACTAAACTTCTTTGAGTTGACTGAAATTAAAAAAAATGAAGGCAGCCAGGTTACAAATTATTTTAAGTTGACTCCACAAATAGTTTTTTACAGTGTAGGCAAAAAGTACCTGGATGACCTACTACTTCCACCAAAATTCTGCAGTGTCAAATGTGCATCCAACAGATATTTTCTTATGAGGTCAAGGAAGATGTTCCATAGGTCAATTCCATAGGTCATATGACAATGTCAGCATGTTTAAAATATAGTACATCCAGATTGAAAATGGCCACAAAGTTCATTATGAAATTTAGTACCGGACAGTATGCGATTTTGGAGACTCTGTTTTTGAGGCAAGATTGTATTCTTGGACTTTAAAGCAGTTCCAGTTTTTTTATGGGTATTTTCTTTGGGGCCTGATTAGAAATTACAGAAAATCACTTTATTTGTATATAGCCTTCAAATGTGTTTTATTTAATGTGTTTTAAATAACATATTTGGACTGCACTTTATTTTACAATACATGTATTTACATTTACTTGCAGTGTACTTACGTAAGAAAGTACTGGTAATATAAGGTAACTACATAGGGTAGGGTTAGGTTTAGGGGTAAGTTCAGGGTTAATACCTAGATATTAGAGATTACCTAGTTATTGTAATTACTTTAATAATTACATAGTATGTACATGAGGAACAGGACTGTAAAATAAAGCACTACCCATATTTGTTGTGAATACTTTGTTTTTTAGTATTGTTTATATCCATGTTTTATATCTGTTAATAGCTTATATTATTTAAAATATGCATTTCTAGTGGATACATGTTTGTCATTCTTTTTTACGCATATGGAGCTGATACTCGGATGTAAACAACAGCATGGATTACAAGGTTAATGTACTGCTAAATACACTGTAAACCACAGAAAAAGAAAAAACGTGTGGAAGCTGCTAAATCATATAGAGAAGGACTTAGTAAGCAGGAAAGGGCACAATATTTAAAGTTAGAAGGTGGTAGATACGTACAAGCAATATTAAGATATTAGTCTAATATTTCACCTACCTGACGGAAACGATAAGAACAAACATGAATGTTTTCAAGATTCTTGCCCTGGAATTCCTGCTTCAGTTTGGCCAGCCTTTTGTTCCTTCTCTTTTCCTTGATTTGTTATAACTTTTTGTAAGTCTATAGTACTTCAAATGTTTTCCTGGTCCGACCGATTAGTACATGACAATAATTGACCGTTTTCAGCAGCAATAATCAGCAAAATATGTTTCAGTTCAGTGGCATTGTTTATGTTCAGTGCCGCCAATATGGCCAATTGATGACATTGTGTGAAATACTATTAGTATGCTAACTCCACTTTAAGATAGTTGATGTTGCTTATTTGAGATTTGCTGTTTTATTGTAAGAGCATGTAGATATTGATGTTTGACATTTAGATATTTAAAAATTAACTACCTCCAATCAGTACTGAATGTGTATATGGTGAAACCCTGCACATAAATAAATGGTGGAAAGATATCTGATGACTCCTGCTCCCTGATCAGACTGCTGTTAACACCATTAAATAACCAGCATTAGTGGGGCAACCATACCAAAACTAAAAATTGTCCAATTAAATATTTCCCTTTTGTTTGTGTTTAATCTTCTGGTTAACAAGCTCACAGCCTAACCTACTAGCGCACCCCAATCCATTTCACACCCTCCAAAAAATCAGTAACTGCTACAGCATCTACTATAAAATAATGAATTACTTGTGGTGTGTGCTATTACCATATTTTGCAAGCAATATTTAAATGGTTTTAGAAAATAATGCTAGCAGCTATTTTGGAAAGCCTGTCAATAGAAAGATGCTTTTTGCCTCCAAAATGGCTTAACTGATGACCAAAAGGGGATAAATGGGCTTTTCTCACAAACCAAATTTTAACTTGTAGTCATGTATCACAAGGTGTATTCCAATCTGCATACATATGCACTATTTTTGCCATTTAGTAGTGGGAAGTGTGTTTTCAAAAACAAGGAGGATCCACATAAACGGGGGGGAAAAAAAGATGGAATAAAATTCATATACTAGACAGTACAGTACATAGTGGAAAGTAGTAGAGTACATAATTTGGAACACAACCATTGACTTTGTCACATACTCGCTCACCAGAAAGATTAACAGTAATAATTGCGAAATTATCTAAAAAAAAAAAAGGCCAGTGGAATATGTTTGTTACAGTCTGATTCTTTCAGTATTAATTACCCAGTCCATTTCACAGCTCCAGATACACATATCATAATAAAAGCCTCCCTCAACCATTACCAGTTTCACTTGGCTGCCTATATGAAGGCTGAATGTGTGTGTGAGAGCGTGTATGTGTTTTTTCGACAAGTTAACGGAGTGTGAAGCTGCAAGAGCTGTCACTAACCGAGACCCTGGCATCACTGGGTAACTGAATGGAGCGTATCGGAATCGGCTTATTTTTTCTGGTTTTGACACGCCACTCTGACATAATTATACACCAGCCTCCAGTCAAAGACAGCACTAATGTAGGAATGAGGGGTTGGAGGTGGGCCCAAAACCCAGCTTTGTCACTCGTAATTAGTGATAAACTTTTCTCGGAGCCTGACTGGGCATTGGCGTCTTGTTTTGAAGTTGGAATCAATCGACAGCGCAGCGACGCCCCATCAGGGACGTGAGTTTCCCACAGGCAACTTTGTCATTGATAATTAGAAGTGAATTTCTAATTTGTTATTGGGCGTCTGTTGCGGATTCCTTCCACCTCCTGTTTACACCCATCTGACACTTCTTGGATTATCAATAAGAAGCAGGAAGCCTGTCATGGACTGGCATTTTATCAGGCGGAATAGGTGTGAATGTTGAACAGAGGATGAGCTGAGCAAGAACATCGCTTAAATCTGCTGGTCACATAGCACAGCACAGTTCTTTGATTTATATCTGTCCTAGTCAGCATTACAGCTGTCTCCCATTGGGACAATTAAGACTACATATAGCAGAGCACACTTTTTTTTGTGTCCCTTTACATACCTTAATGCTGTTAACAAATCCAGTTGAGTCCGGTTCCATTGCAGTGTCACACAAGGACCCAGTAACTACAGATGGGAGCTTGTGGCCTTGGACTTGGACCTCGGACCACACGTCTCTAGCTGATGGGAGGCAGGCTTGTTAGCCTGGGAGAAGATCCTTAAGTGGTTTTTGTGCTTTCTGTCATCGGCTAACCACATAACAGAAGAGTCTCACACGGGATTTTTCACCTGTTTGCTATTTATAGCAAGTCCAAGGTCAAAGAATACCAGCTGCAAGCTGTGACTCGTAGCATTTCCCAGTGCATACTGTCTGCCAGGCTGCTGAAAGGAACATCGGATCTTACTGCTAGGTAGCGAAGGACTTCTGAAATCAACCCCATTACATTTATTTTGACACAGCGCTCTACATTCATTTGCTTGATTTTGTATGCATGCTTTCATGGAGCTAAATTAAAGGATTAGTTCACTCCGAAATGAAATTTCTGTCGTTCCAAACCTGTATGACTTACGTTCTTCTGAATGCAAAAGATATTTTACATTTGCATGTATGCGTTTGAATATTGAATAATGTCGGTTGCCTTTTTCTTCATTTCAGTTACAATTAGTAGGAACCAAAGCTTTTGAACTTCATACAAGATGGGAAAGATCTATAAAAATATATAAGTGGTTCTGCATCATTATTTACTCATAATCTTCCAGTAACTATACTCCTAATTTGAGAACAGTCAGTGTTGAATCAATCATGAATCTTGAATGACTCTTGAATGACTCATTGCGGTCTTATTTTTCTCATGCATGCTTCAAGAAGAGCTAGGACAAATGTCAGGATTTTTTGTAAAAAATGAATTCAATTTTACTTGTTTTTATTATTTTTTATTATTTGTATTGATGTATTGTTATTTTTTTACACACACACACACACACACACACACACACACACACACATATATATATATATATATATATATATATTATTTTATTTTTATGCAAATGTAAAAATCTCACACTATGATAATATCTCGATATGAAGTTCACAATAAAATATTTATTGCAGTATTGCAGACAAATGAAGACTAA
Source organism: Cirrhinus molitorella (assembly GCA_033026305.1). Classification (NCBI taxonomy): domain Eukaryota; kingdom Metazoa; phylum Chordata; class Actinopteri; order Cypriniformes; family Cyprinidae; genus Cirrhinus; species Cirrhinus molitorella. The sequence goes on along the minus strand of CM065123.1, from coordinate 14,730,842 downwards.
AAATTTTGAACATTTTACAGATAATTATTCTATCTAATGCTCTTTAAAAGTTCGAAATGGAGCTCTGATCCATGTTCTTAACTAAGAAGACTTAAGTCTCCAGTTCTTGTACCTGAACTTTAAAAGGGAATCAATCCTCTTTTTATTTGTGGTATATTGTCTCAGTCTAAATTCATATGGTGTTTTAGGAAGCCAAACTAATTAGAATATAATAATGATTACATATTGCAGTATTGTTATTCCTATGACAGTAATAGCCAAATATTGTAAAAGAATTGCACTGCAAAATAAATGAAAATGAATATTTCATAGGTATATTACTTTTGAGTTACAATGCAATAGAGAAATTACAATACTTTTTTCCTAATTCTACATTTGAAAAAGCTATTTTGAATTTGGACTGCAGTAACTTTATCCATTTAAACCACTAGCAGCAATTAATACTGCACTTTTAAGCTTTTATTCTGACGGAAATGGCAGTACAGCTTTTATTTTGACAGCAAACTCCAGCTTCAGTGAAAACAGGCTTACAAAAAAGCAAAAACTACGAATCTAGTGAAATGTGGTAATCATCTGCCACGAAAATAAAGCAAAGAGAACTTCCCAAACATGCGCTAACATGCACTTAAATAAATGAGTTAACGGCATTCACTGTAAACTGAGTCATTGTGAGGTGCAGAAAACACTGGAAAAACTGGCTGACCTTCTGAACGAAGTGCGTGCTTCGCTTTGAAACGCACAGCGAAAACAGACTTGATAAATGGGTTTAAAGAAATATTGTGCTTTCGGTTTTAGTTCGTTTGACAGATATTGTACCAAAGCATAATGGCCCAAAACACAACTTTAAAGACCTTTTATGTTAGAATAAGAAGTTTAAATATTTTAAAAACGAACCTTTTGGCCCAGAATACCTATCGTTTCATATGGTCATGTGAGCATGTTGACATTGATACCATGATATTGATAATACAGTTATATCCCTGTGTTTTAATATTTTTTAATTGTTTGAAATAGCATGAAAAAGAGTGACCAGCATGCTATCCAAAATATCTTCTTTTGTGTTCCACTGATGAAGTCATCAGGTTTAGAACATGAAGGTGAGAAAATTATGAATACATGTTTATTTAGGATGAGTGTTATTCATCAAATGCCTATTAACATTACTCATTTCTCTGTTCAGAAAAACAAGGGCAACAAAAAAGTCCTGTTTTTTGAACCTCTAATAGCTGTGTGAAGATTGATTGGTAATGGCTTGTCAACACACACCTCCGCAATAAATCCAGTATCTGAGCCCAGCAAGAGCTAGCCTGAGGCGAAAGTAGTGGCACGTCCCTTTGGGTAGGAGACTAGGCTTAAAGCCCTCAGAGCATATTGAAATGCCATGTTCGGCAGATCCCTCATTTGTGAAGCAGAAATCACCAACTAACCGTGCAAAGAGAGATTTTTCAAATGGGATTTCTCACACTCTAACCTTGTAGTGCTGGAATTTCAAATGAGATTTCGCCACCTGCTAGCGTGCTAGCATAAGGGGGGATTCACCTGCTGTGTGGGGGGCAGGGTTTATCAGCCATTAACTACTGTTCACACCGGCGCAGTTTCCCGCCAAACGGTTATCTCTGCTCGCCCACCTGCCTTCCTCGCCGCTTTTCGTAGCGAAGCCTCAGCTAGCAGATATTTGCAGTACAGCGTAGCGGGCATCACCTGTTAATCAAAGAACTGTTATTCTGGGCTTTACCACACTGCCAAATCTTATATTCTTGTCACACTATAGTGCTTTACATTATGTGCAGGCAATCCTATCTCCTGCTGGATTAGCTTGCTCTTCAGATGCTTGTCAGATTAGCTATATGGAGCTATGGATATGCTATCCTCACGATCAGAAGTGTTTATTTATGTTGGTCTCTGTGTTAACTCTTGGTAGTGTGTTGGTTTCAATCTGTGCTCTCAGACTTGATAACTAAGGGGAAAAAAGCCTCTCTAACAGTACAGGGCTCGCAAAATCGCTAGCCCGACATCCCAGGGCTATTGTGTTTTCCAGTCAGGCTACCAAAATGTTTCACTACCCTGCCCGACAGGCTATCTTAAAGTAGAGGGCTCCTGCAGGTCCTTAAATACTTCTCAATTTAGTTGTATCAAATGTAAGGCCATAAAAAGTTTTCAATACGTTAAATAGTATAAGAAAAGTCTTAATTATAATTTTAAGAGGTCGTTGGGGACGGAAGACAAGAATCGCGATAGGGATTGAACTTCAAAAAGCAATGATGTCACTGAATAAATATGCGCGCTGCCCGTTTCAAAGTCAAAACGCGGCACGGACGTCTTTATATGAATGTATATGATTTTTTCAGATGTTTATGGTTAATTATTGCAAAGAAAGAAGTTAATATGCCTTCTAAAAATCTAAACAATTAAGACAGTAGTGTGGCATGTTTTAAACAAATATAATAATTAATATACTTGATTTATCCCTTTGAATGGTATAAAGGCTGAAATGCTGTTGTATAAGATATTTGGTTTTTGTGAAAACCTGTATCATAATTTTATGGCTTAATGTTACTGTACATTGTCCAACTCCACTCATACTGTTCATTTTACTTGTGCAGCTCTTAAAAAGGGTCATCAATTGCCTATAAATTGATACCCTGTAAATAGTGAAATCAGATTCCTTTTTTGATATTTGTTATTTGTGTATTGAAAATATTTTTGATTGACATTTAGACTCCTATCTGATTTTCTATATTTATATATATATTTAAAAAAAGGTATTTTTTTATTATTATTTAGGCTAGTTAAATTATTTTCGGACTACCAAAATCTGAAGAGTACCTACCCGAAGGGCTACCAGAGATTTTGAAATTTTGCGAGCCCTGCAGTACCAGAATTGTTTGTTTATTTTACAAGAGTGACAAAAGAATCCTAAAATCAAACATTAAAGTTATTAATATTACCACAAAGTGCATCTGTATGCTAAATTATTAACATGATATAAGCTGAATACGAAAACTGTCAACCCGCTCACACCAGACCTGCAAACTATGCTGCCATATAAGAACATTTTTCATGTAAAAAAAAACATGAAGAACTTCTTAATTTATAATATTCTATAAGAAGAGTTATTTTTTTTGTTGTTGTTTTTAAAGACCATTTAATAAAGTCTAATAATAAACCATCTTTTGGCGTTAAAATAGTACTGTCAGGATTTACTAAAGACGCACAGAGGCTCAGAATTAGTGCTGTGGACACAGTTATTTTTGTGCCTAGCCTTATTGAATATGCATTTGTAGTTTCCCTTTCAGACACAAAGTTTATGGAGGAGAGTATTAAAATGAATCACGCAACACGATTTATGAACATTTGTGCTCGTCAAATTACTGGTATTTGCTCCATTATTTAATGCCCAAAAAAAACATGTAACTTGGTACATTGTGCTGGTCATTGTTGAAATGATCTGACTGAGTCTGAGTTCTTTAATGTGCATATTGTCAGTAAACCACACACAGAATAGTGCTCTAGTGCTAATTTGTCTCGTTTAGTAAATCTGGCCCTAAGTGTAAATTCATGGAAGAAACCCCCTCTGCTCTGATGTCGTGGTGTTTGTGTATATTTGTGTATGTATACAGGAGCAAGGACTCTTATATTGTCTTACGCTGACCTAGGCATGTACGGTTTCATATTTTGCCAACATTGCATGTGAGTTTTCAAGTGATCGTTTAGTGTAACATTGAGACGAGTCTGCGTTGTGGTGTCTGAACTGATCGAAGGACTTCTACAACTCGCAACATCTCAGCCTGTGAATCAGCAGAAGCAAACACCCACGGCACAATGTAAATAAATCCACATTATCGGGGTGGACAGATAAATATCATCTTTAGCCAAGAAGACAGGAGGGAAGGCAGTGGAAGCCAGAGGAGAGACGAGTGTTGGATCTTTGAGAGTCTAGTTGACAGCATGTAGAGGGCTCGAGTAAATCCTGGGCTCAGAGGAGCCGCAGTGTGAAATAGAACAGCTTACACTCACACTGGGGGACTTCGGGACATCACATTCCTGCTTTCATCCATCCCTTTCTCTCCTTCTCTCTCAGTTTTGCTCTTTCCTCCCTCTCCCTTTCTCTCTAGGGCCATGCTGTGTCTCCTCTGATGCCCCATAAGAAGAGCAGTCACGGTCCATTGAGCTGCATGGACAGCAATTTGGTTGAGCTGCGCTCAAAGCTCAGCTCATGAGTTTCTTTAGGAAGAGTGTGACAGCAGTGTGTGTGTGTGTGAGGCAAAAGGTTTAAGGTTGATGCTGAAATCTCAAACAATTTATTCCAGAGATTTTGCTGTATTTTAATGCTAAATTGCTAAAGCACTAGGTTTGATACTTCCCAATCGCTCTAAAGAAAGCTTTGCGCCACAGACGCGGCCCCCAGGCTAAAAGGACCCTCCGACTACGCATTCATATGGATATGTGCGCGTTTGAAGCGCTTTTTGTGAAGCGCAGTCTTTTTTTCATATGTATGCGTGCGTTTGAGCCTGGCATTGCTAGTTTAGCCGCACATGCTAGTCCATTAGCATGTCAATTTGAGCGGGTTCCCTCAGCCCGGGTTTCCAACTCTGAAATTAATCACGAATCACTCCCACAGAGAGCTTCATAGAGAGGAAACACAGCCCGCTGTGAATAAAACTTCGAAGAGGAGAATTCATTTTACTGTGAGAATTTTTCACTCTTTTATTCTGTTTTGTTCATTTGTTGTTTTGAATGAAAATCAGAGCTTTATTTGACCTAGCATTGTTAACATTAGCTATTTCCTCAACGTTTAGATGTCGGCCTGGCGCTGTGATTGAATAAAGCCTGAGAGAGAGAGAGTGGAGAGGTAGTTGAGGTTAAGATAAAGGCACAAGATTCCATTAAACTTGGATTCACTTCTTTAGTTTATATATTTAGCCGTTTAGTGAGTGATCTGATGAGTATTGATTCAGCAGAGTGGAATCATTGCTGCTGGGGCGGTCGGCCTGTTCACACAGCTAATCTTTCCATTTAAATTATACATCTCTTTTAGAGCGAGCGAGGGAGAGTGAGAGAGAGCGACGCTGTGTTTCAATGCCTTCCTATAAAAATTTTGACCACTATTTCTATGCATAATGGAAAAAAAGAATGGGGCCAGCAAAATTGTATTAGGTAATCAAATATTTAGAAAGATTACCTTGAGGTGTGCACCGAATGAGACCGGGCCACAGTCAATAGCAATCTTTATCCTCGCTCTTTCCGTGGTGTTTGTGCGCTCACCGCATAGGTGAGACTTTTCGGCACGCGCTGCAGAAATATAAATATTTAAATCTGACTTTTAGCACCTTGGGCTATTTTTCACTCTTTGTTCGAATGCGGTCGCTCGCGACGTATGCCACGCTCTGGCGCGAAGCATTCTGAGCATTATTTTTTACCATGCCTAGTCTGAGTTTGGTTTTAATGTTCAATAAATGAGCCATATCCTTGCTTCTAGTTCACACACACACTGGCTCTCTGCAGTGCTGATTGGCAGTCATTGTGCTGGAGGGTGAAATATGACTCTAATGTGTTTATCTGTAAACTGTGCAGTGTGCGTTATAAAGTGCCATTCTCGCTCCATACGACACAGCTGATTACGACGGCCTCGCTTAGTTTAGCCCTCAAGATAGAGAGAAAATGCGGAAGAGGAACGACTCTATCACTCCTCTTTTCGGCCCGACGGCATCAAAGCGTGTCCGTTCGATCGCTCGCTTCACATCAGCGCCACGGGCGGGTAACTATTTTGTGGCGCTCTGACCATTAAGGATGGCGCTCTGCATCGTAATAAAACAATGAAACAATTAAAGCGTGTGTATGCGCACAGGAATTGCTTTTTAAACAGGTTTTTCATGCTTCGCCGGACTGGGAGGGTGACTCAATTCCACATCGTCGCCGCTAGTCTTACGAGAATAATCATATTATGGACTAATCGCTCGCGCATGCTCGCACCGTATGCTTGACCAATCAAATTAACAAGTCATCAAAGTGAACTTCAGAGTAATTTGCTTTTCTGGTCGGCTAAGTCAGACTCCCTATGTGAGCCACACACACACCCAGTGGGATGGAGGAATACACTCCTGGGAGAGCAACATGGGATCGTTGCCATCAGTAGCTTGTGGTGAAACACACACTCATAAAGAGCTAACCGTTCAGGTGTACAACTATGCAGAGCAATGATTTCCCTTGTGCTCACGCGCGCGCGTGTGTATTATAGAAGGAATTCGTGTCGGAGTGTTTAAAGCTGGATTTGTGGGTCGGAGGGGTCCGACTGTGCACATCTGTTGAGAATTAGAAATCGAAACCTATTTACAGAGCTTATGTACGTAAACTCGGCCTATGTGTTTGACGTGAAATCGAAACCTTTTTCACTGACAATCTCTTTTTCGACTCCCTGGACTGAGGCATTACAGAATATGAGCCTGAGCCTGTTTACTGAAGCTCTCAGCAGACAAACCCTAACAAGAGAGCAAGGCCAAGACCTGGAAAGAGAGACAGAGAGAGAGAGAGAGGGAAGGAAAGAGAATGATGAAAAAAGAGATTGGATATCATGCTCAAAGTGTGATTATTCTCTCTCTCTCCTGCCCTCTTTGTCCATCAGTGCTGGTCATGATTAGAATGAAATTGAATTACTGCAGGCATGAATTTACCTGCACCCTATGGCACTGCGATAGATAGATAGATGATAGATAGTAGATAGATAGATAGATAGATAGATAGAGTGTAATACATTTAGAGGGAATCCGTTATTCTTAGGCAATAATGTATTATGGACTGCCATGGCAGTCAAATAAATGTGAATTTGCGATTTAATTGAATGGTGAGATAAGAAACTGAAATAGAAATGATAGACATACTGGAGAGAGAAGAGAGGGAGAGACTGAGGGGAAAGACAGAAATGTGCCCTTCATCTGTCACGGGTCTGATATATAAATATATTGACCCGCTGTATTTTTTTTTTCTTTCTCGCCTTCGGCCTCTTATGGTTCATATTAGCGCATCCGTCTCGCTTTTATTGTTTGCTTTCTCTTTCTTACTCTTCTGTTCTAGTCCAACTGTGCTGAGTATTCGTTTATGGAATTAGCAGTTTATATTTTTCATTTCACCTTTGACCTTTCACAGGCTGAGATTTTTTTTTTTCTGTCACACGCCAATACAAATGTTTATAAAAATGTAGGTAATGGTTTTGATAGATGTATTTTTTTTAATTTAAATTTAAAAAGTTATTTAAGAAAAGAATGAAAGTTTACATTTTTTTAAATAAAAAATCCTTTTAGTTTTAGGTTTGGTGTACAATATTTTTTATTATTACAATAATTGCTGCAATAATAATTACAATTGTTATTATTGTTGTTTGTGATTAATTTTATTTTATAAAAATAAAATACAGAAAAAATATTTTAATACTACTAAAATGATAGATGATGTATGTTTGGCTTTATATTTAATTCTGTAAATTTTAAGGAACCAACAGAATGATTGATTTTTACATCTAAAACAATCAAATTATTTAAGGAAAGAAGAACATAAAACTTTTTTAATTTGATTTGTTTACCTTAAAAAAAAGATTCCATTTAGTTTTAGGTTTGGTGTACAGTGATTATTATTATTACAATAATTACTACAATAAGTATTACTATTATTATTGTTGTTTTTGTTACTTACTTTTATTTTTTTTAAAAGAATGTAGATGTAGTATGTTTTGCCATTATATTCAATTCTATAAATGTTTTTTTTTTTTTTTTTTTTTATTTTAGTAAGGAACAAACAGAATGATTTTTTTTAGCGTCTAAAACAATCAAGTTATTTTATTTATTGATTTGTTTACCTTTTTTAAATAAATGATTCCTTTTAGTTTTAGGTTTGGTGTACAATAATAATTATTATTAGAATAATTACTACCATAATTATTACAATTATGTATTTATTTATTTATTTATACATTTTTTAAATAAAATATTTTTTTTTTGTTTTAGGTTTGGTGTAATATAATTATTATTAATACAATAATTACTACAACAATTATTATTGTTGTTATTTAATTCTGTTTTATAAAAATAAAAATAAGAATAAAGAAATATTATTATATTATTTTACTACTAAAAATTTACATTTCAGTTTTAGTTTAGGTAATGGTTTTGATAGATGCTGTATGTTTTGGCTTTTAATTAATTTTGTTTTGTTTATATACATTTTTTAAAAAGGAAAGGTTTTTTATTTGATTTGTTTAACTTTTTTAAATAAAAAAATGTATTTAGTATTTTAGTTACGTTTGGTGTACAATAATAATAATGATAATAATAATAATTATTATTATTGTTATTATTATTATTATTATTATTATTGCTATTATTGTTATTGTTTAATTTAATTTAATTTAATTTTTTTAATTAAAATGAATTATTTTTTTTTACTACTACCACAAATCTGCATTTCAGTTTTTGTTTGGGCAATGGTATAAATGGTTCAATTCTATAAATGTTTTATTTTTATTATTATTTTATTTTTTTTTCATTTTATTAAGGAACAAACAGAATGATTGATTTTTATGTCTAAAATAATCAAGTTATGTAAAGAAAGAAGGAAAGAAAACTTTTTAAATTTGATTTGTTTACCTTTATTTGAAGAGGAAGAAAAAAATATTCCTTTTAGTTTGGTGTACAATAATACTCTGATCTATATAGGTATATTGGTTTGATCTTTTCCCAGAAGTTACTTATAAGCCCATAACGCGTGACATTTTCATGCTGAAGGCAGTCTCCCAGCATCATCTCGTGAATTACATCTATGTGCATGTATTACTGTGCTGAAAGACGTACTATCAAAATTACCATAAACACACAGAAGAAACGTTAGATTTAAATATGCCATCCTCATGAATATTTGATTAGATCCTAGAGCACCTCTTAGTTTCCTTCTTACGGGTGTGAATTCAAGCGACTGTGGCGCGCTGGAGCCGGAATGGCCTCGTCTGCATATGACTCCAACTGTAGAATGGAAAACCAGCGTGCCAGTATTCAAGCTTCAGTGCTTCTTGTTCATCTCTCAGTGATGGCTCAGCAGCGATGACATTGCTTGCTTCGTCATTGCCGAAGATCTCATCCAGCACATTACTGCGAGAGCCCTGAGGAACAGATGAGAACCTCATAATCAGCGCAATGGACACAGATCATCATTATGGCCCTTCTAATGTTTCGCCTGAGCTTTCGTGTCTGATAGATTGGAGCCGCATACTCTGAAAATGTGAAAAAGAGAATATAATGCCCGCCTGTGCTTACAGTTAGAGGACGTCTGTGTGTTTATGTGTCCGCTGGTAAATTATTCACCATCCCACCACATGCTGTTCTTTGGAATTGTGGTGACTTTTTAAAACACTGTAGCACAGGGCTCTCAGATTTGCTCTCAAAACCAGTTACAGCAATACAACTATTGAATTTTACTAGTGGGTGCAGGACACTATATTCTTCATACAGTGGACAACCAGTAAAATTGATAAATATTTGGGACAAAAATTATTCAGATACTTTAAAGTGTTTTTTTCTTTAATTGCTAATGCAACCTTTTTACACCACAAACTGAACAAAAGTAAGCATTGCTTGGTAATTGCTCAAAAAAGTATTGACAGTTAAAATATTAGTATAAATATTGTCATTTTAACAGTTGTCTGAATTGTTGGTTGATTGTAATCCATTACATACCTTTCTATCAAAGTTACAGTATATTGCCAAAAGTATTGGCACACCCCCTTCTATTGAACAGGTTTGACTACTTTAGTAATTTTTTTGAGTACTAATCTTAATGTTTAAGCATATAATGATATTCTAGGGAATTGTGTCCTTCTAATTTTATAGCAAAAGTGTGGACAGGACCCTTTTTTTATTCTAACATGACAATGCCTCTGTGTATAAGGCAATGTTCATAGAGAAATGTTTGATTCAGTCTGTGTGGAAGAATTTGACTGGTCTGCATAAAGCCAAGTTCTAATCCTTGCTGAACACCTCTGTGACTTTAAATGCACACCTTGAGCCAAAAACTCATCACCAAACACCAATGACTTGTACATACACTGTATGGATGAAAGTATTGGGACACCCCCATCTTTAGAACAGAAAAGGCACTAACAAGAGGTGTTCAGATGGATTAGGACTTGGCTTTGTGCAGACCAATCAAGTTCTTCCACACTGACTGAATCAAACATTTCACTATGAGCCATGCCTTATACAAATATTGTCATGTAAGAATAAAAAATTTGAAGGACACAATCAGAATTAGAAGGACACAATTCCCTAGAATATAATTATATGCTTAAACATTAATTAGTCAAACCTAGTCATTAGAAGGGGGTGTCCCAATACTTTTGGCAATATAGTGTATCTGACATTATCAAAATGAATTTGTTCTGAGTTCTTGTCATATTTTATTACCAACTATAGTGAATAAACTGTGATAATGTAAGAAATGTTGAAGTTGTCTAAAAAAATGTTGGCTTAGCTGTAGAATTTGACAAAAAAAACAAACATTTCTTATTTTGTGTTTCTTAGATGAATTGAAGTTTCACAGATTTTAAACTACAAGGTATAATCCACACAAAAAATAAAATTCTGTAATCATTTACTGTGATGTAAATCCCTTTGACACTCATTATATGAGGAAAAAAATACAATAGTAGTCGATGAGAACCAAAACAATCTTCATTTGTGTTCAAGGAAAGCCATGCAGGTTTGAAACTAACTGCGAGTAAACGATGACTGTTTTTTTGGAACTATCCCTTTAAGAGAACTGTGGGATAGCATTAAAGGCCAAACCAAATTGTGCCAAAGAGGTGACTCACCCATGGGCCATAAAAGATGGCTGAGAAAAGAAATGGGAAGAGAACCTGACCTTGTTGCCGCTCACTGTCTCCTTTCCTTCACCCACAAGTGAGAGTCGTCCTCTGCTGCACCAAACCTATTTATGATAGATTGCAGTCTGGAATTATTTACGACAAAGGAAGTCTGGACATTTGGAGAGAATCTGTCCTCCAGACGCCCACACACCCATCCTTGCTTCAACACAAAGGGCAGTTTTCCACCCCAGGAGATGAAGTTCGAAATGACCTCCGGACACACATCAACAGCTGCCCCGCTTTTCCAGTCCATGTACACACAAAGACACACTCGTTCGTTCTCTGAAAGGGAACTGTATTGTTAGGGGAGCTATTCTAATTAGAGTTAATTACCGCAGACACTCTCCTCTCTGTGGTAAAGTGAGCGTTCTGTCACACGACTGTAATGGAGACGGAAATAGAAACCGTCGACTGGGAGACAGAGTGTTTGAAGGGGATTTAGATAGTGAGAGTTTGTGTGCGAGCTCCTGTGATGTTGTGTCTCAGGTACAGGGTCTCGTTTTACCACATCAGGATTAGTAGAATCATTATCTGTCACTTTGACGGACTGGTTTGTACATTTTTCATCGTGATCTATTTTTACGTGGCAGTAAATCGTTGTAATGCTTGACATTTTTAATGTGACATTTGATATCAAGAGCTCTTTTGCTTTTCCCAAGCTGTGTTCTTGATATTTTCTGTTTATTTCCTCTCACAATTCCTTTCCTACTGGTTTCTTGCTCAATACTTTATGACCTCTAAACATGTATGGCTTTTCTATCATGGTAAACTTGCTCAGTAGCTCACCCGGTACAGCATTGCACTTGTGACGCAGAGTAATCGAGTATGTGTCCTGAAAAAAAAAAACTGAATAAAAGAAGTCAAAGTCTGGTTGCTTCAGCAAATGCATTTTTATCCTACATTTTCTTGACCCAAGTTAAGTGTTACTGTTACATTATTTTTAAAGGTGACCAGACAACCGATTTAAAGAAGTAGTTCACTTCTTAGTTCACAAAATGTTGATAATGTACCCCATGTCATTCAAGATGTTCACGTCTTTCTGTTTTCAGTCAAAAAGAAATTAAGGTTTTTGAGAAAAAAACATTCCAGGATTTTTCTCCATATACTGGACTTCAGTGGACTTCAGTATTGGACTCCCAGCCAAGGAATAAGGGTATTATCTAGCAAAACAATCGGCCATTTTCTAAAAAAAAAAAAAAAACAAACAAACAAAAAAAAACAACCCCAGTGTTTACAAAGCACTTTAAAGCTACTCTGAAACTGCAATTTGGAACTTCAACCTTTCTTCTCTTTGACAAAAAAAAAAAAAAAAACAGCAAACATCTTGGATGACATGGCGAGTAAATTATCAGTAAATTTGTATTCTGGAAGTGAACAAATCCTTTAATAAAGCATTGCCAGATTCATGTGAATCATTTCACAAATGTACAACAAACAACATGATAATTTTGCAGAAATGTTGTCACAGGCATGGTGACGACACTTTAAAACTTTATTTTCTTCACCTTTAATCCGTATATTAACTGTGGGAATGTTTGCGAGTCGCAATGGACCAGATACGATTTTTTTATTTGTCAAAATGTCAGAAAGCATGTTTTTCAAATTTGATAAATGACTGAAAATTGGTCACATCAGTTTTGCTGGATTTCCTACAAATCAGGCTTTGCGACAGACAGAGGGAGGGAGGGATGGACGGACGGACGGAGATAGAAAGCAGCCAAGAGAAGGAGGGAGCTGATGAGAGAGAAACAGATTGAGGGAAACTGAGAGAGGGAGGCTGGGAGAGATGAAGGGGTCAGTCCAAGGAGATAAGGAGGGAGTTAAATGAGAAATGCACAGAAGAAAAACAGATATTTTACATATGGCCCGATGACAGCTCAGAGGGAGGGAGAGAAAGAAAGGACAAAATGAAAAAAATAACAGCAAAGATATTAAAAAAAGTGAAATAGTAAGAATTGAGCAAACAAGGATACAGGAAAGCGACAGACTGCATAAAAAGAAAAAGAAATGATATGACCCTTACAGAGAGCACTGTGCCACAATGACTTTATCAGGCATCCTATAAAGTATAAGTTATCAGGCAACCTAGAAAGTGTGCTTCATTTAGAAGAGTTGAGTCCACCTGATACAATAGGTAACAACAACTAAGGTCATTTTAAGAGTCAAATCAGGTAAAAAAAAAATAGTGCCTATCCATTTTATTTTTTCCTCTAGGAGTGGTCACCATTTATACATTTTATGGTGCAGCTCGTTTTGCTGCTTAATATTGCAAATTGTTGTCATACCATATTTTTTTAACGTATTATCTTAATTATGGACACACTGGTTTCTAGTGCAAACAGTTTTACTGTTTAATGCACGTTGTTATTCTTCTTGTTATTTCCCTATAGCGGAAGTCTAGAATAAGGTCAAATTCAGTGTGGTAATACTATGGTACTTTGATTTAGTGTCATACTGAATTTTCACTATGTTCATGTACCATGGTATTTAATAGTAGTGATTACATTTAGTCATTTAGCAGAGGCTTTTATCTAAAGCGACTTACAAATGAGGACAATGGAAACAATCAAAATCAACAAAAGAGCAATTCTATGTAAGTGCTATGACAAGTCTCATATTAGCTTAATGCAGTATACATAGCAAGGTTATTTTAATTATACAGTAAATAAAAGAAAACAGATAAAATAGAAAAAGAATAAAGCAAGCTAGTGTTTGTGTGTGTGTGTGTGTGTGTGTGTTTTTTTGTTTTTGTTCATTGTATAATACATAAAAGAAAAAATATAGAAAAGATAGAAGATATAAAAAGAATAGAGAAGAATTTTAAGAATAGAAATACAACTTTTTTTACAGTATATTATAGAGGCTATTAGAGTATCTGTACATGGAGATGAAAAGGTTTTGTTGTTTAAAATGTATTATTATAAAATACATATCCTAAAAATTATTTTGGTTTGTTTATTTATTGTTGTTTTGAATTCTAGGCATCATAACATTGTGTACAGTATGAAAAATTTGGATTTACATTTAGTCATTTAGCAGATGCTTTTATCCAAATCGACTTACAAATAAGGACAATATAAGCCAAAACCAACAAAAGATGGTTAGTCTAACGCAGTAAACGTAGCAAGGTTTCTTTTATAATAAATAAAAAGAAAACAAGTGGACAGAATATAAAGAGAATAGAGAATGCTAGTGTTAGAGGGTCATTTCTTCATAATAAAAAAAAAAAAAAAAATAGAAAGAACAGAAATGCATTCTGATGTGCATTTTGAAATCTGTTAAAATGAGTTTAACAGAATTATACAGAAATTTAAATGTGACAAAACCAGTCATAAGAGTATTTTTTTATTATTGAGATTCATACATCATGTGAAAGCTGAATAAATAAGCTTTCCATTGATGTATGGTTTGTTAAGATAGGACAAAATCTGTTTAGATACAACTATTTGAAAATCTGGAATTTGAGGGTGCAAAACAATCTAAATACTGAGAAAATCACCTTTAAAGTTGTCCAAAATTTGTTCTTAGCAATGCATATTACTAATCAAAAATTAAGTTTTGATATATTTACGGTAGGAAATTTCAAAATATCTCCATGGATCATGATCTTTACTTAACATCCTAATATCTGTTGGCATAAAGGAAAAATCTATAATTTTGATCCATAACATTGTATTTTTGGCTATTGCCACAAATATACCATTGCTACTTATGACTGGTTTTGTGGTCCAGGGTCACATATTTACATTTAGTCATCCAGCAGATGCTTTTATCCAAAGTGACTTACAAATGAGGACAACAGAAAAAATCAAAACCAACAAAAGAGCTGTGCCTCAGTTAGTTTAACACAGTAAACGTGGCAAGGTTTCTTTTATAATAAAAAGAAAACAAGTAGATAAAATATAAAGAGAACAGAGAATGCTAGTGTTGGAGGGTCATTTCTTTATAATAAAAAGAGAAAGAACAGAAATGCATTCTGATGTGCATTTTGAGATCTGTTAAAGTGAGTTTAACAGAATTATACAGAAATTTAAATGCGACAGAACCATTCATAAGAGTATTTTTTTTATTATTGAGTTTTATACATCATGTGAAAGCTGAATAAATAAGCTTTCCATTCATGTATGGTTTGTTAAGATAGGACAAAATCTGTTTAGATACAACTATTTGAAAATCTGGAATTTGAGGGTGCAAAACAATCTAAATACTGAGAAAATCGCCTTTAAAGTTGTCCAAATTAAGTTCTTAGCAATACATATTACTAAGCAAAAATTACGTTTTGATGTATTTACGGTAGGAAATTTCAAAATATCTTCATGGAACATGATTTTTACTTAATATCCTAATAATTTTTGGTATATAAGAAAAATCTATAATTGAGACCCATAACATTGTATTTCTGGCTATTGCCACAAATATACCCCTGATACTTATGACTGGTTTTGTGGTCCAGGGTCACATATTTACATTTAGTCATCTAGCAGATGCTTTTATCCAAAGCGACTTACAAATGAGGACAACAGAAACAATCAAAACCAACAAAAGAGCTGTGCCTCGGTTAGTTTAACACAGTAAACGAGGCAAGGTTTCTTTTATAATAAAAAGAAAACAAGTAGATAAAATATAAAGAGAACAGAGAATGCTAGTGTTAGAGGGTCATTTCTTTATAATAAATAAAAAGAGAAAGAAAGAACCAAAATGCATTCTGATGTGCATTTTGAGATCTGTTAAAGTGAGTTTAACAGAATTATACAGAAATTTAAATGTGACAAAACCATTCATAAGAGTATTTATTTATTTATTTATTTTTCAAATTGAGATTTATACATAATCTGAAAGCTGAATAAATAAGCTTTCCATTGATGTATGGTTTGTTAGGATAGGACAAAATCTGTTTAGAAACAACTGATTGAAAATCTGAGGGTGCAAAAAATCTAAATACTGAGAAAATCACCATTAAAGTTGTCCAAATGAAATTCTTAGCAATGCATATTACTAATAAAAAATTAAGTTTTGATATATTTACGGTAGGACATTTCAAAATATCTTCATGGAACATGATCTTTACTTAATATCCTAATAATTGTTGGCATAAAGAAAAAAATCTATAATTTTGACCCATACAATGTATTTTTGGCTATTGCCACAAATATACCAGTGCTACTTATGACTGGTTTTGTGGTCCAGGGTCACATATTTACATTTAGTCATCCAGCAGATGCTTTTATCCAAATGAGGACAACAGAAACAATCAAAACCAACAAAAGAGCTGTGCCTCGGTTAGTTTAACACAGTAAACATGGCAAGGTTCCTTTTATAATAAAAAGAAAACAAGTATAAAAAGAGAATAGAGAATGCTAGTGTTAGAGGGTCTTTTTTTATAATAAATAAAAAGAAAACAAGTAGATAGAATAGGAATGCATTTTGATATGCATTTTGAGATCTCTTAAAATTATTTTAAACACAATTATAGAAATGTAAATGTAAAAAAGAAAGAAAATCTATATGGTACCGATATGGTATGGCTATATTGTGCTTCCCTTCAGAGTAGTTCATATAGTAGCATGGTGCTTTTTTGAAAGTGGAGAAAAAAGAGTGATGAGACTGATGAAGGAAAGTGTCATTATGAGTGATGAGGAAATATGAGAATGATTTATACTGGAGAAGTGAAAGAAAAATGACATGTTCGTTGGCACACAGTGAAAAAAAAAAAACATTAATAGAAGCTATGTCATCTGTGTTTGTGTGTTTATTTGTGTGTGTTGTTAGTGCCATACAGCAATATCTCACCTCCAGCACGAGTGAATGACTGTTTGTGTCTCTTTATTGCATCTTAACTGTGTTATCTCTGTAACCTTGTAATAAGGTGAAGCTTCTCGTATTTTCATTTGACGTTCCCCATTATTTCTCAATGTTTTGTCTTTATTTTTCGCCTTTGTGCCAAAATCAGCTCTTCATTAGTGTTTCTGAATCACTTCTTTATCTCTAGAACATCTATTTCCTTCTCTCGTGCTCTCTGTTACAGATATGCTCAGTTGGCTTTGCTTTGCACGTTACCATGAGGAATGTGAACTTGTTAGAGTTGTACATGGAGAGCATGGGTTTTTTTGTTGTTGTTGAATGGAGTGGACTATAAAGGGGCCGTGAAAAGTGTCTCTCTCTCCCTCACTCTCTCTTGTTCTCTGATATTAAATTTTCATCCCCTGTAGCTGAGAAAGAGGAAGGCTGCCCGCTGACAATGGAAAGTGAGGAAAATAAATAGAGAGGGAGCTGTTTGTGCGTATGCGCACGGTTTCGGTATTTTGTACGAATAAGCTCTTTTTCTGTATTTTAGACCTCATTATCTACATGAGTCATAAATCATACTTGAGTTACAGATGTAATAAACCACCGCTAATAAATTTCTTGTGTAAAAAAAGAAAATGTATTGCCTTAACAATAATGTATGTTCTGCAATAAGAATCAGATTATGGCCTTCATCAACCTTTTAAAGAGGATATGCAGAAGTGGATTTTTTCAGAGAAAATGTTTTAACAGTATTGGATTTGCTAACACAAGAAGTTAGATAGAAGTCAATTAGTTTTTCATTTATTAAAATAAAATGAAACCTAATACATCTGCTCTCAGATCATGATCTGGAAAACTAAATTAATGACAGTTCTGATCAAACTGTCATTATGCTCCCTGTCACCTCTCATTTCCATCTGTTCCAAATCTAATATTTCTATGGAAAAAATTAATTATTTAAACATTTTTGGTGTGATGGTAACGACAGCATTATCAAAGGCAATTTTATTATAAAAAAATAGACACAGTATAAACTGAAATAATAATAATAATAATAATAATAATAATAATAATAATAATGTTGTTGTTTTAATAATATATTTATAGAATTAAAATAATATGTTAAAAAAGAATTTTCACTTTGGAACAATTGAAAGGGATTGTTCCTATTTTTAAACTATATCCTGCAAAATATTTAATAATAATAATAATAATAATAATAATAATAATTGTTACAGTGCTCTTTTACAGTACAGAATGAAATAAATATTGTTAATAATTGTTAGTATTTATTAATTATTTATTATTAAATAATCATAATAATTAAACTAATAAATAATAATAATAATTATTATTATTATTGTTGTTGTTGTTGTTGTTGTTAATTCAGCACTTGGCTTTGGTGGTTGTTGTTGCTGTTTTATAAAAAACAAAAAAATGATAGTGCTATTTTACAGTACAGCATGAGATAAAAAAAAGTGTTAATAATTGTTCATATTTATTAATTATTTATTATTAAATATACTAAAAAAAGTAATAGTAATAATTATTGTTGTTGTTATTATTATTTTACATTTAACACTTTGGTGGTTGTTGTTGCTGTTTTATTTTAAAAATATAAAAATAAAAATAGTTATAAACTGCTACCATCATTTAAAATATATGTATTTTTCAATAATTAATATTTATTAATTATTTATAAATAAAAAAAACCTGGTCAACAGTAATAAGAATTGTTGTTGTTATTATTATTATTATTATTATTATTATTATTATTATTATTTAGCCTTGGTGTTGTTGTTTACTTTAGAACAATTGGAAGAGATTGTTTCTATTTTTAAATTATATCCTGCAACAACAACAATAACAAAAAAATAATATTGTAATATTATAATATACATATAATAAAATGTAATTTAATTTAATTACAAAATATGGTTAAAATGCTGTTTTGCATTACAGCATAAAAAATCTATATATTGTTAATAATTGTTAATATTTCCTAATTTATTGTTAAATAAACTGAAACAATATAAATTCATATTAATTCATTATTAATTAATTTAATTATTATTTTAAATTCAACACTTGGCTTTGGTGGTTGTTGTTGCTGTTTTATAAAAATATAAAAATGAAAATAATGTTATAAACTGCATCATTTAAAAATATATTTTCACTTTGGAACAACTGAAAGGGATTTTTCCTATTTTTAAATTACATCCTGCAAAAAATAAAATAAAAATAAAAATACTACTACTAATAAAAATAATAAAATGTAAAAAAATATTAAAATAAAATTAAATAAATTGTAACTACTATTTTACAGTACAGCATGAAACGGAATTTTTTTAATAAATGACTGTCAAAAAGTATAGAAATACTACTAAAAAAAAAAACCCACAGAAAACCTTAATTGAACACACATAGAGAGAATGATAGACAGATGTCACCATCATCCAGAGTGGTGTATTGACATGGTATGGCAACAGTAATCATAAGAGGAAAAGGAAAAAGCAAAAAGTGAGGGAGAATGAGTTTAGAGAAAGAGAACGACAGAGAGCATAGAGATGTCTGAAAGAGCCTAAAATAAAAAAAAAGAACCCAAGACAGATGGAGGATGGAGATACAGAGACAGACAGATGCAGAAAATGAGAGCAAAAAGTGACAGAGTAAAAGAAAACTAGTGAAAAGACCATAATGCAAAACATGGTTTATTGCTTTTAGGCTTGTCAGTTTACTGGTTTTAGAGAGATTTTGGGCTGGGAGACCTTCATAAACCAGACACGACCAGAAAATCACCTTAGACCTTTTTTTATTCAGTAGGAGTAAGAACAAAGAAGAAGGAAAGACAGGTCAAAGAAACAAAGGAGTGTTGTTCACCTTCATTCTTTGACAAAATGATGTTCTGTCTGTTGGGCGAAAGACACGTTAAAATATTTATCAGAAAGACACACACAAACAAACACACTATCTTCATTTTGTCTCGCCACACACTTTCACATCTTTCGCGGGAGGATATGGCAACATTAGACGTGTGGGAGAAGAGAGAGGCCGGCGAGGTTAATGGAAACACACACACACTTACAGCGGAGTCCTATGTGCCATTTACTCTGCCGGCTCACGTGTTTCTGGGACTCTGACTGGCAGAAAGAGATTCCGGAATAAACTCTGACATACTGAACCCGCAGATCACACGTTTCTCCCTGCGCATCTTGTTCGGCTCGTGGACCGAGACCCGACTGTGTAAATAGTGTTAGTGTGAGTGTAAATGTAGTTTAATGACAGCCCTGCATATCTGTGTGTGTGGGTAAGTGGGTGGGCTCGGGTTCGGTGAAAGCGCTTTTAGAGTGAGTACTTGAGACCATTACACTGCTCCAATCTGCTCCTTTCTTAACCGCTGTATTGATTCTCCATAAGAGCCTCCAAACTACCAATATCCAGGGCTGTAAACATGCCACACGACGGGAGCGTGTGTGTGCGTACATGTGATGAGGTAGGGGGGTTCGCTTTGGATCAATGTGAGGGTCAGAGGTTAATGTTTTGAAACTACAGCTCGATAAAGGTGTGCTGGTTTGTCGTTTTTAGCCGATTGAGAGCGTAGGAGATTAACTGAAACGGTGAAGTTCAAGAGTGTCTTTATTTACTCTGGCTTTTCATTTGTTTTGTCCTCCAGCACCTGGTTCTTTATAAAAGAGCATTTCATTATACTTAATCCTCATTTAAGTCTTTTTGTACAGTATATTATCCCCAATACCTCAAATGGCTCTTTCTCTCTGAGGCCAGAAACATGCTCGACTCAAGTATGCAAATGTGTGCTCTGGAGTTGCGTCCAAATATTTGTGCCCTTAAACCCTATGTGCCCGAATAGAGTGTTTTCACAAAGCATCATCAATTGGTCATATTGCTGGTACTGAATGTAAACAATGCCACTGAACCAAATGAAACTAGCATAATTTGCTGACTATTGCTGCTGAAAATGGTCAATTATTGTCATGTTTTGGGGTGTACTAATCAGTCGGACCGGGAAAAACATTTGGAGTACTATAGACTGACAAAAGTTATAACAAATCAAGGAAAAGAGTGCAAAAAACTGTCTGAGGAACAAAAGGCATTTGTGGTTGGCCAAACTGAACCAGGATTTCCAGGGCAACCATCTTGAGAACATTTGTGTTCTGGTCATTTCTGGTCAGGTAGGTGAAATATTAGGCAAATATCTTAAATAATACTGCTCGTACGTATCTTTACCACCTGTTAACGTCAAAAGATTGCACCCTTTCCTGCTAACTAAGTCCGTCTCACTATATTAGCAGCTTCCACGTTTTTCTGTGGTTTAGACAGCACAAATTAGCAGAACATCCTATTCAGTAAAGCCGGGGACACACTGCACGATTTTCAGCCGTCCCAGATGAAAGATTGCCATCGTGAAACAATCGTGACGATTTCGGTGATCATGGCTCCTAAACGGTGGTCTTGTGTGGTACAGTGAGAGAGGTTCAAAAACGACCGTTCTCACAGTCTTGTGACCAAAGATAGCCTACGATCATTTTCTGGCAGTGTGAGAAATTCAGTGTGATTGTCTCGCAATGTGTTCGCTGCTACGACCTACGTCTACTGTCCAGCCAATGAAAATGCAGCGCGAAATGACGTATCGATGAACGCAACATGTGACATATACAGCGTATGTTAACGGAAGTTATTTACCTCGAGCTCCCTGTGCAAAAGTGGCATCCCAAGTTGGTCTCTTTTCCCTAGCTATGACCGGGCCCATATTTCCCTATTCAGCTGCCACCTCTTCTTTTTTTCAGCACACATGAAATTCATCTTGCTGTATGACGTTGTGCTAACGTGGGTCGCAGCCTACGACTCAGTAGGTGTCATCATCGCACAGTCTACATACATGTCGTACCCAAGATTACTAGAACCATGTCGCACAGTGTGATGTGCAATGATCTTATAAGATGGCTGAAATCGCACAGTGTGTAGCAGGCTTAATACATTAACTGTGTATTCATGCTTTTGTTTACATCTGAGTATCGCCAATATGGCCACACATCAAGGTAACTGACCCAAATCGTGATGTAAGTGCAAATCCTCTATAGTGAATCCGTATTCAGAAAGCCACTATGGAGCCACTAAAAGAACATTGTTAGCCGCTTGCTAGCTGTAGCCTGTTACATTACAATTTACATAAAATTTCACATACCACATAAACAGAGCAAGGAGAGATGGCTGATAGGATGATGGCGAATGATTTGCAGATCCTGAGCTCCACTGACAAACATGTTATCTTGTAAATCTTGAAAGTGAAAGTAAAAAGCAAGCACATTCAAAAGCAATTTCATTGCCCCGCATATTAATAGTGGAGCTTTGATGCCAGCAATTTATATACAGTATAATTACCCAACAATATAATTAATTGTGAGAGAAAGCATTGAAATATATTTTTTTCCTCCCATGTCATATTTATTCCCTTTAGGGGTTCCATAGTAGTCTACATGTATTGAGATTCGTGTGGAAGCCCATTTCCACCGCTGAATAAAAAATAAAAAAGGTGACAACTTTTTATTTTACAGTTCCGAATTTTTTTCTCAGAATTGCATGCCACAAACTCACAGTTCTGACTTTTTTCAATTGTGAGTTTGAGTTTCTATCTAACAATTTGACTTAATAACTTGCAATTCTGGGGGAAAAAAGTCAGAATTGCAAGATATGAACTCGCAATTTTGAGAAAAGTCCGAATTGTGAGTTTATATCTTGCAATTCTGACTTTATAACTCGCAATTGTGAGTTTACAGTATATCTCACAATTATGACTTTATAACTCACAATTGTGAGTTTATATCTCATAACTTGGAGAAAAAAGTCAGAATTGCGAGTTTGTATCACGCAATTCTTAGAAAATATATAAACTCGCAATTGCAAGAAAAAAAGTCAGAATTGTGAGATAAAAAGTTGCAGTTACACATCTCTAGGACTGGAAAAAAGAATAAAGAAACACCTTTAAACATGTCAACTTGCTCAGCAAAAATGGGGTTTAAAAAAAAAAAACTGAAAACAGATGATAATTTACAGTCTCTATGCAAACTTTGGCACCCAAGGTTATTATTCTTAAAAAAAATTATTTACATGAACTGTAATAAAGTATGTTAAAAGTTATTTTATTTCAGCTAGTTGCTGAACATTTTATATTTTCGTTTATCTTAAGTTGAAGTACTAAAATAGCTTCATAACTAAATTAACTAAAACTAAAAACTTCATATTCAAAGACCTTCATATTTTCTCTGGTATTTCAGCTGTAATTATGGCAATGACAATTAAAAATACTTGTTTACTTGCAACAAGAATAAACATAGTTTGAGTCAACCACAATGTTTTGCTCAGTGAACAAGATTAATTATTAATTTAAGAGATTCATTAAATTGTATATAATTAGCATTATTCTTTGTTAAGGATTAGGCCTACTTTGTTTAATCACACAAAACTAAACAGATGTGTTGGGCAGCTGTATTCCCAATGTTAAATGTGACCCATATTCTATATTTTGGAAATAAAGTTGTTAAACACGTTTGTTTGTTTGTTGAAGCGCAACCAGTCAGGACTGGTGTAGAGTATGTTTAGGACTTAAGCCTGATGGACGCGTCCTCTATCTCCTTAGTTCAGCGTCCTGTTTCACCTTCTCTTAGTTTCTCCGTCCCAGTTTCTCACTTCTGTTCCTGTCGTTCATTTCTTCATTTGCATTTCTCCTCTTTCTCATCCCTTCGTTCCTTCCCTTTCACTTCCCTGAATGTTTCCATCCATCTCTGTCGTTCATCATCCATCTCCTCGAGACACGCACGCACTCACACAGTCAATGCTAATTCAATTTTAATTCATGACACATGGCCTGTACTGAAGCCAAATGCTTTTAGAATGGAACCCCCAGCTCAGACCACTGCTTCCCTCTCTCTCCGTGTCCCTCTTTCCGTTCTGTCTGTCTAACAGATTGTTTTAGAGATCCATTTAAAGCTCCAGACTACTAGGGCAAAAAAAAACAAACAAACAATGGATTGGAGTGAAAATGTTTTTGTCCAAAGGTTGCTCTTTCATAGCTCAGGAGACATAAATACTGTATGTTTTATTGAAAGCCATGGTTCACCTAAAAATAAAAATTCTGTCATCATTTACTCACCCTCATGTTGTTCCAAACCTTTATGATGTTCTTTATTCTGTGCAAGACAGAGAGGTTGCTGTACATACAATGAAAGTCGGTGGGGTCCAAAGTTGTTTGTAACATTAAAATAACCACAAAATTTGATGTATGAATGTAGATTGTAAATTTGATGAAAAATATTTGATTTCATATTGATGAAATGTCTCTGATGTTTCTTTGCAGATCTGAGGATATTGGCAAATCTAAGCATAGTTTGGAACATTATGATCTCTTCTGAAATAAAAGAGAAATGTCTTTTTCTTTTGAGAAAGATCTGAAGGTGACTTTAGCAGAAGTTCCAATTTGCAGTCTGGTTTTGTAAGAAACAGTTTCTTACACAGTTATCACACAGGTCTTCATTTGTTCTTTTGTTTGGTCTTTGGAAATGGAACATACAGCAAGTTTGATAGAAGTGAAGTTTATATGTAGTTTGTAATTAATATATTTGACAAATATCTTCTTTATCTTGCCACCATGTCACCCTGGCCAGATGTATGCTATATAAAAATATAATAAAAATCACTACTAGCTGTAACTTTTTTTATGATAGAGAAACTGAGTTTTAAAGGTTCTGTAGAAATCTTTCAAAACATCAACAATGAGATCTAAGGTTACTAATCAATACGTGCTTCTGTTGAAGCCATCAGTCAGCATGATTTCAACTTCATTAAAGAAGTTTTAAAATTTTATTTGATGGCAAACCTTAATTTAGACCAGAAATTACTCCTTTTTTTTCACTTTACATTTACATTTATAAACATTACTTATGCTATCAGAAAAAAAAATAAATAAAAATAATATATATATATATATATATATATATATATATATATATATATTTTTTTTTATTATTATTATTATTTTATATTTTTACATTAACAATTTAATCTATATTGTTTTAAGCATATTACATTTATTCCAAAATAATAACTCAAGGCAGTAACAATTTAAACAGTGTATTTTATTTGTGAACTTATGTTCAGCTATTCTTTTAAATAGTTAACTTTTAACTATTTTAGAATTTTTCAGATCATGAGTCATCAAAGCTCAGTAAATATTGGTCACATTTTTTTATGATAGAGAAACTGATTTTTAAAGGTACTGTAGAAACCTTTTTAAAACATTACAATGAGATCTAAGGTTACTAATCAAAGATATATGTGCTTCTGTTGAAGCCATTGTTCAGCATGATTTCATCTTCAAAGAAGTTTTTTTTCTGTTTTAAATTTTATTTGATGGCAAAGCTGAATTTAGAGTAGTCTTTTTTTCTCTTTTTTTATTTTACATTTATATTAATAAACATTACTTACGCTATCAGAAAAAAATATATAGATTTTATTTTATATTTTTACATTAACAATTTAATAAATATTTTGTTTTAAGCATATTACATGTATTCCAAAATAATAACTCAAGGCAGTAACAATTTAAACAGTGTATTTTATTTGTGAACTTATGTTCAGCTATTCTTTTAAATAGTTAACTTTTAACTATTTTGTAATTTTTCAGATCATCAGTCATCAAAGCTCAGTAAATATTGGTCACAGACTCTGAGATATTTACTGATTACTCGTAAAAACTACCACAGATCATGTTTTCATCCCATTTTAAGTCTTATTTTGGCGATACAAAGTTGTTATATACAAGTGTGTAAGTTGTTTACCTCCTTTTTTAAAGTTGTCTTCTCATTAACGCCACTATTGCGTTCATTCAAACTGATGCACGAATGCAGAATATCGCATGAACCAATCACAGCCGAACGTAACCGTTCATATCCAATCATATCGCAATAAAGGCTTTGCCTCCTCAGACGTGACTGGGCTCAGGGTAGTCGAGAGAGATGCGGACTCCCGCTGTTTACCCGCTGATGTTGCTGTTGGACAGTGTTTCTTTAGACAAACAAGTGATTTATACACTTTTTAATGATATATTTTGTAATGTTGGCATTGTTTTATCTTTGTACTATGAACTACGAATATTTTGAGGAGACACTGCTTGCCTCCTTGGAGGAAATGCCCCTGATATAGGCCTATATTTTTTTTTACACATATAACCAAATAATTTAAAAGCAACAGATTTGTGTTATTCCATAGGTCATGTCATTATACTTCACTCATTCCTATACAAAAAGACACATTTTTCCCAGGTTTGTTTACATTTTGTCTTTGAACCAAATGACGTGCTGTTGTGATTCATCTTAAACCTGGGTGGCTTTGTTTATAGCCTAGAACTCTTTATTGAAGAGTTTTTTACAATCCCTGTGGAGAAAATCAATGGGAAAACACTTCCGGAACCAAGTCTGCTGACAAAATGGGCAGCTACTGTTGTGCTCAATATGGCCAGCAGAGCTTAATCAACACATTTAGGACAGCCTCATAAAGCAAGACAACAGCTAGCGGCCATAACAGCACACATGACACATAATTAACCGGTTTGCCAAAACGTCAAGCGCGCATAATCCCAACGTTAAACAATGCAAAACAGTTAATTGAGCAATCGTTTACATTAAAAGCTTTGCTTTCCAGGTGCATGATAGGACATCAACTGCTCCCAGCTGATATAATAACATATATAATAACATACAAGAATAAACAGAGACGTGCCCACACACACAAAGAAACAAGGCCCAACAGACACATACATTCTCTCTCTTCATTGCTCAGAGGGGAGCTGTGTTCTGTAAACTTACTTGAACTTGCAATAAAAAGAGCGAGGGAGTGAAGGAAAGATGCAGAGGAGAGCAAGAGAGCCATATCCTTATTGTTGTTCAGAAGAAAGGGGGTAATAAACAGTAAAGCGAGGGCCTGCGTGTGTGTGTGTGTGTGTGTGTGAGGCTGGTCCATCGGCCTCTGTATAGAGGTGACTGAGAAGAAAATCGAAAATGGTTAGGCTGAACTGATATATTGAGAAAGATGAAATATTGTGTGTATTGAAAATCATATCTGCACCCCTGTTTAATAAACAGAGTCTCCCGGGTTGACTTTAAACTTCACGTACTATCGACCAACGTCAGAAAGTGGTACTTTGTGTGCCTGAGTGTGTGCGTGAGTGAGTGTGAATTTATCTGTTGGATTAGTACAGTTCAAAAGGCTAAAACTCACCATCAGGGCTGTGACATTGAGTGACTGCCCTGATACAGACTGAGAGAAGAGGAAGGAGAACAGCGGAAAGGAGTGAGACGTAGAGAATGAGCCGCAGAGAGGAGTTAAAGCAAGAGAGAGCGAGAGATTGGTTGGTTTCTAATTGCCTGTGGCAAATGGGCTTTGAAACGAGGGGAAGTGAGTGGAGGTGTGTGTGATTTACGCTCGCACACACTCTGCTGATGTGAGGAGAGCGGTGATGAGGTCGGCCTTGAGAGCAGGTAACAGCGGCTGAACTCTCCCCCCCACCGACACATATCAATTCCTTAGCAGATTTAAAACCAAACACACACTCATCCTCTCTCTCGGCTGAAACACTGATTCCCAGGAACGTTTGATTGATTAAAAAACCTGCTCTGAACGCAGTGAATAGTAAACGTCTGTTTGGCTGCAAAGAGTGGAATTGCGGATTAAATTTATTGGGGTGACATGTGGCACGTTTGCAGTCGCATGCATGTGTGTGTGAGCGGGCGCCAGCGGCTCTATGATGCTTCTGAATTTAATAACCTTTCAATAATTTACCGCTGTAGAGGAGGAAAGAAAGGACAAGTGAAGAGAAAAAGAGAGAGAGAGGAACAAAATGAGTAGAGGGATTGACCAAATAATTAGATGGGAGACAAAATGGAGATACAAAAGAAACATGGAGCTCTAAATACTATCAGGGGAGTCAAGCGCCATATACAAAGCTTATACAAAGCTTTTGTAAGAAAATGGACTTCAGAATAATTAAAAGGTTTAAATAATAATGTAAAAATATTTTAGAAACCTGTGAAATTGTACAAGGGTGCATTCTAATTCTTTGTTTGCATATGGCAGACTAGAAGTCTATGTATAGGTTTGGGGGATTTTTCAGTGTACCTTTCTGCAAGTTTATATTGATGACACCAAGTGACTGTCCGACTGAGTGAGTCATTGAATCATTTACTCAAGCAGTTTGTTCAAATACATTGATTTATTCAGGAATGTAACAAGTGCGTCATTGAATCATTTACCCAAATGATTTGTTCAAAAAACGTAGATAAATTCAGGAACGTAAGTGAGTGAGACATTAAATCATTTACTCAAGAGATTTTAGGAAGGAATTTAACAAGAAAGTATATCATTGAATCATTCACTCAAGCCATTTGTTGAGAATCAATGATTGTAACAAGTGAGTGAGTCATTAAATCATTTACTAATAAGTAAGTAAATCAATAAAAACTAGATTCATTCAGCAATGTAACAAGTGAGCCATTGAATCATTTACTCAAGAGATTTGTTCAAACATGGATTCATTAAGGAATTTAACAAAAAAGTATATCATTGAATCATTCACTCAAGCCATTTGTTGAGAATCAATGATTGTAACAAGTGAGTGAGTCATTAAAGCATTTACTAATAAGTAAGTAATTCATTAAAAATAGATTCATTCAGCAATGTAACAAGTGAGCCATTGAATCATTTACTCAAAGATTTGTTCAAACATGGATTCATTAAGGAATTTAACAAAAAAGTATATAATTGAATCATTCACTCAAGCCATTTGTTGAGAATCAATGATTGGAACAAGTGAGTGAGTCATTAAATCATTTACTAGTAAGTAAGTAAATCAATAAAAACTAGATTCATTCAGCAATGTAACAAGTGAGCCATTGAATCATTTACTCAAGAGATTTGTTCAAACATGGATTCATTAAGGAATTTAACAAAAAAGTATATCATTGAATCATTCACTCAAGCCATTTGTTGAGAATCAATGATTGTAACAAGTGAGTGAGTCATTAAAGCATTTACTAATAAGTAAGTAATTCATTAAAAATAGATTCATTCAGCAATGTATCAAGTGAGTCATTGAATCGTTTACTCAATCGATTTCTTAAAAAAACTTAAGTTAAGGAACATAAGTGATTGAGACATTCAATCATTTACTCAATTGATTTGTTCAAAAACAAGAAAGTATATCACTAAATCATTCACTCAAGCTGTATGTTGTGAATAATTGATTGTAACAAGTGAGTCATTAAATCATTTACCCAATTAATTTTAAAAACACTGATTCATTCAGTAATGTAACAAGTGAGCCATTGAATCATTTACTCAAGAGATTTGTTCAAACATGGATTCATTAAGGAATTTAACAAAAAAGTCATTGAATCATTTACTCAATCGATTTGTTCAAACACTTAGATTCATTCAGGAAAATAAGTGAGGGAGACAATAAATCATTTACTCAAGTGATTGGTTCAAAAACACAGATTCATTCAGGAATTTAACAAGAAAGTATATAATTGAATCATTCAAACTGTTGAAAATTATTGATTCAGGATTGTAACAAGTAAGTGAGTTTTTACTGAAGTGAGTTATTTAATTATTTACTCAAGTGATTAATTCAAAAACACATATTCATTCAGTTAAGTCAAGTGAGTGAGTCACTAAATCACTAAACCAATTGTTTCAAAATACTGACTTATTTAGGAATGAAATGCACTACGTTGTGGTCCTCAGAGAAATTACTTCATTTGGAACTATTTTCATTGCTGTGAGATTGGGTTGGAATATCAGTGCAGCTGTGATTACCTGCGGACAAATCACATGATATTCAGAGCAGATGCGATACTTCTTAATTGACTCGATGCAGAGGTCTGTATGTTAACTAAACACTTACTTTTAGTCCACAGTCATCAGTGGATCTGCAGGTGTCCTTTATAGAGCACAGCGTGTGTGTGTTTGTGTGTGTTAACGCGCCCCTCACATGTGTTTTGTCAACTGTTCACAGGACAGATGCTCTTCTTTAATTAAACGGATTGAGGGGGTTAATTAGAAGAACAGAAAAGAACAACGAGGGAAGAGAAGTGAGCTGCTGTTTCTCCTGTGGTGCTGATTCAGCTCTGCCATCTCTCTCTCTCTCTCTCTCTCTCTCTCTCATTACAGATATGCTCTGTAGGCACAATCATTCTGCACATATGTAACGATGAGA
The DNA here is from genome assembly GCA_033026305.1 of Cirrhinus molitorella. Taxonomy (NCBI): domain Eukaryota; kingdom Metazoa; phylum Chordata; class Actinopteri; order Cypriniformes; family Cyprinidae; genus Cirrhinus; species Cirrhinus molitorella. Next base: position 14,700,864 of record CM065123.1, on the reverse strand, counting down.
AATGTGCATCTTACTCACGTTCTACATGGAAAGGTTGAGGATTTTAATTAATATGTGTCCAAAAACAAGAAATGGACTGTAATAATGAGATTTCTGGCAACGTTTGATTAATGAAGCGAACTAAAATGCTTATATGGGTAGTTGTGTTTCAGATGGTATAATTGCTTTTCTTGGCTTTTGTTCTCTTGTAGATGCTTGGTCTCTGTGTCTCTCTCTCTCTCTCTCTTGTAGTGACATTGATCCACTGAGCCTTGATCTTGCTCTAACCTGCTGTCCCAAAATCCCTTACTGCCCAGCTCAGCATCTTGCATTCTGGACCCACACAACCCATGCAGTCTCTACACACATATACAATCAAATGAATCATGTATGTATGTATATGTTACTTTAGATATTAGCGAAATAGTTTGCTCTTGTAGACAGAGAGGTTACTACTCTGAGCTGAGGAGGACATGTGCGGCAGTCTTTTTTTAATCATTTTAAATCTCCCACAGAGTGTTACGTTTCCACTCTTATCGCCCCCTAGTGGACATAAGCACACCTGCAGATTGCCTTCCATCAGTCTTCCTGCTCTGATTGTCCTGTCAGCATCCCTGCAGAAGTTAGTAATGAAAGAGAGAGAGAGAGAAAGAGAAAAAGCTTTTTTTTTTTTTTTAAGGCACTTTAAAAGGCTTGTGTGTTGTATTCTTAAAATACAAATAGTAGATTTATGAAGGAAATCTGAAAGGTTTGTTTCATTTTTGTGGTCACAAAAAGAATTGCACTCGTACACATACACTACCAGTCAAAAGTTTTTGAACAATAAGATTTTAGTGCTTTCTGCACATCAAGCCTGCATTTATTTGATTATTACAGCAAATGCAGTAATATTGTGAAATATTTTTTATTATTATTTTAAAATAACTGCTTTCTATTTGAATATACTTCAAATGTAATTTATTCCTGTGATCAAAGCAAAAATTTCTGCTTCATTGCTCCAGTCTTCAGTGTCACATGATCCTTCAGAAATAATTCTAATATGCTGATTTGCTGTTAAAAACAAGTATTTTTATTTATTATCACATATTTAAAACAGTTGAGTAAATTTCTATGATGACTAGAAAGATCCATAGATCAGCATTTATCTGAAATAAAACAAAGAGTCAGTATAATTTCTTTTCTTTCTTTTTGGAAAGAAATGATAGAAATTAATACTTTTATTTAACAAGGATGCTTTAAAATTGATCAAAAGTGATAATAAAGACATTTATAATGTTTCAAAATATTTCTATTTCTATAAATGCTGTTTTATTTTCTATTCACCAAAGACACCTGAAAAAAATCTACTCAGCTGTTTTCAACATAATAAAAATAATAATGTTTTTAAGCAGCAAATCAGAACATTAGAATGATTTTTTAAGGATCATATGACTGGAGTAATGATGATAAAAAATTAAATGCATATATATATATATATATATATATATATTATATATATATATATATATATGATAAATGCATGCTTGGTGAGCAGAGGAGACTTTTAAAAACATTTAAAATCCTACTGTTCAAAAACTTTTGACTGGTATATGGCAAAACAATGATAATGGAGATACTTGTTGTAAACAACTGCATGTATTGCACGGTTAATATACTACTGAATATGTTGTTCTGCTAATTTGTGCTGTATAAACCACAGGAAATAAATGTGGAAGCTGCTAAATCATATAGAGTGGTGGTAGAGATACGTACAAGTAGTATTAATTAAGATATTAGCCTAATATTTCACATACCTGACCAGAAATTATAAGAAAACTAACACAAATGTTGTCAAGATTGTTGCCCTGGAAATCCTGGTTCAGTTTGGCCGACCACAAATGCCTTTTGTTCCTCAGACAGTTTTTACACTCTTCTCCTAGATTTGTTATAACTTTTGGCAGTCTATAGTATTCCAAATGTTTTTCCCGGTCCGACTGATTAGTACAGCCCAAACATAACAGTAATTGATCATTTTCAGCCGCAATAATCAGCAAAATATGCCAGTTTCGTTCGGTTCATTGGTATTGTTTATGTTTAGTGCAGCCAAATTGGCGATTGATGATGCTAGTAAAAGTTAACTAAATGGTTATCATGGTCATTTTTTTTTAACCTGTCACTTATTGAATAGGTTGCCATATTACTGGAATAAAAAATATTGTGTTCATTTTTACTTGTTTATTTAATTTATTTATAGACTTATATATATATTTAGGCTAACTTTTTTTTCCGGATGTACAATGTTGCGGGAAAACCGCGGAATTGGGCTACTTTAACACTGTTGCCGCGGGTTGTTTTTAATGTCCGCGGGTTGAATCAACCCTAATAACGTCATATTGAAATACCCTTGAAATACGAATTTACCGGTGGAACCCCAACACGATTTTTAAAGGGGGACCCCCTCGAAACGCGATTGGGCTAGTTTTGAGTAGCAATTGTGCGGGCTTTGTTGTGAAAACCTGGCAACCCTACGTGTACGTGTGTAGAGGGGTGTGGTGTGATAGAAACAAGCAGCAAACATTTGCGCTCACTCACCATATTAGCATTTAAAAGTCAGAAGTAAGACGGAGGAATAGAATGAGAGGAGCGTGTGAGTGAGTGGGGATCAGAAACGAAGGGGGGGGAGGCGTTAATGCAGCGTTTTTGATCTTCATTTAATAATTGAATAATAATCTCCCAAGAGAAGTGACCTAGAACCGAAGAAAAGAAATTGACATTCATTTGGCATCTAAACACTGACACCTGCTGGTCAGTCGTTATCACTGCAACCTCCCATTAGGAGAACCCGCTGAGTTTCACTCCATCCTCTCGGCGTCTACAGCTGTGACATTGACAAACGAGTGCAGTGAAGAAGGGACTGCGACTGGGTTTTGAATTCTGACACTTGTACTGCAACTTTTTCCAGCCTGCGGTATGACACGTCCCGCAGGAACTGCATTCACTCGGCGAATACACTACTGGTTGTTTATATACGTTGCGTTACGTGCGTTTTCATCAGACTCCGTCGTGGAATGGTAAGACTCAGCTGCGCACTGAAGCGGTATAACAATATATTACGACAGGTCCCAACACAGCCATCATTCGTCTCTTCCTTCATGCTCACCTTCATTTTATCTCACAGGCCCGAGGGAGTTTCCCCCAAAATGCAAATGACTGATACAAGCTTGTACTGATTCTGCCTGAACATCAGCCAAAGGAAATGCATCCATAATCACGTGAAAACTTATTTTGTCCTCTTTTAACCTTGAAGGAAAATGAAAGGCCTGTTTGTGTGTTTGCTTGTATAATGATTTACAAAAAATCACCCTGTGTAATGATTATACAGTAAATGTAGCTAGATGGATAATCAATAAAAGAGTGCATGAGCTCTACTCGGATCACTGGATCATTTCCTGTAGGAGAGGTCATGGGGGCTGAGGGGAAGTCTTTTTTGCTTTTCATTTTGGAGGAATGTGAAATCAACTGCACCTGACCTTTTGCCATTTTAAATCAGATGTGCTTGACTGATTCCAAATGTGAGGGCATTTCTAGTCGTTCTCAACATTCAGCCTGGCTGTTGGAGAGAGAGCAAATGATTGTTCTCAGCTGTATCCTTGTCCTCTGGTGTCAAACTGCGTTTTCACTGACTGGTCATCCAAACATTTTGTGTGATTTAAGCATATTTTGCAGCACTCTGAAGGTAGTAGTATAGTATTTGGATTGTTGTAAAACTATTGAAAAACATTTTTTTTAATTATTTAAAATAAAGCTGAAATAAAATATAAATTACATTTAAAAAACTAAAATAAAATGAGACTGAAATTAAAATGAAATAAAACTATATGAATGAGTTGAAGTACTAAAATGACTAAAACAAACAAAAATAAAAGCTACATATACACGTAATTACTAATATATATATATATATATATATATATATATACATACATATATATATATATTTTTTTTTTACAAAAGCATGCAATTACTAACCATTAAAAATAAAACTGGAAATTTAACAATAAAGCTTACACAAATTATATATATATATATTATTATTATTATTATTTTTGTTGTTGTTGTTGTTATTATTATTCATGGAAGAGTTTAAGTTGATGCACTAAGATGACTAAAACAGAAATAAAAGCTAGCCTACATCTACAATAACTAAGATAAATTTCCAAAGTAAAAAAGTAATAATACTTAAAATTAAAGCTTGAAATAAAAAAGTGATATGAACTAATACTATATTAGTATATAATGAATTAATATTACTACATAAAAATATTCTGCTTAAATTTTTTTTAGGATGAAACAGAAGTAGAAGTAAAATAAATTATATGTATATGTATATATTTCTAGTAAGTGTTATTATTATTATTATTATTATTATTATTAATAATAATAATAATAATAATAATAATAATAAAATTAGACTGAAATTAAAATGAGTAAAATAAAACTATACGAAAGAGTTTAAGTTGAAGTACTAAAATGGAAATAAAAATAAAACAAAATTACTAACACTTAAAATTAACACTGGACATTTAAAAATAATGATATTATTATATATTATAACAATTAACAACAATTAATACTATATAATGAATACATATTAATGAATATGAAATTATATTCTTTTTAAAAATAGTTTTAGGATGAAAGAAGTAACAAAAGAAAGAATAAATTATTACATTAATAAGAATTAAGCACATATCTATCCTTAAAAATAAAATCTACATATAAAACGATATACTAATAAAAATTTAAAAAGCACAAAGTTAACATAAAAAATGGGAATTTAAAAATAAAGATAATTCAAATGATTCATTGATACTATATTAGTATATAATGCATATAAAAATAACATGCATTTAGCAGACACTTTCATCCAAACTGACTTACAAAAGAGGTGGAGCTAAGCAATTTGTCAAAGAGTCAAAAATATTTGTAATAAGAACACAATATTTATAATAATAACACTAGTGTCCTGCAGCATGACAGCTGTTATTTAAATAAGGAAAGGAAAAAAAAAGAAAAGGAAAGGACGTGACATGTGGCCAAGTATGGTGACCCATGCTCGGAATTTGTGCTCTGCATTTAACCCATCCAAGTGCACAGACACACACTGTGAACACACACCCGGAGCAGTGGGCAGCCAATGCTGCGGCTCCCGGGGGAGCAGTTGGGGGTCACCTCTGTTGTGGTTTTGAAGGTGGAGAAAGCGCTGATTATTCACTCTCCCCACCGACAATCCCTGTCGGAAACTGGGACTCGAACCTGCAACCTTCGGGTTACAAGTCCGATTCTAACCATTAGGCCGCAACTGCCCTATACACTATATTGGCAAATGTATTGGGACACCCCCTTCTAATGAATACCTTCTGTGACTACTTTAGTAATTTCTATGAGTACTAATCTTAATGTTTAAGCATATAATGATATACTAGGGAATTGTGTCCTTCTAATTTTATAGCAAAAGTTTGAAAAGACCCTTTTATATTCTAACATGACAATACCTCTGTGTATAAGGCAAGGTTCATAGAGAAATGTTTGATTCAGTCGGTGTGGAAGAACTTGACTGGCCTGCATAGAGCTAAGTTCTAATCACTGCTGAAAACCTCTGGTGTGACTTTAAATGCAGACCTTGGGCCTAAAAATTCATCACCAAACACCAGTGACTTGTACATAGACTATATGGACAAAAGTATTGGGACACCCCCACTTCCAAAACTGTAGCAATAAAGAATCATAATTCAGGTATTTAGAAATTGTATTTGCATCTCTGTTACTTCAGTTTTGGCATTGTCTAAAATAACTGTAGCCATATGCACAAGTCGTGTTAGGTCTGAGTTTTTGGCTGGGATTAGGACTTGTACTTGTATAAAATTAAAACACAGTTCCCTTTAATATCATTATATGCTTAAACATTAACATTAGTACTCATGGAAATTACTAAAAATGAACAGGTTTGACTACTTTAGTAATATCCATGATCACTAATCTTAATAGAGAAGGTGGTGTCCCAATACTTTTGGCAAAATAGTGTATAACAGTTGTTATATTTAAATATTATAGTTCTAGTATGTAGTATAGTTACATAGTTTCTGTTTTGTTTTGTATTGCATTGTTTTTATTTTTATTTCCTATTCTGTTAGAATTTCAAAGGGAACAGAAAATTGGAGTACAGGAAATATGTAAAGCTGTCATGTCAGTTTTTTTTTCCCTTTTTGCTGGACATAATGTATGTGCTGGACATACATGAATGTGACCATCTTTGTGTGTTTCTTTGTCTCATCAGACTTCGTAAGGAGGGCTACACGGTGCAGGTGAATGTCAATGACTATCTGGATATCTACTGTCCTCACTACAACAGCAGCCAGAGAGGGGTCGCAGAGCAGTACGTGCTCTACATGGTCAGCTATCGCGGTTACCGTACGTGTGACCCGCAGCTGGGCTTCAAACGCTGGGAGTGCAACCGTCCCCACGCCCCGCACGCACCAATCAAGTTCTCAGAGAAGTTCCAGCGCTACAGCGCCTTCTCGCTCGGCTACGAGTTCCACGTTGGGCAGGAGTATTATTACATCTGTGAGTATATAGTGTGCTATGTACATTATAATATTGTTGTAATTTGCCATACTACAAAACAACAAAGCTTTCTTTAGATATTAATTATTTAATGCTTTATGCTACTTTATGTTCTCTCCATAATAAAATGAGTTATGGAACCTGAGCAGTATTTGTGATGACTGACAGATGATTGACATTTTGCTGTTTTATTTTAGCCACACCCACTCATCACCACGGCCGGAGCTGCCTGAGATTAAGAGTGTACGTCTGCTGCTCAACAGGTATCGACCTCTATCCATCCGCCTGTCCATCCATCCATCATTCCATCATACATCCATCCATCAACTCATCATTTCATCCATCCATCCAACCATTCTATTTTTCAGTCAATTGATCCACCTGTCAGCCCATTTATGAAGTGCACTCACTCCGTGTTTCTTTAACTCTTCTATCTGTCTTTCTGAGAATTAAATCAATCTGTTTACACAGAAAGCACTCTCTCTCTCTCTTTTCTCATTGGGTTTCACATCTTAATGTTGTTGTTTGGCACTACAGTGATTCCCAACTATAGGTATCGGGCTTACTTGGAAAGATTTAGAATTTTCTTTTTGCTTTGTTAAACCTGCGCTACCATTCAAAAGAACTTTTATTCAGCAGGGATGCATTAAAATGATCAGTCAAAACATTTATAATGTTACAAAGAACTTCTATTTCAAATCAATGCTATTGAACTGTCTGTTCATTAGATATTAAATCAGCACAGCTGTTTTCAACTTTGATGGTAATAATGTTTCTTGAACATATTAGCATATTAGAATGATTTCTGAAGCATCATGTGACACTGAAGACTTGAGTAATGATGATACTAAAAATTCTGCTTTTTCACATGAATAAATTACTTTAAAATATTAAAATAGAAAAACTGTAAGCAGAAACTCTTAAAAAAAACTCAAAAGCTTTAAAAAAAAATGTACAGACCGCACATTTTTGAACAGTACTTTATATAACAGAATTTGTGACATTAAAATAAAAAATCTAAGTAAATAATTAAAAATGTCCTGGCTAGTTGAAATAATATCAAGCTGAATATAATTTTGAATTTGTAAGTCTTTTCTGCTCATCAAGGCTGCATTCATTTGATTTAAATGTAATATTCTGAAATATTATTAGGATTTAAAATCTATTTTCTATTTTAACATACTTGTAATTAATTAAAAAATTAAAAAATTAAAGTATTTTAATATAAAATGTAATTCCTGTGATGCAAAGCTGAATTTTCAGCATCATTACTCCAGTCTTCAGTGTCACATGATGCTTCAGAAATCATTCTTTTATTTTATTTTATTTTATTTATTTTATTTTTTTGGAATCTGTGATACTTGTTTTATGATTCTTTGATGAATAAAATGTTTAAAAAGAACAGCATTCATTTAAAATAGAAATCTTATGTAACAAAATACACTGCTGTTTAAAGAAGTTTTTTCTGCTCATCAAGGTTGCATTTATTTAATAATAAAAAACAATAATATTGTGAAATAGTATTCCAGTTCTATGTTAATATACTTTAAAGTAATATTTATTCCTGTGACACAAAGCTGAATTTTCAGCGTCATTTACTACAGTCTTAAATGTCACATGATCCTTCAGAAATCATTTTAATATGCTGATTTGTTATCAGCATATCAGTGTAAACAGTTGTGCTGCTTCATATTTTTTTTGGAAACTGTGACCCTTTTTTCAGGATTTTTTGATGAATAAAAAGTTTAAAAGAACAGCATTTATTTAAAATAGAAATCTTTTATAACAAAATACACTACCATTCAAAGTTTGTAGTCAGTAATTTTTTATAATACTTTTAGGAATTAATTTAATTGATAAAAAGTCATAGTAAAGACTTTTGATTAATAATTTTGAATAAATTCTGTCCTTTTGAACTTTTTATTTTTCAAAGAATCCTGAAAAAAAATATCAGAGGTTCCAAAAATATATTAAGCAGCACAACTGATGAAAAATCAGCTTTGCATCACAGAAATAAATTCTATTTTAAAGTATATTAACATAGAAAACAGTTATTTTAAATTGCAATAATATTTCATAATATTACAGTTTCCTGTATTTTTGCTTGACTTCATTAAAAAAACATTACAAATCTTACTGATCCCAAACTTTTGAACAGCAGTGTGTGTATAAGGCTGTTGGAGTATATAAAACACAAAAAGGTTGGGAAACACTACTATAAACCAGACTCTTGCTCCTCTCCTGTCATTTCTTTCCCCCTTCTCTCTCTCCCTCTCTCGCTCTTCTCTCTTGTTTCCAGGTGCTGTCAGGATTCATGTTCTCTCACAGTCAGTTTGCCGGCACTGAGTGTTATTTTAACCCCTCACCCTCTCTTTCTGTCAGTGTTCATGTTCATTAATAATATTCCAGTATGTGAGAGAGAGAAAGAGAGAGCATACTGTGTGCTGTCTTAACCTCTGCCCTCTCTCTCAGAGTGTCTGAGTTCTTGTGTCAAGACGAATCCGTTAGTCCTGCTCAGTCAGGTCTGAACTCCAGTGCCTTGAGTTCAAAGGGCTGAAGCAGGGCTCATGTATTTATAAGGATGTGGAAAACTACATACTAATGAGCTGATGAGTTGAATCAGGTGGGTTAGATTAAGAGATAAAATGTGCAGTCAGGGGAGGCCTTTAAGACCAAGATTGAGAACCACTGTGCTAAAAAAAGAACAAAAGAAAATGTTTGAGATGCAGATTTAAAAGTTGAACTTAATCTGCAACTTTTAAAAAACACAACGTGTGTAATGGGACTTCTAAAGAAGTTAAACATGCAGCTTTTTTGCAAAATAATAATAATAAAAAAAATTCATTTCCAAAAATAATTAATTGGCTTTTTACAGTGCAATTTTTCTGAAGTCAAAACAAATGATTAAAATCTGACAAAATTAGTATTTTTCTGTTTATGTTAAGCTAACAGAACATCTTTATTTATTTACTTACTATTAGATTTAATTCAGATTTATTTGTATATCAGCATCACAGTATCAAATAACCAGTTACATTCACGATAAACGATGTTTCACAATTAATGACATTTTTACTTTCTGTTGAACTAACAGAATATCTCTTTTAAAACCATTATTGGAATTTAATTGTGTTTGTAAATTAATTTCAAAATACATTACAAATTTATTTTATGTCCACAAAATTGTATGATATGTTTTTCCAACAATAAATTACATTTTTAGTTTGTTAAGCTGACAGAATATATATTTTTCTAAACACTATTAATTACAAACACATTTATTAATGTGATTTTAATTTCAAGTTTATTTGTATATAAAATTCACAGTAAAATAAAAAATATTTTAAATTCACAATAAATTATAAATTTTTCAGTTAAACTGACAGAATATCTTTTTTCCAACCACTGTTAAAGATTTTTTATTCAAATGTATTTGTATATTAATTTCATGATAAAATAAAAAATGTTTTGTTCACAATAATTTATATATTTTTTAACAATATATGACATACATACTTTCTGTTGAACTGACATATAACACTAGAGAAACATTTTCATTTCAAATGTATTTGTATATCAATTTCACAATAAAATAACATTTATTTTGTTCACAATATTTTTTTCACAATTAATGACAATTTTAATAATAAATTATTGTGAAGGTAATTTATAATTATAAGTATTTTTTTTTTTTTTGTTGTTGTCCACAATAAATGAAATTTATACTTTCTGTAAAACTGACAGAATATGTTATTCCTAAACACTATTGGAGAAACATTTTCAATTAAAACATTTTCAGTTTTTCCAAAGCACTATTGGACAAATATTTTCATTTCATGTATTCAATGTATTTGATTTGAATCAATTTCACAATAAAATAAAAAAATATTATTTTATTTTATTTCATTATTTTATATTATTTTATTTATTTACACTGAATTATGATTTTTTTCATAATTAATGACAAATCTTTGCTTTCTATTAAACTAACAGAATGTCTTTTTCTAACCACTATTAGAGTTTTCACAATGCAAATTTATATTTATATATTTAAAGATAATATAAAATGTATTTTACAATTATAAGTTTTTCCCCACAACAAATGACATTTTCACATTTGCTTTTTGTTAACTATTTCAAATGTAGCATTATTAGTATAGAACTAAAATAAATATTAATATTGTTTCAAAGCAAATAAAAAATATATATATTCTTGAATGTATGTTGCAAAGAACAAAATGCTTATTTGTTGTTTTTATAAATTATATATTATATATATATATTTTAAACAGTTAAAATGAATTGCAGTCAAAATAATTAAATAAAATATCTAAATATTTATTTGCTGTTTCTCAAAATTTTATGCCATTTTTTTTGTACAGTTAAAATGAATGGCAGTCAAAAAAAAGTCACATTTAGTCATGATTTTCCATAAAAGTGTCAAATAAATTGTCAAATGTGCAAAAAAATAAATAAATAAAAACACAAATAACACTGACAAACTATTTTGATAGTCCTAAAAAAAACTGTATCACATTTTCTGTGGCACACAAGTAAATTCCTAGATAAGCTGTTAGACAATAGTCGACTATTGTTTTCGTGATTCATGTTCCATCCTTGCTGTATGTAGCCTGAACTGGGGACACTAACCACCCCATCACTTTCTCACCGCTTTGTATGACCTAGAGGAGCTTACAAATAAATTCCCAAGTCCTTTGAGAGCATGTATAAGATCGGTCAGGGAGAGGAGGGGAGAGTGTGTTCTGATTCTCCTTTCATGTCTTCCAGCATCTGATTCAGATGATGAGCCCCAGCCCACAGAGCCAGACTACACTCTAAGACCCAACATCAAAATCGATGACCTCGGTGAGTTACACACACACCAGACGGACCGCACTGACACTTATACATATGCATATAAATCACTGACTAACTTGACATTTACACCTAAGGTTTTCAGTGCCCAGATCTGGCATCCACACGCCTCTTTCCTAGTTGCGCAGCAAGCTCATAAATCACATGTGTGCGTGTACAAGCATATTTATTGTTATAAATCAAATCGGGTACCAAGTTAAAAAGAAGAATCCACTTCATGTGATTTGAATGTGTAATAAAAATGCATATGAGATCAACCCTAATTTTCTTTTCCTGTGCACACGACATACACCAAACAAACACAGCAGTTATCTGCTAAATAACACACGTCTTATAGGCAATGAGTGACACTAATGAAGCCACGAGCTAAAAGGCAAACGGAGCGTGAGCTGCCTGGCTATAGTTAGCTTGATTAGCGCTGATTAACGGTGGCAGAACTAGCCCTCCAGTTCCCGGCCTCACAGTCACATCCTGCGCTTCCTCACCACCGCCGTAACCCGACTCAAGGACAGCGACGACCGCACCATTTAAATGAGAGAAAAGAAATTGATTTGACTTCAAGTGTTTTTAGGGAATAAAGAGGCATCGATCTGTTCGTGTTTTTTTCTGAGTGTGTGTTTTGAGACAGATGGATGTGGATGTGTTTTGGGTCGTCTCTGGGTCGGAGCCACCCAACGATTTCCAATAACTGGAATCTGAGTACCGGCTCTCTCCCGCTTGGGTTCAGTTTTCAAACAGGCAAGAGAGGGGAAGAGAACAACCGCAAGAGGCCAGCCGGGTCTCAGGAAGCCACACATCTCGGTACAGCTCCATACATCTGTGTCCGATAAACAAAAGAAACCGTCTCGCCCTTGCAAACTGCTGTCCCATTAGTATTGACTAACTTAAAATTATACATTTCTAAATTGTACACTAAACTTCTGCAAACAAATCAAAAGATGCTCATAAAACGGCCACTGGAAACTCTAGAATGCTGCGGGTGCTTTTAAGTTAAGTGCTTAAAACATTTCTTTTCTTTTAATAATTTAAATAAAATTGGATTCTGAAGTCATTAGAAACATAAATTCTCATTTGAGGATTCTTAATGTCAGTTCTGTAAATCTGCTGGAGCAGTTAGTCCCATTAATGGCAGTAAGTTTCACGCTATGCTCGTCCGAATTCATATTAGTCGCACAAAAGCGCAGGCAATCACGAATACAGATGTGGTAAACACAAAGACAGCTTTTATTTGGCCTTTAGGGAGTAATACAGAGCAAGATGATGTGTGTGGCATTGTGCTCATACCATTCTCTTTATAGGCTTTTTTCATAATAAAAACAAAACAATTCCTGCTTGTTTTTTAGCAGTATTGGAATAATACTGTTGCAGCATTTGTTCATTTAGGATTAGTATTCATTTTTACATATACACTACTGTTTGGGGTCGGTACAATTTATATATGTGTGTGTGTGTGTGTGTGTGTGTGTGTGTGTGTGTGACCCTAGACTACAAAACCAGTCATAAGGGTTGATAAGGCTCGTTGAGATTTATACATCTGAATAAATAAGCTTTCCATTGATGTATGGTTTGTTAAAATAGGACAATATTTGGCAAAGATACAACTATTTGATTTTCTGGAAACTGAGGGTGCAAAAAAATAAAAATATTAAGGAAAATCACCTTTAAAGTAGTCTAAATGAAGTTCTAGTAATGCATATTACTTATCAAAAAAATTTGATACATTTACAGTAGGAAATTTACAAAATATCTTAATGGAACAGGATCTTTACTTAATATCCTAATGATTTTTGGCATAAAAAATAAAGAATTTTGACCCACACAATGTTTTTTTGGCTATTGCTACAAATAAACCCCAGCGACTTATGACTGGTTTTGTGGTCCAGGGTCACATATTTACAGTAGAAATTAATCAAAATTTGCTTTAAATTGATAATCAAAGAAATCTACTCAGCTGTTTTGAGCATAATATTACTAATAGTTTTTCAAAGTCAGAATATTAGAATGATTTCTGAAGGATTATGTGACTGGCATAATAATGCTAAAAAAAATTCAGAATAAATTACATTGTACAATATATTTAAATAGAAATTTTGAATAGTAACAATATTTACTGCTTTTGCTGTATTTTGGATCAAATAAATGCAGGTTTAATTAGCAGAAGAGACTTATAGTAAACTTCTTATAGTAAAAATCTTACTGTCCAAAAACTTTTGACTGGTAGTCTATGCTTAATGTAATGTAATTTATTCCTGTAATGACAAAGCTAATAATGTGCTTATTTGCTGCTCAAGAAACATTTCTTCTTGCTATTTATTTATTATTTATTTTTTGTTATCTCGGTTGAAACGGTTAACGATGCTTTTTTTTTTAAAACCATGGCTTTTTTCAGGATTCTTTGATGAGTAGAAGGTTAAAAAAGAAAAACAGCATATATTTGAAAAATAAGTCTTAACTGTCACTTTTGATCAGTTTAATATGTATGTGCTGAATAAATACATTGATTTCCTTAAATAAAATGGTTTCCCCAGACTTTTTGATGGCACTGTTACGTTTAACATTTCATGTTGTAGAAAATAGCAGTAGTTCTAAACAAACTTGAATTAACAATGAACAACAGTTTATTTAGTGATATTAACCTATATTAATGAATGATGTAAAAATATTGATTGTTATTTCATGATACCTAATGCATTACCATATGTTAAAGGGTTAGTTCACCAAAAAATGAAAATTCTGTCATTAATTACTCACCCTCATGTTGTTCCAAAGCCGTAAGACCTTTGTTCATTTTTGGAACACAAACATATATTTCATCAAAAATATCTTATTTTGTGTTCCGAAGATGAATGAAGGTCTTACAGGTTCGGAGCGACATGAGGGTGAGTAATAATGACAGAATTTTCATGTTTGACTGTAATATCCATTTAACTCTTTGAACCTCATTTTAAAGTATTCTAACTTTTTGAACGATATTCTATCAGATGCACAGATCTTTGTGTGCCGTAATGTAAGATTTGACTTCCAATTCGGGTCATTGATAGGACAAACCTATCAGATTTCTCTGTAATCCATTCCTCAGTGGCGAAAAACAACTTAACACTTACATCTGATCAGCTGATTACGTCACATGACATGACAGTAGGAATTCTAGGAAACTAACTAGCTAAAAACATCTATTCATCCGGGTCATGAGATTTTATCTGTGTATGTTGGCACGGAGTGTTAAATTCCAGCAAGTAAACATGTACCAGAACATCCCACACAGCTCCTCTCTCCTGCCTGCCATACAAGGATTGCTGTCAATCAAACATTGTTCTGCCATTGTTCTGCCATGGTGATAATAATGCCTTTTTAATTTGTGATCTGTCAGATATTATTTAAAACACAAATCTTTATTAAAAAGAATATAAAAAGCAAAAATAAACTCTATTGAAAAAGATTTCAACACAAATGTTTCATAGTTTTTTTTAAGTTATATTTTTGGGGCTTTTTATTATTCAGGCAACACAGTGGAGAGATGATAGGAAAGTATTGAGTAGAAAGAGGGGAGCAGAATCAGCACAAGATCACGAGACGGGAATCGAACTTGGGTTTCTGTGAGCGCAGTTGCGCTGTATATTTCGGTGCACTAACCACACGGCTATCGGTGTCGACTGGTTCATACATTTCTTACCCTTAACAATATTGAAATTCAGTTTTTGTTGATAAATGTGACCCTGGACCACAAAACCGTAAGTAGTCTTAAGTAGCACGGGTATATTTTTAGCAATAGTCAAAAATACATTGTATGGGTCAAAAATGGTTAGGATATTATGTAAACATTATGTTCCATGAAGATATTTTGTAAATTTCCTACCATAAATATATTAAAACTTAATTTTTGATTAGTTATATGCATTACTAAGAACTTTATTTGGACAAATTTCAAGGTAATTTCCTTAATATTTCGATGTAGCCTTTAGTTGATGTATAAATTTAAGTGGTCACAAATATGTAATGTTTCAATGTGCTTTTAAGCATTGCGGTTTAAAAACAAGTCATTTTAAGATGTTTTTGCCACTTTATTGGCCTTGAATGGTTGAATACACACTTGTATGTGTCAAAATTCCCCTCTTTGCAAGTATCCTCATAAACACAGTTATTTAGGTGTTAAGTAAATGCAAACAGCTGAGAGAGAAAACACGTGTAACAGTATATTGGATCCGGGCAGCTATTAGATATTTTGTTAATTTCCAACCTAAATATATTAAAACCTAATTTTTGATTAGTCATATGCATTACTAAGTACTTCATTTGTACAAATTTAAAGGTGATTTCCTTAATATTTCGATGTTTTGCACCCTCAGATTCTAGATTTTCAAATAGTTGTATTTTGGCCAAATATTGTCCTATCCTAATGGAAAGGTTATTTATCCTAATACATCAATGGAAAGGTTATTTATTCAGCTTTCAGTTGATGTATAAAGTTGATGTGGTCACAAAAACGTATCGTTTCCATGTGCTTTTAAGCATTGCAGATTAAAAACAAGTCATTTTAAGATGTTGAAATGCAACCAGCAGCGTTGCGAGTTAACTCATGTCGCTATATGATCATAGATTGCGAGAGTAGTGAACAGAGTTGTTTTTGCCACTTTAATGGCCTTTAATGGTTTAATACACACACTTGTATGGGCCCCTCTTTGCAAGTATCCTCATAAACACAGTTAAACAGGTGTTAAGTAAAAGCAAACAGCTGAGAAGGAAAACACGTGTAACAGTACTGGATCCGGGCAGCTCTTAAAGTGACAGCAGTCTAATATTCCTGTTGTCAGTCATTCATGTTAATCAAACAACAACAAAAAAATTCTCACTGCTCTTGACTAAATCACTTTTGTAACAGTAATAAGAAGAAATACGTTTAATTTACACAGTGACTAATATGCAGTTTTTTTAAAATTAGATGCTTTTCTTTTTCTATATTAGATTGCATTTCTTATTTATCTGTTCTACTGTAGTTTGTTGTCCTATTGCTTGTAATTAGTTATTATTTTTATATATTATCACTGACTGTTTACTTCAGTGAGCTTGAGGGTTTTATACATCAGTGGAAAGGTTATTTATTCAGCTTTCAGTTGATGTATAAATTTATGTGGTCACAAAAACGTATCGTTCCCATGCGCTTTTAAGCATTGTGGATTAAAAACAAGTCGTTTTAAGATGTTGAAATGCAACCAGCAGCGAAAGAGAACTCATTTCGCTATATGATCATAGATTGCGGGAGTAGGAAACAGAGTTGTTTTTGCTGGGAAAGAAAACACGTGTAACAGTATATTGGATCCGGGCAGCTCTTAAAGTGATAGCAGTCTGATATTCCTGTTGTCAGTCATTCATGTAAATCAAACAACAACAAAAAAGCTCTCACTGCTCTTGACTAAATCACTTTTGTAACTGTAAGAAGAACTATATGTTTAATTTACACAGTGAGGAATATGCAGTGTTTTTAAATAAATAAACTAGATGCTTTTATACAATATTTCATATACAATACATTTCTTATTTATCTGTTCTACTTTAGTTTGCTGTCCTATTGCTTGTAATTAGTTCTTATTTTTATATATTATCACTGACTGTTTACTTCAGTGAGCTTGAGGTATTGGTGTTATGCTAGTATTGTTTTTTTGTGATACTGACACTGCATGGTGACAAGAATTTATACCATAAAGACCTTATTTAGAGCAAAAATAACTATATTGTGCTACATATTGTTACTGTGAAATACAATTACTCATATTGTGATAGATTTTGGTCATGTTATATCCCACCCCAAGTGGAAACCAACCACTAAATATTTATCTTTCAGATAAAGCTTATTGAACTTTCTGTTTGCCAAATAATCCTGAATAAACAACAAAAAATGTTTTCAACATAGATGATAATAATAAGAACCATTATTAAGAAATGACCACCAATAATAATCAGCAAACAAATTCTAAATATCATGTGACCTAAGTGTTAAAAAAAAAACAAAAACAAAAAAAACTCATTGCTAAATACTGTTGTAATTAATATTTCAATTAATGCTGTCTGTGCAAAAGATGATAAATGGAAAATCAGCACCCCAGACGTGTCTGGAACAACTGTCACATCTTTTGTCTGTATGTTACAACATCATATTATTCTGTCAAAACACACAGACATATTGTGTGCGTGTCTGGAGATGTTTGTGGCAGCCAGTTTGCGTCACACACTCTTCCTTGTGACCTGTAAGTGAAGACGTGTGTTTATAAACTTGTCTATCATAGAGTCCGCGAGCTGGAAGACACCTGCTCACCGTCGCAGACACCAACAAACCGGTTTTGTTAGCTGTCCGTCTCCTGTGATGATGTAACAAAATTCCACAGATTATTTGGACACATCAGACACTCCTCTTGTAGCTGATAATAGTTACATTTTAGTCTGTTGTGTTCACAATGAAGCCTTGAGTACACCTTGACACCTTGAGTACATGCCTGCTTGAGTCACTGCGTTTTATTTTTAACTCCTTCCCTTAGGCCTCAGTTGGTCAGAGAGTTTTCTATACTGTAGTGAGTCAGACCCCATTAGTGTCTAGACCTCAGATGTTAATTCTGCTCTGTCTGTCTCTTTCTAGATGACTATGATAATCCAGAGGTCCCAAAATTGGAGAAGAGCATCAGCGGTAGCAGTCCATCCAGAGATCGCCTTCTCCTAACCGTGGCATCACTTTTCCTCATCGCCCTCTCTGTCTCCTAGCATCCACCTCCTAACCACCGCCATACCAACGAGGCCTTGAGGGGGAAAGGAAAGGTCCAGGGCCGAAACGTTTGCAGATAAAGACTAGGAAAGGAACAGGAACTTGATGCTGCAGCAGCGTACAGAGCGTTGAGCACCAGCCCACAATTCAACAGTGGTTTTCATGTCTTACAAACAGCGACACACTTTGCGTGTCACGCAGACATTACTAACACACCATAATGAGAACTGTGCCATTTCAGTTACAATAGTGCGGATTGTTTGTTTGTGTATGTGTGTGTGTGTGTTTATGCGTTCGTGTGGCGCCGTCGGTGCTCGGGGGCGGAGTGGATCTTTACTTCGGTCTGAAGGTTTGATAGCTCCATTATCTACGAATTGGCAGGTTAAAAGTTTAAAAGCGTCTCAGATTCTGTTTGATGAGAACTGAAATGAAACCGTCAAGGAGTTCAGGTTACTCGAACCCAGAAGGAAAAAAAAAACACAGAAGCAGCGTTTAATCCAATTCCAAAAGTATTTGTTTCTCTCTGTGTGTTTCTGTTGCTAGAGAGACGTACAAACCGCTGATGATGATCGTGTAATTGCCGTCAGGGATGAACAGCAATATTCATTTGATGAGTTTAAACAAGTCTGTAATAGAAACCGATCTCAGAGACTCGAAATCGACTCATTTTGGACTTTTCTATTGATAAGCCGACAATTTATAAACCGTTAAAATCCAATTACATCTGATTCTTATTTGAACGTATTGCGGTGGCACTTGAAAGCAGGGGGCGATACGGTTGTTCTGCGATGCAGAAAATTGAGACAGAAGTGCGCCAACACAAATGCATTAAACACATTGAGACAAACAGAAGCCAAATAGCTTTTTTGTTGTTTTCTTTCCTTCTCCCTTTTGATAAAAGGTGCTTGAGTGAGTGAGCGAGTGCAAGCGTGTATGTGTGTGTGTGTGTGTGTGTGTGTGCATTAGCTCAGTGATGCTGGAAAAATCTCCTTTAGACTTTATGGACTTTAACCGGAGGTGAACACCTACACAGACACTGTACATAAAACACTTGCATTTATTTATCTGTGGACATTGTGGCATCGCTGGATTCCCGCTGGATTCGGAAGAACTCCTAACCAGCTTTGGCTGGTTCGTTCCAGTTCGAACCGGTTCCACTTACCGCTGCTTGCTACTTGACTTCTTTCGGTGGTGATCGGCAAGACCAAATGGAAATTGAGGGGTCTGGTGGTTATAATCCGTTTCTACGGCAACAGTTATTCAGCTATACACACACCTAAAGGCACTAGAGTCCAGAAGGAAATCAGAACAACACATACAAAGAAATAAATAACAGCAATTACTGGCAACGGTTCCGGCGACACTTTTGCCAAGAGTAATACAAGCAAACAAATGCTTCGGGGGCAGGTAGTTATTGCGTTCTTGTGAGCTTTTCAAGGGATAAACGGCAGCGTATGCATCAATCATTTTACAACAAGGTTCAAAATAAAGGTTCTAACTAGTCTAATTTTAGACTAGCACCTTATCACAATGGCAACGACATCATATCACGGCTCATGATGATAGCAGCAGCCAGCGCCGCTTTTCGCCCCTAGAGACGAGCAAATACTGCTTAAACTAGCGATGGCATGTGGTTTAGGAGAAACGATGTGTTCTAGAAGTTTTCTAACGTAGAGTCACCTTCTCTCACACCTACAGGCTGTCTAACATATTGATAAAGCCGTTTATTGTATCATTCCGCTTTTGCTCTGAAATATCATTTCAGTTTATGTGGAACATTACGTCTGCTTTATATTCCATTACTACGAAGCAACTTCAGAACAAACGAACACTAATTTGATTGCTCGGATTGATACTTTACAGACTTGAATCTACATTTTGTTTCATGTTGTCATTTCAAGGCGTTGGGTTGAAAATAACTAGGTTTTTGTGCTTTTTTTTCTGATGGAATAATGTAATATTTCAGAAGAGTCGATCAGGCAAAGTATCACTCTTCAGATGTTGCACTTACAAAAACTTGGACACGAGAATTGTGCGTGAGTGTGTGTGTGTGTGTGTGTGTGTGTGTGTGTGTGTGTGTGTGTGTTAGAGACTGCAACTGTTAGTTGACATTTGTCTTAAAACTAGCCTAAATAACCTTTCAGTCTTGTGTGTGTGTGTGTGTGTGTGTGTGTGTGTGTGTGTGTTTGTGTGTGTGAAGGAGTGAGAGATCAATAGGTAATAAAGATAAGGACGGTGTGAATGTGTGTTTATGCAAGTTGTTTTCCATTGTTTAGTCTAGGCATTTTCTGTGTGAGTGGGTGAGTCAAAAGAAACTGTATTGTTTTGGAGGAAACAACAAAAGCATTTATTAGTGTTGGAAACAACCGATTACAATCATGTTTACCTTCAACTGGAATGAATTTAAAGAACTTGAAAAAAAGAAACTGTAAACTGAACAAACCATAACAAAGCTTATAATAATAATAATAATCATGATACAAAAACACTAAGCCTTTGATTCATATTTGTTACAGACACAACAACATTTTTATGAACTTGTGTGTTTGGGTATTGAAATGTCCGTCTGAATTTGATCACTGTCAGTGGAAACCAAAGGACTAAATCTAATAAGAGTACACAAACATCATCTCCCCCTCACTCTGACTTCCCATCTTCTCATAAAATGTAGTTTCAGGTTTCCCACCGCTGTCATCAAAAACAAGCCATACTTTTCCAATCTTGCAGTCTCTTGAATTTTGCACACTCCATCATCTCTTTCAAATCTATTATCATAGTGTCAGTTATCTCTGCACAGTGTGTAAGAAGCAAGCAGCACAAAGATGAAAGGACTGCTATCAGAGGCCGACCTGATGCTGGAAACATCTTATCTAATCACTTCTCCATAAAGATATTTCTACATATCAAAAAAACATTGTGGGACTCAATGTCACTTTTTAAAGCTGACACCCATCCAAGCAATTTTTACATTCTTTTGTCTGCCAGTGCAAACTGTGAGCAAGATACTTTTAGTTTAGTTCAGTTATTTATTTATTTAATAAAATACATTGAAGTAATTGCAGCAAATATAAATTCCTAACAGGTTTTTAAAAGCAGAATTAAAATTTAAATATAAATTTTTTTTTTTTTTAATTTAAAGTTTTATAAGCTTTGTAAATTAATCTTATGCTTTCTTTTTTTCAAAGTGCTTCATGGTATATGGACCCTTTTCACAAGACTGTGATGACAACAGTCACCAGCATGGTAAATCCTCCAGTTCCTTATATTTAGATTGGTGCATTTATAACACCATAATTTGAATTATATCACCTTTCTATCAAATTACAAAAAAAAAAAATAATAATAATTTTAAGGCTAATGCAAAGGTGTTTCAAATCCAGTGCTATGGGAGGGATGGTAAATTTGACATGGTTCTCTCTTCTGATTTTTTTTTTAAGCAAATAAGAATGCAAAAAAATATATTTGTGGTACTTTTCCATTCACTGTTCTCGTAGTTAACTCAGCTATGACGTCTTCCACTTCTGAGAAACCCAGAAATGTGAAAAAGGTCCATTGCAATGGGTGAATAAAATCTTTTTTTTTTTGAAAAAAAAAGAAGAATATATCTGCTTACTTACCATATGTCATATAGTCTAAAAACATTTATGTTATTTAGTAGTATATTTATTTTTTAAAAGTGTAAGAACTGACGATATGGCATTTGTTCACCACATAAATGATACCAACAATAAATAATTTTTAAGAATGGTTTGAAATAACATGACAGGTGTCAGTACCTAAAAAAGCCCCATTCACATAGAGAACTATAACTACAGGACAACTAGCCTATAATAACTAGGCTATACACCTTTTTATGCTTAAGTAAGCCTTTATTTGAGAAGTAAGCGGAATAATAATGTGCATTAAACAGTAAAACTGTTTGCACTACAAACCAGTGTGCTCATAATTAAGAAGATAATACATTAAAATAGTATGGTAAGACACACTAATTTGCAATATCAAGCCACAAAATAAGATGTTTGTACATCTAAAAATATCTTGATGCGGATGAAACCGGAAGCCAGATCCGTAAAATTTACAAATGGCCGCGCTCACTCTTGTGAATAAGAAAAAAGAAAAAAGTGGATACAATAGTTGTGATTCTGAGATTAAGGAAGTCCACAGCACAGCTATAACAATAACTACACTAAGCAAGGATGTCCTTGTAACTTGTAATCACTTCTAGAACACTTTTTTTATCCAGCAAGTGAACAATAAAAATCAGCAAATCAAAATCCTCCCTATTTTAAAAAGCGCGGGCAAAAATGCTACCCGTGTTTTTATTATGTTGTGGTCAGTTGGTGTTGATGCTATCTTTCGCTACAGTTATCGATTGTGCTGTGAACGAGCCTTAACCCTAATAGTTGCTGAGGAGAACGAGGCAGAACAGCTGTGCCAGGATTGAATTACAATCTTTTCTCGTCTTATTAGAGTGGCGCTTGATTCAGCGCGACATGTCGAGACAAAAACTCGTACATGACTGGCGTTCCGTTAATTACTCTGAGGCTCGGTGCGTGAGTAAACCGTCTGAACACACTGCAACAATAATGGCGATTGATCCCCCTCCAGACACCCGCTGCTTTCTGCTACCGGCCACACAGAGCAGACGCTGACTTCATCTGCTGTGGGAAAAGGACAAAGACGCCTCGTTAAATCAAATGATGGAGCTAATGACTAAAATCTCCCAAAGCAGAGCAGTGTAATGGTGTAGGCAGACCCAGCTACTGAACATCTGTATGTGGTGTGCTTGTTAGTTTATGTAGGAAAACCTCAGTAACAAAACTGCAATAATTACTTTAAGTTCCCAACAAAAAAGGAGTCTGTTGTTAGCATTGTCATTCATCTCTGTGGTGGTTAATCACTGGTGCAGGACCTGCCTAGGGTACACAGCCTGGAGGTAGGCCTAACCATTCTGCCTTTTTCCTCAATGTCTGACAAAAAACATCATATCATGTACCTTGTTCTACAAATCAAAAGAGCTTGTCATAACCATTCAATGCTGTACATACATGACAAAAATTGTTTAGGTAATATAATCAGATTACTTTTGGATTACGTTTAGATTACTTTTGACTTAACTCGTTTATCACAATGATTTAAATAGGATTATCTTGTAACATGATGTAAAAAAAAAAGAAGAGTAAAAAAATTTTTACATTCATTGGAATTTACAACATGAAGTGCATTAAACATTATATTACATCAAGGTTTACCAAACTAGGGTTCGTAAAGGAACTGCAGGGGGTTTGTGGGTTTAATGAAAAGCTAACAATTAATTAAGTCATAAATCATTGTTGTTTAGAAATCATGATCATTTTAAAGCAAAGTCCATTTCAAAGGTATTTCTATAGTCTTAGTTTTAAAATAACAATTAAAATAAAACGCTTAATAAAAAAGATGACTTTTTTATTTACCTGCATGCCATGTCTAGGTGTGAATGTCCACAAAACTGCTTTCTGAATGTATATCATCGGTAGGGTAGGCTATTTTAGAATGGAAAATTTAAAAGATGAAAAAGAGAAATTAGGGAGGATCAATGAATTATTAATAATTATTGCTATTGTGTGAATAATATGTAATCCATAAAAAAGTAACTGTAGTTTGATTATGAGTATTTTAAAATGTAACTTACTCTAATTACAAGTACTTAATTTTTGAAATCTAATTAAGTAATTCAGATTACATGTAATCAGCTACTACCCAGCTCTGCTAACATAAAGGCTAACTAAAAACATAAAGAAAAGTAAATAATTCTTCTTTATTCATACTTATGTTGTCCCAAACATGTGTGACTTTCTACTGTGAACAACAAAGAACTTTTTTAAAGATTGTCAGTGTTTTTGTCCATATTTTGAAACTCAAATGGTCTTATTTTGATCCACAGAAGATGAAGTCTTACAGGTTTGAAATAACATGGGTGAGTAATTTATGACCTAATTTTTATTTTAATATTATAAAACATTTTGAGTTGTACTGCACCAAGCATCACACTGCAAATATGACACGTTGAAATAAAGTAGTCCACAGGTGTCACTGCAGCATTATTTGCCTCATAAAACTGTAAAAGATTAGATTAGATAGATTACAAAAAATACATTCACTTTCTAATCATGTACTGAGCTCTGGTTGTTTAATACTGTTACGTCATAATCAGCAGGGCAGGAGTGAGCACAGCAAGATTACCATGTTCTACCTTAAAATAAAAACATGATTTTTTTAATTAATTAATTTTATAAAACAGTTTGTTCTGGCTCTAGTTTGTTTTTGGTTGCCTTTTTATCACAGCCCTCAAAAAATCTTAGTCAGATGCTCATACATTAGTGTGCAGTTTCATTTTATGATCACCAGGTGTCTCTGTTTCGTCTTTTGCACATTCAGATGAATAATACTGCAGATAGTTTCTCCTAATCCATAAATGAATCCTACTGTGTGTGTTGTATAAGAGGGGATGGGGGTCTGGGATTACACCGACTGGATTGAGTCTAATAGAATATGATATAATCTCCATGTGAAACAAGCAAAGTGACAGTTTAACACAGACACACATTTTCACGTCATGATCCAGGTGCATCAGTATTTTTAGCTTTCATCGACAGTTGTTCTATGCAATATTTAGTTCTATATTTTTTTTAATAACACAGCTATGTCGTAATTATTCAACCCCTTTTCAACATTGCAGTTTTTTAGTCACTTGTTTGTATGGTGGGTAACACAATTGTCTCAAAACGCAATTAAACCTTTAGAAACTCTATTGGAAAAAGGAATTAGCGTGAGCTGTTACACATACATACAGTTAGCCCATGCATGTGCTGAAGTTTGAGTAGCTAATGTGGTAAAGTCAAACAGAGCTGTCACAAATGCTATATAGATGAAATAACTTTATTACTTTAGAAAGTCTAAGGTTATATGTGATATAAGAGTCATTTTTAAAAAATAAAAAAGAGATTTATACATGAAAGCTGAATAAATAAGCTGTTCATTTTTTGTTATGTTAGGGCAATATTTGGTTGAAATACAACTGTTACAAAAATCTTCACTTAATATCCTAATGATTTTTAGCATTAAATAAATATTAATAATTTTGACCCATACAGTGTATTTTTGGCTATTGCTATAAATATACCTGTACTACTTAAGACTGGTTTTGTGGTCCAGGGTCACATATGAAGATTTTCAAGACAAATTCTTAGAGACACAGTTGGAAGCCTTATTCCTTAGTTTAAAATGTGCTGAACAAAACAGCACAATATCATAAAATGTTTGATCAGAACAACCTACAATGTATAGCCAAAGACTTGCGAGATCACCGGACGAAAGGAGGAAAAACATTTCAATGCAGTGTATAAGAAGAACACTAGACACTCTTGATCAAGAAGAACAAAAAGGCAGACTTGAATATGCTAAAATTCATTTGGATAGACCTGTGGAGTTCTTGGAGAACGTTTTATGAAGTGATGTGACCAAACTGGAATTTTTTGTACCCATGGATCAGCGTCTGGTGCAAAAAGGCAAAACTTAGGAGCAGAAGAACAAATTAGGGAGTGGGCCAGTCCTGTTGGGGGTGTTTTACTGTAGCAGAAAGTGGAAAACATGACATATGAAGGACATTTTTTCTTTGACGTATCAGACCATTTTGGCAAGAATTGAGATGCCTCTGGTGCAAAGACTGAAGCTAATGATCAGTGGACCTCCATGCAGGATAATCATCCCAAAGTATATGTCCAAATGTACTTATGCTTCGTTCAGAGCTCAGTCACAGAATGCTCTTAAGTGGCCTGTTCAGTCTACAGATTTAAATTTCATTGAAAATATTTGGTTGAATTTGAAGAAAGCAGTGGCAAAGTGGAAACCAAAGATTATCAGTGATCTGAAAGCTTTTTCAGGTGAGGAATGGGCCAAGACTGTAGTAAAGAGGTGACGGAAGCTTCTAAGCACTTACAGGCAGTGTTTATTGGTGGTTTAAAAGAAAACAAAAAGATTCTGCACCAAACTGGACTTTTGGGGGTTAACTAATTTTGAACATGATCGTTTAGAACCAATTATATTTTATTTTTCTTTTCATTATTAATCAACTTACGTTCTCAGTATTACTCAAATGTGTATTAAGAAACTTTTTCTTATACTGATGCCTTTATTGAATTCTCACAAAATGTTGTTATCTGCAGCAAAATGCCTTGCAATTCAAGGGGGTTGAATAATTCTGACTGCAACTGTATAATGTGCAAGACTTCCATATATAAGTTTCCATGTATTAAAAAAAAAAGTGATGTGAACACACACTCTGATTTTTGCTGCGACTCCCATGGAGCAGTTGGGGATTCGGTGCTTTGCTCAAGGGCACCTCAGTCATGGTATTGAGGGTGGAAGAGAACACTATACATTCAGCCCCCTCCAAACTTTGGGATACTAATAAAAAAAAAAAATCATACACACCCTGTTGAAAAAACAGGTAGATTTTGAGGCATGGATGCTGGTTTGAGCTGGTTTATGCTGGTCCTTAGCTGATAATGTGCTGGTCTTAAGCTGGTCAGGACCATCTTAGGACCAGCACATGACCAGCATAAACCAGCTCAAACCAGCATCCATGCTGCAAAACCTACCTAACCAGCATATGCTGGTTTTTTTTTTTTTTTCAACAGGACATTCACTTTTTCTGAAACATTTTCCTAGACACTGCATTTACTAAACAAAGCAAGAGGGCAATTCCAAAAAAAGCACAGATGGGAGCAGAGCATGTGAGCGGAGCGGAGCGTGAGCGGAGTGGGGAGCGGAGCGGTAATATTTCCTTAAGAGCGCAGAGCGCCTTTCTGAAGTTTCCGCTCCGCTCGTTTAATACGCTCAGCGCCGCTCGCTCAACCCAGAATACCCTTTGGTGATTTACTTGTTTGCGATCGATAAGCTGTAGAGATCGAGAACAGTAGAGCAGTTATGGAGTTCAGATATTGTTTCAACGAACTTGCAAGCCTTATACATAAGTGTAAAGTACTACGCAAACATGGTGTAGGCTAAGGTTATATTCGGTCGTACGGAGCCCCGATCATCACGGCATGCAGACAAAATCACGGCCACGAATTTAGAGCAGTTCAGTTTTTATGCGAATTAAATTCATTTTTTCGTTTAGTCTAAATTATGGCCACGAATTAAGCATTCGTTCTCTTGTTTAGGCTTAGCTGCCAGCCTGCCACGAATTCATTCGTTCGTTAATTCGTTCCTTCCCTAGATTTGGCTTAAATTTTGGAACGAATTATTAGGATATATTTCGTAATTAGGCCTACTTATTAAAATAATTATTGCTTAAAATTAATAAATAATAGGTAGACCTAGGCTACAGAATGTAGGCTAGATAGGCTATATGCATCAGTAATTTATAACCTAATATAACGCACGCAGATTTGTTCTTTACAAAAAAAAACTGCAAAAGGCCAAAGGGAGATAAACAATTTTTTCCCTCTCCATTGTCCCCAGTTCCCCGTGTCCGTGTGTTTACTTTAACAGGCTTTATAATAGAGGTGAATTTTGTAAAGATCTGCGCACAGTTCATCTCATGTGTGTCCGTTTGTGTTTTAAATGTTCTATTACACAACAACGGCAGCTATTCACGGAAATAAAGTTAACGAAAATCAAATACAAGTTTTTGCATTTTAGGTAGGTTTGCTAAGGTTATTCGTGTATTTAATAGCCTACATTTTAATTAATACAATTAAGAAGAATGTAAGAATTTTGCTCTGAAACATGCATGCTTAATTTTAGACAATTATCCAAGAATTTCGGTACAAACAGTAAACAATAGGCCTACTAGAGAAATTTTATGTCAAAGCGGGATCTGAGCGGGATTTGGTTTACCGGTGAGCGTGAGCGGAACATTAGCGGAGCGTTTTGCTTTGGCCATGAGCGACTGAGCGGAGCGCACGCCCCCAGAGCGGAGTGCTGAGCGGAGCGTCACGCCGCTCCGCTTCGCTCACATGCTCTGGATGGGAGTAGAAAGTTCTGCAGGTGATCTACTGACAATGCACAAATTAAAGAATATTCACGCAATGTCCAATGCAATCTACCAAGAACAGTGTAAATTAGCGGTAGGTCGCAAACAAGCAGAGCAAATTGGAAAAAATTATGTGGCTTGGCAAACAATATGTCCGATATCTTCTACTGCACACTATCTATTCTCATAGCCAAATTAAGTTGGGTTAAAGGGGACATCGGATGCCCATTTTCCACAAGTTGGTATGATATCTTTAGGACTGCAACATACTTTACTTAAAATTCCTCAGTGGTTGTGTAAATCAACACCATTTTTACCATGTCAAAAACAGCTTTGTTCACAATGACCCATTTCAATGCATGTCTTTTTAAATCAACCCTCTCTTTCATTTTTTTTGTGTATTCAGTGGCACATTACCTTCAAAAACAAAACTAATCCACTGTGTCCTCATTGCCTTTCATGCCAGGGGAAAATAAAGACACTTATGTTCACTTTTATGTTCAAATACAAAACACCTCTATTGTTGTTGCTACAGCTGTTAGAATGCAAAGAATGTGGTGGACAGGGTACAACTGGCTGAAGATGGAAGTATGCTACACTGTAAAAAATTGCACTGTAAAATAACAGTAATCTACTGGCAGCTGGGGTGCCAGCATTGTACTGTTAATTTACAGCTTTCTACCGTTAATTTACAGCTCTTCATTGTTACAGTATGTTACTGTTATTATACCATGTGGTAACTCATTTCATTTTGGAAACCGATTGCTTCAAACCATGAGTTTTCAAAGAAGTAGTGCTTATATGGTGTTAGTACAGTGAATTTTTTTTCATTTGAGTCCATTATAAAATAAATAAATCTTAATTTAAAAGAGCAAACACTTAAAGTGTAATAAGAAAACCACCCATGACATGACTTTTACTGAAATCTTTGTTGATCATCATTAGCACACATGTACTAAAGTGACTATCACTGCATCAGCAAACACACAGTTACTGTCTTTAAATAAAGCAGCAAAACATCAGTGTTTGTGGCTCATCATTGACTGAAGCACAGACTCTACTCTCCAGCACAATGGTGACCCACAAAACTAAATTAAACTAACAGATCTCTCTTGTGCAAAAACATATCAATACAGTACAGTTAAATATGTACTCTCCTTACCAGTTAAAGACTTTGCATAACTGTTTTTCTATTAACATTCAATAATATTTGAGTGAAATTAACTTGTTTTGTTGGCTAAATCTGACTGTTACAGTTTACAGTATATCACTGTTTTTCCTTGAATTAACGGTAATTTACTGGCAGCTTGGTTGCCAGCAAGATACTGTTTTTCTACAGTGCTTTGCCGTAAATTAATTACAGTTTATTACTGTTAAATTACATTTAATGCTGTTTTTTTCCCATCTTACATCTTTAACCCTTTAAATTCCACAGCAAAATCCTCAGTTTTAAGTGAACAAATAATGTGTCCACACTACAGTGTTTGAGTAACACTGAAGTTAATGAGATAATTCTGTGATTAATTAAGTGATGGTTGAGCATTACTAATGAACACCTGCTGTTAACAAGCAGAATCACTGAATGAAAGAGAAACACAAGAACTACAACTGACTTTAGCCACAGATGAAATCAACTGAAATAAAAGAAGTAATGAAATCTCTCAAGATCTCAATAAACAACTCCTAAAACAGCATTACCAGCTTCACTTATTACTAGACTGATTTTATTTCTGTCAGAAGTCTACAGAAGATCTTATTGACTCTATTGTCTTATTATCTTATTGCCACTACCATGATGGAGATCAGTGTTTACTTTAGTCGGGCTCTTGGACCTTAACATTTTAGCATTAACTTTTTGTTGGCTGCTGTAACAATGTGATTTAATAACACATGGTTTAAAGAGCCAAAGAAAAGGAAAGTCTGATTCTGACGTTTATGAGTTTATTTTAACAACCTTACTCTTGATTCACTAGTTCTTATCAGCATCTTCTCTTTTATTGAATATCGAGAATAAAAGCAAAATAACCTGAGGAGAACTGTTGTGAAAGACCATAAAAACAAAATTTATGAAGAAAAAAAAAATCGCTCTTGTGATTTGAACACACACATCAAGAATCAACATATGAATCTCAACAATGGTGATAATCCTCAAAATAAAGAAACTGATATTTTCTGAAAATTACAAAACACAATACTAAAATGCAACGCAAAAGAAAAAACAGTAAGAATTCAAGAAAATAAATAGACAATTCATCAGCATAATTTATTCATGCCGCAATGCATGCTGGGAGTCATGAATGAGCGTTGTAATGTGCTGGTACCCAGCATGCATTGCAGCATGAAGCTTTTGATTGTCACCATTGTTGAGATTCATATGCTGATTCTTGATGTCTATTTTTGAGTGTTTTTGAAACAGTAGTTCAAATTGAATAAATCCTGCATTTCTGATTGTCACCACACTGGTTAAGCTCATAATATAAAGCCCTGGGGAAAAATAAACCATAACTAATGAGTCCACACTGCTAACAGTATTTCAAATGACCAGCAAAGGTCAAAGTCAGACTACAGTATGATGCTTGCAGCCAACATCACACACCCAACCATAACCGTTCTACCATAACTAAATCATTGGAAGATACAGTTACAGCAAAGTAATGTTCAAAAGCCAAAATGTCAGGAGCCCAACTAAAGCAAACACTGATCTCCACAATGGTAATGTCAAGCTAAACTAAAATATCATCATCTAAACCTTCATTCTCAATAAGATCATCTCTAGATTTCTGACAGAAATAAAGTCAGTCTGATTAGAAATGCGTGAAGCTGGTAAGACTGTGTGTTGTTTAAATATTCAGTTGATTTCATTTAAATCTGTGACTCAAGTCAGTTGTAGTCCTTGTGTTTGTCTTGTTTCTCTTTCAATCAGTAGATCTGCTCATTAACAGCAGCTGTTCATCAGTGTCTGAATTCACTCATTAGTTTTCACTGTCTCTGTCAGGTGGACTGTATTAGTAAACTCATGAAGGGAATAGTGAATGAGGGTGTAGGGTGTGATTTGAAACACAGACTCTGAGTGTCGATTTTGAACGCCGTTAATTCACAATATAGCAGCAGGCTACTTTCTCGAAAATGACAAATATTACCCAGAATGCACTGTTTTAATGGAAAACAGCATGTTACTGTCAAAATTTGGCCGTTTTTTTACAGCAATTTTTAACAGTGTAGTCTGTCAGGAGTTGTGGGCGAGGCCTTAGCATTATGACATCATACGGCTTAGAAGATTAAAACGGCTTGATAATTGAGACTGATTAGGTTTTTTGGGGATTAAAAAAAGGAGTGAATGAATTTGTATCACTGTAGGCGCGTTGTGTCCACACACTGCTATTTATATGCAAACACCATGTAAAAGTGAATTTAGCATCCGTTGTCCTCTTTAAGACATGCTTTTTTGGCCAGTAAATATAGGCACAAATACCAGTAAATTGACTACCGCAATCCTTAATAAATCATGTTGTGATTCATTTAAATACTGTCCTCCCATTATTTTTCTCTTTAAAGGGACACTCCTACAAATGCATATGCAATAAGGTCAGACACAAAAATTATGATGTCCACGCCTTTTCATTGCTAATTTTTCACTGCGTGTTTTCGCAAATCCTGACAGTAGTTTTTAATACCAAAAGAGGGTTTGTGCTGGCGCAAGATGTTAGTACGTCTGTCCCTTTGTGTCAAGTTGTAGATTTGATAAAAATAGATTAAATTGCATTTGCAAACAGAAATGCTGGACCTCTGCAAAAGTTAACCCTTCGACGTATGCGATCACACCCGTGTGATCAGTCTTGGCTGGTCCCTGAAGTGTACGATCACAACGGTGTGATTCAAACAATGAGCTTATCATGTGATCAGCTGCTGAATTCAAATCTGCAGACGTGCTGAGCTCTTGTCATATTATCACAACTATTAAGTGTTTTTAACCATTTAATGCTTATTTTAGGTTACACACGTTTAAATACACATAAGTACTAGCAAAACCATACATTTATAGTTTGTATAAAGATAACAGCATCATCTTGTTCGTTTGGCTAATTTGTATCAGGGTAACAGCAGCATCTTGTTCTTTTGGCCAATAAGAATTGAAATAATAACGTCGTCTTTTGGCCAATCACAATTTAAGATAACTTACAGCATCATCACCTTTTCCATGGACGCAGACAGCTTGAATTGTTGCAGTTCTGAGGTGAGTTTGCTGTTGACAATTTATTTGCTTTTAATAACTTTAACAAGCTTAACAGTAAAGATAACTTGCCAAATGCGGTTAATAAGTGTTTTGTGATGCATTTTTCACATTACTTTCACGTCACGTAGGTAAGCTAATGTCAAAGTTATTAAAATGCCAGTTCAGAATGGATCTGCATACTTGTGTTGAGTTTAAGGCTAACTGCTGCATTCGTATCTCTTTTGTATTTTATTGTCAGTCATTGTTGAAAGTTTCAAGGGATATGAAAACTAACATCTAAGGCAGTGTGTCCCAATTCCAGTCCTTGCCCTCCGTCCCATAATGTTTCAGCTGTCTCCCTATATAAAAATCGCCAAGTTAAACTAAATCAGGCTCTAAAAAGGCACATTGCTAAGCAAAGAAAACTGGCACTTGAAAGACTTGTTCAGTCCAAAAGACAGAATAAATGATTAGTGAAAAATAAATAAAAGTGAAGAGATACAAAAGACAGAATAAATAAATAAAAGCCAATAAGTTAATAAATGTATTACAGACTTTTCATTAAGACCCTAAAGAATCATATTATTTTGTGGAAAATGGGCATCTGATGACCCCTGATGATAAACAAATTCATGATCAAACTGATCTGATTAACTGATCCAGTCACAAAGGTCAAAAGCTCAACTAAAGGGAAGATTAGCCGTGAATAATGACTTAAAGGGATAGTTTACCCAAAAATGAAAATAGTTCTTCTCCATGTCAGTTTTTGACAGTCTTTTATTCTTGTGAACTCACGTCAACTGACACGGAAGAGAAGACATGGTTGAATAAATGTGTTATTCGTTTGAACCACTAATGTCACATAGACTATTTTAACAATGCCCTTACTACCTTTCTGGGTCTTAAACGTGGTAATTACATTGCTGTCAATGCAGGGTCAGAAAGCTCTCAGATTTCATCAAAAAAATATCCTAATTTGTCTTATGGGTTTGGAACGACATGAGGGTGAGTAATTAATGACAGCATTTTCATTTTTAGTTGAACCGTCTCTTTAAATTTGGGTCTGTTTCATAAATTAAAGAAAGCCACATTTAAAACAACTACATTTTGGCATATTTTGGTGAACTACCAATAAAAAAAAAAAAAAAAAACTATTTGTGCTGTGCGCTGTATAACTACTTTTTAAGTGGGGTTTGTGCAAATGATCTGTTTGAAATTTTGATCTAATTCAGATGCAAAGAGGTAAAAAAAAAATGTATCTGTCTTTTTTTAATTCGACTAGATACTCCCTGATCTTTGCTGAACTTCCAAAGGAAGCCTCTCCACCCACTTCCTATTGCTCAGCGCCATAACTGCTGGTTTCCGTGGTACCAGGATTGCCGTGGTTTCCGTCTTGACTCAGTGAAATGAGGGGAATCTGTTATGAGAATTAAAGTGTGTGAATAAGGCCCACCCACTCACCCCATATGGCCCAATCAGAAATAATCTTCAGTGTAACTATGTTAGCATAAATTAGCATCCATTAGCATACCCGGAATGATTAGTCATGTAGGCGACATGCTGTGTGCGACTTAAAATACTTCTCTGAAAAGCGATTACTTGATTCACCTCAAAGCGGAATGATTCCCACATACTCATTAACGCCTTCAGTAGCCTCATTACTCTGTGTAAGCACTTCCCCGAAAGCCCAAATCGTGCCATTTTTCACGCAGAGAATTAACCTTGCCTTCGCACCCTGCTCT
This sequence comes from Cirrhinus molitorella, assembly GCA_033026305.1. NCBI lineage: Eukaryota > Metazoa > Chordata > Actinopteri > Cypriniformes > Cyprinidae > Cirrhinus > Cirrhinus molitorella. Next base: position 14,666,683 of record CM065123.1, on the reverse strand, counting down.
AGATGATTTTGTTTTTCTCTGTAATTTTCAAAAATGACCGTAAACACTAGATCGTGAATGTGTCATTACTGGAGGGAGATGAGATTAGCAGTGTAATGCTTGGCGCTGGCAGGAGAGGGACTGAAGTGGGGAAAAACCAAAGAGCTAATCCAGCACTAATGATATTAATAACTGTCCAATCACATTCATCGCTAGCGGCCACTTCATATTTCTGGGCGACATCATCATCACCATTCTTGTCCCCTCTATTGCGGTCTAAATGCGGCAAGCATGTGAGCTGTCAGTCATACGGCCGGTCTATATACGGCAAAGAGTGTTTCATTAGTCAGTGTGTATCGAGGCAAAAATGACTGAAATGTTTCGCTTGCCAACTGCTGAGAAGTTTTGTCACCCTTAGATTTGCCTCCTTTTCCGCTTTTAACCCTCTAGGCATTTCATCTCCCACTCTCTCTTCGCCCTCCCCTCTCTCTTTATACATAATCCATTTTTTAAGGCTGCATCCATACAGTTCTCAACAGATGGATGTTATATATAGACACATTGGCACTGTCAAACTTCATAGTGAGCACTCATTATACAGGCTTCAGAAAACAGATAACCTCAATTAAATAAAATCAGGACCTCTTTAATGACAACATGGGTTCAAGCAATCACATTTTTTGAGCTATATTTAAATTATTTTTTATGTAGTGAATACAGTGGTGCAGTATATGAAGCTTAAGCATTAGTGCATTATGCAAGCACAAATATGCTCCTCGGGCTGAACGGAACTAATACCAAACCACTAACGGGACAAAATCAGTCCTCTGAGAAACATATTTATGGCAATTCCAATCATGTACGGTTTTATGGTTATAACTGGAAAGCATTACGCAATAATTTATAATTTTTTTTTTATATTTTTAGCATTTTTAGGATCTGAAGGAATCCTAAAAAACAGAAGTCTTAAAATCTGTTCTGGTCTTTTTGTGTAGAACAGTGAGAAAACATGGATTAATATAAAATAAAATATGGGTTATAAATAAACAGATGTGTTCTCAAAAGTCCATTTCCTGTTATTTCTGTAGTCCAGTTACTCAGGAAATTGAAGTGGAAAAATGGCAGTGAGAAAAATACAGAAGCCTGAGCAATATCCTCATATGTAATGTATTCTTTATGTGCTTATACAGTATGACATAAGATTTTGAGTGAGCATAGTGATCATTCACTGTTTTAAAATTAAAAAGAGTTTAATAAAAATAAAAAATTGAGATGCATCTGTTCTGTAGTCAAAATTAATTCCTTGTGATTTTAATTAATGTTAATGTTAAGCGCTACAGTATTAGTTAAAACAATAAAGACATTAAAGGGTTAATTCACCCAAAAATGAAAGTTCTGTCTTTAAATGCAGAATGTATAAGATTTTTTGATTAAAATATCCAAAAACAACTAGAACAGTGTTATATATTTGGTTGACTTGTGTACTTACATTATCCCAAATGTTTTAAATAATGTTTAAATTCAAAGTAATAAGCAATTTTTTACTAGTATAAAGGACCATTTCACTGTCGCCTCCATATGACACCATACACCCGCAATATTCCGGTTTTATTTTGTAAAAAACCTGAAAACCTCAAAGAAACTGTTGATGTTATGCATTTTATTTTTACAGGTGACGAACGTACCATTTTAACAGAACTTTCAACACACTCAAATAGATCTAGTATGATAAAACAGCGCTACTTTTTCCCACATACACATGTCCGGTAGAAGCGGAAGTGGTAGACTGTGTCAAAAGTTATAATCCTCTCTTTTAACTCCATACCGAAATCCTAGATCATCAGGCAATGAAAATATACATATAAATAAATAAATATAAAAATTATTTGAGTTTGAGACGTTGTGAGCAAGGAGGCTGTAGTGTACACCGTAAGTTTGAAAACGTTTAGCTTAAATGTTTAATATGAATAAACAGTGCTCATAAACAGTGTTCTCAAGGGAAATAAGTTGAGGCTTGGACCCGGGAACAGCGTCCGTTGGACACGCATTACGTAATCACTTAACAAGTGGATAAAAGCTCCGTTGCTTTCGAACCATGTATTGCGCTCATCCTTCATTAGCAGTTGCTCCAGTGTCCTTGTTTCGCTTATCAACTTTCAGCCACACCCTGGTTCGTAATAGAATAAGTCTTTAGTACATTAGCTCATGATTAGACATGATTTCTGCCCGAGTCCCGACGGATTGCATCGGCTGTGGGGATGAAGACGTCAACTCCCATGATTCAAGGCATCATCCAACTGCACCATTGTTTTACTTGTTTGTGTGAATATGTTGAATATGGACTATTTTAACAATGTCCTTACTAATTTTCGGGGCCTTAAACATGTCAGTTGCATTGCTGTCTATGCAGGGTCAGAAAGCTCTTGGATTTCATCAAAAATATCTTAATTGGTGTTCCGAAGACGAACGAAGGTCTTACGGGTTTGGAACAATGTAAGGGTGAGGAATTAATGATAGAATTTTAATTTGTGGGTGAACTGTCCCTTTAATGTTACATTTTTATGAAAGGCAGTTCATGTTTCAACTAAACGTTGCTTTGGTTTAGTTTGAGTCCTCAGCTCTTGGGTCATTGGGTTGGGTTGCTATGGCTATCAGTGACTTGACCTAATTGAATAATTAGACCTACCAAGGGACATGGATTATTTGTAACTACAGCCAGACCTTGTCCTTAAGCCACCCAGCACATGCTACAAGAATGCATAACATTAAACAAACTCACACATTGCTCTTTATTTAGGAATCAATCCATTCAATCCAGGTATGAAATGTGACAAATATTCTGCAGATTAGCTGTATCATTTTCTCTATTTTCCCATGTGGAAACTGAGCTGCAGTGTATGTATATGTACACATATATACAGAGTTCTGGCATTAAACTCTAGAATGCAGTCCGATGGGTCTAACTCAGTCTGACAACATGACGTCATAATCACATGGCACAGCCGATTGGTTCTCTCCTGTATCAGTAGCCAGTGAGCTCACTGCTCAACATTCAAATACATGACTAGTGCTAGATGTAGCATTTTGCAGCAAGCTTCAGAAACCCTCTACCTTCCCCAGCTCCACCTATATAGATCTGCTACAAGGTGATTCATATATGCTATGGGGGTTATTCATATATGTTATATGTGCAGCAGCATTTCTTACATGCTTACAGCAGCATGTTGTGTATGTATTGGCAGTAGCAAGTCTCGGTACATGCTCTGCTGCAGCAGCAGCGTAGCAGATCTATTCCGGCAAGACCAAATACATTAACATTGTCATGTACATTACCATGCCAATCCCTCCGAGAGTTGTCATGACAGAAACATGTTTAGGTGCGTTATATGAGTAGCTTGGTTGAGTCAGTGATGTCGTCAGAGTGATGGAGACCGGACCGGAAAAAAAGGTCCACTTGAGCTCTTTATACTAATTGTATTACTAATTGTATTATTGTCCCTTGACTGGACGATAACAAACAGCAACCAGTCCTTAATGTCACCCCTCCTGAATGACCACATAACAATTACAAAACCTAATTAGACTTTCACTCACTAATCTGTTCCCTTGCTATTAGGCATGTCCTGATCATGTTTTTTTGTGGCCCCGATCCAATCCGAACCATTGAATACGGATCTGGCGATACTGAGTCCCGATCTGATACTTGTTCCTAGTGTTTGGTGCACAATTCGAGTACATTAAGTTATCAAATTAGTGTTTGTAACAAACATAAAGTGCTTGTTTTCACTTTGCACTTTATGGAGAAGGCTGATAAACACGACCAAATGTTTTCATATCAAAGAAGATACTTGTTGAAAAGTTTAAGTTTAAAGTTCAACTTTATGTGAAGACTTCAAAAAAGCATTTTACATACATACAACTCATATTTGCGTCATACAGCATGCATGACTGCAAACCAAGTATGTTTATGCTGAATGTTACTCTGTCACAAAAAAAAATAAAAATAAAAATTTGTCATTTACCCACACACACAGCATGTGAGCACATACACATCCTCAAAAGGGCACAGGTTGGCCTAAGTAGTGGATTTCATAATGGCTTTTCCAATTTAGCACTGCGTGTCTAAATCCCTACAAGGTGTATTATACATTCTCCTGTCAGGTTATCCAATTGAATAGATTTGACTTATGGCAGGTAAGTCCCAGTCCTCTCGAGGAATCCTCTCAAGATTCAAGACTGACCAAATCCACTAACCTTCATCTTAAGAACAGAGACAGTTTATCCTGAGCTTAAAACGGCTATAGCTAATACAACCAGAGATCTGTATCTGTTTTAATCAATATTCCCCCTTGAATTATAATAGTATTACAGTGGAATTACATGTTTGCTGTATATGTTTGACTGGCCAGACAACCTTTGTCCCACAGGAAAATCTCAATGTGCATAAATGGCATGGCTTATTTCATTACACTGGGGCCATTTTAATTTGGCAGAGACAAATGTGACCTCAAATTATGCCATACTGATCTACAGGTCAAAACTCTTGAAAGCATTTAATTGATCGAAAGTGACAGTAAGGATTTCTGTTCTGAATAAATGCTGCTCTTTTCTTTTATCAAAGAATCCTGAAGTCTGAAAATGTATAAAAAACAAAAATAAGCAACTGTTTACAAAAGAGTTTTTTGAGCACCAAATCAGCAATCAGCATATTAGAATGATTTCTGAAGGATCATGTGACACTGAAGACTGGAGTAATGGGCTGCTGACAATTCAGCTTTGCCATCACATTTATATCAAATACATTATAAAACCATTGTTTTAATATGAAGAGTTCAGATGCAAACCCCCCTAAAATAATGATACTGAGTGAATGCTCTCGACACATATTAGACGTCCATCAAATACTTTCACTTCAAACTTGCTAAAATCCCAGCCTCAATCCAATCAGAAGTACAGGTAATTAGGTAGAAGCCTATACATCAGAGCCTGATAAAAATGCATTTTTTTTTTAAAGAAAGATGTCAGATGGATTCAGAAGCTTTTACCTCTGAGCTCCTCATATATATTAAAGGGATAGCTAACCCCAAAAATGAAAATTCTGTCATTAATTACTCACCCTCATGTCATTCCAAACCCATAAGAGCTTTGTTCATCTTCAGAACTCAAATTAAGATATTTATCATAGACAGCAATGCAACTGACATATTCAAGGTCCAGAAAGGTAGTAAGGGCATTGATAAAATAGTCCACAGTCCACACAAATCAGTTTTTGTGCGCAAAAACACAGTTGAACCACTGATGTCACATGGTCTATTTTATTGATGTCCTTACTACTTTTCTGGGCAGTTGCGTTGCGGTAGTTGCGTTGCTGTATTTGCAGGGTTAGAAAGCTCTCAATTTAATCAAAATATCCTAATTTGCATTTCAAAGATGAACAAAGATCTTATGGTTTTGGAACATCATGAGGTTAAGTAATTAATGACAGAATTTTCATTTTTGAGTGAACCATCTATTTAAAGCACACTGTATTATATCCATTTACAATGGAATGAAAAATATTTGTTACTTTCAATTCACAGCACAACTTCTATTTATGTGGACTAAAAGCAGGTGGCATGTAAAATCACGTAGCTCTTTTCTTGTTATTTACCAGCAAAGATTATTTTTAGTCATGGCCACTCATCCTTGGGATGTCAAAATCATTTCATACAATACTTTTCTAGGTGTGTTTCTACTCTGTTAAAAGTAATCCTGTCAACATGTATTACAACTCTCCTATGGAGAAAACAATAGCGTGCGTCAGCGTTTTGGAATCCCGCCGAAGCTGCGTCTACTGATTCAGAGTCTCGGTTCAACTGTCAACAAAGAATTATTGGCACGTTTCAGATGTTTTTAACAAGTAGGCCTAAAAAAAGTCAAAATCAGTTGTATTGTTTCAGGATTTAGTAATGAGTGTTATAATATTCATTTGGAAGTGAAATAATGCTTTGTCTGCACCCGTAGGCAGCTGCTGCAGCTTCAGGAACAGATTTGTGAATCTATCAGCACTGGAACACATCCTCTGATTAGTGTTCTGGATGGTGAGCATATTTCTTCTCCTCCCTGACAGTTTTTCAACAGGTCTCTCTTCACTTTAAACGACTCATTGTGGCCATCTGGAAATAATTACACAGTCTATTATTCAGATCTGTGAGATTGCTGCAGATTCCAACAAAAGACCACAATAAATATCCAACTGCGTCCTCTTTTCTCCTGATTTTCCCTTTCTTCGGAATGACGCACATGTTTAAAATTGCACTTTTTCTTGAACTAAAAAAGAACATTGTGCAATGACTGTTTGATCTACCCACGATTGTACAGTGAACAGTGAATTATGATTTTGATTGCTGAGGTTTTGGGGGGTAAAGGTTATTTTCGATCACAATATTTCTTCGGGTCAGTTCGGGACAAATGCGATGCCCTAGCTTCGCTGAAAATAAAAGACTCCATTACACAACCATTAAAGCCTCATAACAAAAACAACTTACTGAAGTCCAGATTTAAAGCTGGCACGTCTCTTATGTCTCTTTCCCACAGTTGAATGTAAGTGTGTGTGTGTGTATTTATACACTTTCAGTCAATCACTTACTCCAAACGGCCGTTCTCCGCTAATTCATTTAGTAAACTCCATTACGTTCTGATTCTCCTGGTAATCTCCTAAGGGTCAGTAAATCAGCTCAATGAAGTGGTCAGTCTGTCCTTATGTGACACTGAATGACCAATGACCAATGGTTGATGATGAGTGATGCAGATGCGGGTTGGCATGATTGGGGCCAAATGAGGTCTGGATGAGCCATGGCAAACCAATGTAACCTTGTGAAGGGTTTTGCAGGAAGATTTTAAGATTTGGGCATTTTATGGCCAGAATGTCAATCCCCATGCTACAAACAGTGACACTGATGACCTTCGCTGCTGCTCTGCGTCCATGCATTGCGGCCTTGTCCCTTGATGACCCTTGGATGCATCTTTGGAATTAAGCACTGATTGAACCTGATCCTTCACGTTAGTAAACACGACGGTCACTGCTCAAATCCAGCCTAGTGGGCATGAATTAGGAGTCTGTTTACTCTGCGTGTGAAGCACTGAGTCATGCAAGGACAGCACACAAACAACAAATGTGGTGTCTCACACCTACCAATGCATTAACAATGGATTAGAATAGCAATTAAATCACTAACCTGGCTTCTGTTGGATAAGCCAAGAAAAGCATGGGATTAATAGTGATTAATTGTGTTTGATTCTATTGATAGTGCTAGTTTTTAACAGTAGGAAATATAAATCAAATCTGCATAGTTTTTAAAAAAGTAATAATTATACAAATTTGTACACTACCGTTTAAAAGTTTGGTTTTTTTTTAAATCATACTGACCTCACAGGAGTGTTTATATAATTTAAATGGAAAGATTTCAATTTATTTTACATTGTATGAAGGTCACTTAAAAAAAAAAAAAAAAATCATTCTTTTTTATTCCTTAGATAGATTTGAATGCTTTAGCCTTGTCTTAGATTTCGGTCTTAAAATAGGAAAATAATTATTACGTTAAATTATTGACCTAAAACGAGAGTTAAATAATCATAAACCTTTTTTTTACATACCCCTTTCAGTATCTGCAAAATGTTAATTATTTTACCAAAATAAGAGTGATCATACAAAATGAATGTTATTTTATTTAGTGTTGACCTGAATAAGATACTTCACATAAAAGATGTTTACATATAGTCCACAAGAGAAAATAATAGTTGAATTTATAAAAAAAAGGAACCATTCCACAGTTTGCATACTTTTTGATCTTTTTTTTTTTTTTTTTTTTTTGATTTGTTACCTGAATGATCCATAGCTGTTTTTTGTTTGTTTGTTTTTTATTTTGTTTTATTTTTAATTTATTTATTTATTTATTTTTTTTGTGATTGTCAGTTGTTCATGAGTCCCTTGTTTGTCCTGAGCAGTTAAACTACCAGCTGTTCTTCAGGTCCCACAAATTTTTTGTTTTTTTTAAATCCATTTTTTCACACTCAAGACAACTGAAGGATGTATATGCAACTATTACAGAAGCTTCAAATTCTCTCTGATGCTCCAGAAGGAAAAACTATGCATTAAGATCCAGTAGTGTAAACTTTGAAACAGAATTAAGATGTACATTTTTCTTATTTTGCCTAAATATAATATTTTTTTCATTTAGTACTGCCCTTCAGAAGCTACAGAAGATACTTACGTGTTTCCCAGAAGACAAAATAAGTACAATTTACCCTGATCTTCAGTTTCAAAAAGTTTCACGTTTTCAAGCATCAGTGAGCATTTGAACCTTCTGTAATAGTTGGATATTAGTCCCTTAGTTGTCATCAGTGTGAAAAGATTGATCTCAAAATCATACAGTTGCTGTTCGAAAGGGTTCAAATACACAAAAATGCTGAAAAACCAAAGAAGATAAGAATTTTTCTGAAAAACAGCGGGCAGTTTAACTGTTCAGGACAAACAAGGGACTCATGAACAACTATTACTAAAAAAAAAAATCTGGGGATCATTCAGGTAACAACACCGTATTAAGAATCAAATGTGAACTTTCAAACAAGGTCATTTTTATAAATGAAACTATTATTTTCTCTTGTGGACTAAATGTAAATGTCTTGTATGTAAAATATCCTATTCAGGTCAGTACTAAATAAAAATATCATGCATTTTGTATGATCCCTCTTATTTTGGTAAAATAATTATCATTTTGCAAATTCTGTAATGTGTGTGTAAACTTTTGACCTCAACTATATGTGTACATTTTTACACAAATTATGACCGACAGTTGTCATTTTCATCCCATCCAACGGTTTTGCCACTAAACCACTAAATAAGTTTATTTAGAAGTTTGTGAAGGAGACAATAGTGTAGGTTAAAAGCTTGAGATGAAACATGAGACATGTGTAAAGAAATAAGAAAAATAATTAAATACTGCATGAGAACAGTTGTGGTCGAAATAAAATGTGCATAACAAAAATGACAGAATTCCACACACATAAAGGTGAACAAATTAAAACAAACTAGTGAGAGTGAAAAGAGCACTTTAAGAGTTTATTTTCTAGTCCACAGAGCACAGAAGTCCCCATTGTTGAAGAAACACCTAATTATCTTGAGTCTGAAGCTGTTCTCATACCACCAGGAATCAGGAGAAAGCTGACATTAGATTTGCCAATTAGGGGTTTACTATTATAAAAACACATTCATCAGAGGACTCAGAATGGGGTCTGACAAAGCCCCTCTGCCCTTTAAAGACTGACGAAACTAGAGGTAATGAAAAACAAAAACATCACACACAGTTGCGGTCTCTCTCTCTCCCACAAATGCACACATACACACACACACACACACACACACACAGATAAACAAAGATTTTCCAAACCAAGACCTTAAATGTTCCCGCAATTTACCACCAGACAGAGATTTTAAACCTTTAGGAATTTAATTTGAACATTTCTTATAAGAATTACAGGGAAAAAGAGTTTGAAGAGTTCAATCCTCTGCAATTCACTGTGACCTGACCAGCCGGACCAACTAACAAACACAGCACTTATATAACCCCGCTTTAAAAGAGTATATTCAATCCATTGAGTGAGGAGACAGAGCGTGATACAGAGATGGACAGATCAGCCGAAAGACAGAGGGGGAGGGAGACATGGTCAAGTTTTGGATCCCAGAGTTCTCAGATTTTGTGTTTATTTATGTCTAATCTCTGTTCGCATTGTATATTATGTATGACACAAATATTATAATGATAGAACGGGGTCACAAAATAAAAGAGAGCAGATAACAGCTTAAATACGCTCAGTCACTGGGACATACACCATAATCTCCACCATCAGACGCCCCTCAACATGCAAGTGTATTCAAAGTAGGGCAGCGTTATTTCCTTTTTAATCAATTTCATATCATTCACATTTCCTCAAAGGGGCAGACGCACTTGTTCACTCTGACAGCTGTTTTTCCTCCCAACCAGCCCCTTTTCATTCATCCATACATCTCTGTGTTTCTGCCCTTGAGTTCTCACACAGAGGCTGATTGTCTGATTGTTAAACACACACACACACACACACACACACACACAGTCCTTTGCAATGTCAGTGATGTCAGATCGAAAAGAGTTCACAAACATCACACCACCCTTCAAAAGACTCTGGGAAACAGAGAAACTACTGTGGAGCTTGAGTAAAAGTTTTATTTGCTTTTAACTAGATTTCTGAGAAGCGAAAACACACTTGACCTCTCGTGAAGAGATAAAATTATCTAGCAACATTGACTCAGATCTGAGAATAGAATATTGTCTACCTTATATAAATCTGTGAAGCTTTTCAATCAACATCTGTTATGAAGTTTTGTGGAATTTAACCAGTGTTGGGTAAGTTACTAAAAAAAGTAATCCACTACAAAAGGTTAATTACTTCTTTAAAATTCTAATTTAATTACATCACTGCACTTACAGTTGAGGTCACAAGTTTACACCCCCCTTTCAGAATCTGCAAAATGTTCATTATTTTACCAAAATAAGAGGGATTATGACCAAATGTATGTTATTGTTTATTTAGTACTGACCTGAATAAGATATTTCACATAAAAAAGGTTTACATATAGTTCACAAGAGAAAATAATAGTTGAAATTATAAAAATAACCCCATTCAAAAGTTTACATGATTCTTAATACTGTTCTTACCTGAATGATCCACAGCTGTGTTTATTTATTTATTTATTTTTGTGATAGTTGTTCATGAGTCCTGAACAGTTAAACTGTCTGCAGTTCTTCAAAAAAATCCTTCAGGTCCTGCAAATTCTTTGGTTTTCCAGTATTTTTGTGTATTTGAACCCTTTCCAACAATGACTGTATGATGTTGAGATCCATTTTTCACACTGAGGACAAATGTGGCACTTATATGCAACCAAAGGTTCAAATGCTCACTAATGTTTCAGAAGGAAAAACCATGCAAGAGCTGGTGGGCTAAAAACTTGTTACATTTGAAGATCAGTAAAAGCAAGTTATTTTGTCTTCTGGGAAACATGTAAGCATCTTCTGTAGCCTCTGAATGGCAGTACTAAATAAAAAGAGACTGTCCTCAAAGAAAATACGACCCAGTTGTACGTTTTTAAATCGACCAAATACGATCCATTCTTACGTTTTAAAGTTAAGCGCCCTCTAGCGGTCGTAAAAATAATGACAGTGTCGCGTTGGATCTGACGTCATCGAATGACGTATGAGTTTTTATACGATTTCAGGGTAATTTAAAGGTGTTTTACTAGGTGTAATTCGTATATATGACCACACCTAACCCTACCCTAAACCTACCCCTTACAGAAATAGTGCAAAATCATGATTTGTAGTGCATATTTACAAAAAAAAAAAAAAAACATACAATGAAAACATATGCGTTTTCTGGAATCGAACCTGTGTTCATATGATTATACCACTCCGCAGTGCAACGCGCTACTAATTGACCTACACATAACACTAAGGTTGAGTTAGATACCTGTTACTGATAAGGGAGCAAATGTTGAATACGCTTTACAGAGACGTATTTGAGGATTTGTGAAAACGACTTTTGTCAGTCGTATAAATTGGAGGACATGTTGGATAAAAAATATGCCATTTAGCCAAAATAAGAAAAATGTACACATGTGCAAATGTGCACATTCTGTTCAGAAGTTTAAACCCCAGCTCTTAATGCATCGTTTTTCCTTCTGGAGCATCAGTGAATGTTTGAACCTTCTGTAATAGTTGCATATGAGTCCCTCAGTTGTCCTCAGTGTGAAAAGATGGATCTCAAAATCATAGTCATTGTTGGAAAGGGCTCAAATACACACAAATGCTGGAAAACCAAAGAATGTGTGGGACCTAAAGAAAAGCAGGCAGTTTAACTGTATAGAACAAACTCATGTGAACTCATGAACAACTATCACTACACAAACAAACAAACAAACAAAAAAACAGCTGTGTATCATTCAGGTAACAACACAGTATTAAGACTCAAGGGGATGTAAGCTGCAGTAATTTTTATGAACTATCTTATGCAGTACAGTACTAAATAATAGCATGCTGCATTCTTTTTAATGCTATCTCATGATAGTGGCTAAATCGAACAAAATGATTAAAAGCGAATGTGGTGTAAAAACACAATCGCAAGCATGCTGTTTTAGCTTGTTTTTCAATCTCTCATCTTTCATCATGAGTCGTAAGTTGACGGGATTTGTACCCAAGTATTCCACATCCTAAGTCCAGATCCATGCCGGCGGAGCTCCCAAGCAAGCTTGTTACATCTGGAAAGTGAAACATATGGAGATGTAATCATAACTGTGTAAGAAAATGATTACAAGTGCTCGCTGTTTTACTGCCTCTAGTGTTCATTTCTGTTGATATGTGATAAGTATTTATACAATTTTGTAAGTTTTCCATGAGGGGTAGGTTTAGGGGTGGGGTTAGGGCTGGTCATTCATACAGATTCCTATGAATTTGCCACCTCATAAAATACATACGATTTTTCACAAAAATATACAAATTCATATGAGCTAGGTTGTATGAATTTGTAAGAATTAGCCACCTCATAAAATATGTAAAAACTGCCATGAGATCGAGTTGTTCTTTCAGTAATATAATATTGACTGAAAAATTACATCAAAGTATCAAAACAGCAACTTGAACAATCACTTGCATTTTTTCCCGATAATGCAAAAAGAACTTACATCATATTTGGTTGTACAGATAAGAGTAATACATGATTTGAAATTATAAAAGGTCTACATTTATTTGTATACACTCACAATATCAACAAGACATTGTGCTTTTGTAAAATAAAGAAAACAAGCAGGGTACACTTTCTGCCATCTTAGTCTCCTTGAACTTCTTTCTGAAGCACGCCACAAAATTAAAAGAAATCTCAGCAAATACTTGACACACAGACATGAAAAATATATATAAAGAAAGCATCTATTGAAGTGTCTATTTTTTAAACGGATTAATGTCAAAAACAAATATCCCAATGCTGTCTCATGACCAATTCGTATGCATTTTACAAGGTGGCTAACACATACAGATTTGTATGACCTCACTCGTATGATGTTGTACATTTTTTGTAAGGGGTAGGTTTAGGGGGAGGATTAGGGGTGGTGCGAATTCCTACAAATTTGCCACCTTGTAAAATACGTAAGTTTTTTAACAAAACATACAAATTCGTACGAATTAGCCACTTTGTATAATATGTGTAAATTACCATTAGATCAGCTTGAATATTCTGTGATAAAGTATCCCTATAAAACCAACGCAGGCTCCAGTCTTTCCAGTCTGAGCTCATTATCTGTAATGGGATTAGGCCTACACACACAGTGCTATTCATACGATAATCATCCATGCGAGATGCACAAACATGTAAATGCGCACATCACCTCTGTAAACAAAGCAGCGAGATTCATTAATTAATCTAGGCTAATTTTCATTTTTGGGAGAAGACGCGCTGTTTGGAATCAACCTTGTGTTTACCTCAGAAAAAAAACTTAATGCGATGCTTTGCTTAGCCTTTTAATAAAAGTGCATTTGTAAATTAACTAACAATTTTGAGTAACTGTAATCAACTATTACATACAACTTTTACTGCATTATCAGGAAAAGTAATTGCAGTAACAAATTATAGCCAAATCCTAATTCAACAAAAGTGTACAAACTAGGAAGGCTTACTGTATTTGTGTTCACCTTGTTTTTCATGTGCGCTGACACGTGGTGTGAAAGTTCCAACTCTACGTTCCTCATGAAAACAATTAAAACACAAAGACGATTAGAGGAATTTAAAAGGTTTGTTGTGTGACAAGCGTAAACAAAAGATGTGTGGAAACCAATAAACTTGTTGCTGAGATTTGACACTCCCTGTGCTCAAAATATTGTCACGTTGCTAACATTGCATTGAATGCAGGGCTTTTCCCTTTGGCAGCACTTAAGATGCTGTGGGCTATTTATGAAGGGTATTCCAGTGTTTAGTCACTCTAGGTAAACAAGGGTTTGACAACCTTTATGCAGTTATGGAGAGAACATACGTGATCTTTCTGTGTCATTGAATGGTGACGTCATTACTTGAGCTGATATACCTCCCTTTGAGAGTTTATATTTAGTATGCAAATGTATTAAAATGCTAACCATTACTGAGGTCTTGCATAAAGATATTTTGAAGATTTAAATTATTTTCCATTAAAAAAATTCATCATTATTTTTTATTCATTATTATTTTATAATCATTCAAATATACTGTTTATTATTTAATAAAACATTCTTTAATGATAATTTTCTTTACTTGTAGATATATTTATTTTCCTTTTCACACTTACATTTATGTTTGTAAGTATGTAAAACATTTATGAAAATTACAATAAAATAAAATAAAGTTACAGAACATAGCATTTTTTGGCATACAACAAATAAAATTCAATGAAAATTAAATCAAATAAAAAACATTGTTTTTGGAATACAGCAAGAAATAAAATAAAATGAAATAGCTGATGTTAGAAAAACATTGAAATTATTTTTGACAAACAACAAGAAATAAAAAATCAAATCAAATCAAACTCATGTTGAAAACACTGAAATAAATTGTTGACATACAACAAGAAAAAGTTAAATAAAATAACTGATGTTAAAAAACACTGAAATAATTTTGGAATACAACAAGAAATAAAATAAAATAAAATAAAATAAAATAAAATAAAATAAAATAAAATAAAATAAAACTGATGTCAAGAAAAACACTAACATTATTTTTGGCCTACAACAAGAAATAAAACAAAAATAAATAAATAAATTATAAAATAAAATAAAATAAAACTCATGTTAATGAGTTGTTATCATTTTTGGCATACAACAAAAAATAAAGTAATATCTTAAAAACAATTATTTTAAATTATTTTTTGGCATACAAAAATAAAATAGCTGATGTTAAAAACACAAGGAACACATGTTAAAATGTTGTTGATGTTAAAAAAACATAATTTTTGGTATACAACAAGAAAAAAATTAAATAAATGCAAAATTATTACATTTAATTAAATAAAAAAAAATCAAATTAAATCCAAATTAATTTGATTGCACACAATAAAATTGTGATAAAGATGTTACGTTATATATTTTTAAACATGTTAATGTGCATAAAAAATACTGCTCTTTTTTCTCCTTCTTAGTGTCCTTTTTTTTTTTCCTTTAGCCCTCATGATCTCTCTTTAGCCCTTAGTCCTCTCAGTTTTTCCACTGGTGGTTTTTAATTGATACTCAATGGCGTATGCTGAAGTTAATATATTTGCTGTCTGGTTTTAATTTGAGAGTCCTATTGTTTTATATCACACAAGACCATGACCAAAACCCGCAATACAAATTCAGTGACATCATGTAAACACACACAAACAGAGACATGAGCAAAACCAAACACTATATTCATAACTACAAACACACATTCGCACAAAAATCTTTGCTGCAGAGAAGATGTTTGCACTGCCTTTTTGAATTCATGTAATGAATTGCCACAAACGAGATGCTGCGAAAGAGCTCAACTGTCACATCATCCACCTCCTCGTGTATATCATCCCAGACTTTAACTCGAATTCTTCATCAAAACACATTCATATTCAAATCTTTCCTAGCATCCAAAGTAACTTGCAATCCCACAGCTATTTGCATACATTTCCAGAAAACTAATCTTTCTTCCAATGTCACAGTGAATCAAATAAGAATCATTTCTCAGGAAATCATCAATCTTATACAAATGCTCTTGCTAAACTAAAAGTTATGTGTGATAAATGAGAATGTTGTGAACGTTAACAGTCACACAAACGCTAATGACTTTTATCCTGTGGTAAAATTTATGCTAGCAAACTGTTTACAAAAAAAAAAAGAACAATAAACAGCAGCCCGCTGAGGAAAAGAGGAACTATGGAAGAATAAGCACGGATTTATGAGATATCGTAACACCCTTCCTGGAGTTTATAGTTTTCAAAGTGTAGCACTGTGTGCTCTTGTATAACTTTGACTGAATCATTTAAAGGGCGCACTTGCTAACATGCTAATACATTCACTGAAACCACTTAACAATAATGCCTGAAGCCTGAATGATTAATAAATGAAAGACTGAATACATCAGGGACACCAACGGGGCAGGAATGTCATCCCAGGTCCTTAAACAGAGGTGCCCTGCGGTTTCAGATAAAAAGGGGGTTTCGAAGCATGAAGATTAGTCTTATCGTCCTCACAGCCACATCATCTAACATGTGTAAGAACCTATGTTTGATACTTGATCTCGAGGGCAACTCAATCTGATGCAACATGGCCGTTTATGGTTACGTTTTGGCTCTCAGCTCTCTGCAGGTGCTCTCAAGTGTTTTACAGTGGGGTGAAAGTCCTTCCTGTGTAAATACTGAAGTGCACCTCAGGCCATAAACACATGGAATACATCATTCGACTGAGATAAGGAATTACACTGGAATTTTCTTTACTCTGCCAACCACCCTTATCGGACTTGAGAGCATGCTCGCCAACACGCACTTCAGGTTCACCTTGATGCACGTAGGCATTTTTTATTATTATTATTATTATTTTTTTTTTTTTTTTTGCATGGGACATTGATCACGACATCTGTATTTTTCTAATAAGGAACTGGTCAGTACAGACATACACTTGAATGAATACCTTTACATATTTGGATTTGTGCTCCCGTTGACTTGTAATAAAAGGGGGGTCGATTTTCCATAATGTGACCCAGCTGTTCTGGATTTGTCACTGCAAACCAGACTGCCAGGAGCCGGTAACGAGCTGGACTTAATTAATACCCAACACCCCCGTGGCCTGAACCTCGACCCGCTTGTTCTCTCTTTCATTCTCTCTCCTGCTGAGCGTTCTCCACATGCACTAAAATAATGAATGCGAAAATGAGAGTAATAGAGCTTTTAATGTGAATCTTTAAATGAGGAACTCCATGCACAAATGATCTTTGGAAACCCTGCTGCAAATTATCTTCACCAATCCTGCTGCTAAACATCACACACACATACAGTGGGAGCCAGAAGTCTAAGGAAAATTAGCGATTCAAAATGAAATTTACAGCTTGAAATTTCCAAAAAGTTTGTAGCATTTATTATCCAAAAAAAAAAAAGAATCAACTTTGAAAAGAATGATTAACAATTCTTTCTGTAGTTTTATGGACTAAATATTAATATAATATTTTACTTTTTTGCATTTAGTTAGGTTTCTGTCATGTCTGCCAACTTAGAAAAGCTGATAAAAAAAAAAAAAAAACATGCAGCGAATTCATTATGAGCTGTCTGAGTCATCCAGCGAGTAGTCGCGCTTGGTCCCCTTATACCAAAAAGAAGTATACTTCAAGTTTATTTTATTAAGTACACTTAAGTAAAGTGTATTTTAAGTATACTTCCCTTGGTTTCACAGATAAGGCTTAAGCCTAGTCCTAGACTAAAATGTAAGTCTGAGCTGTTTCAACTGAAAGAAATTTGCACTGACTGATCCTAAAATATATCAGTGCCTTTGTTTTGTCTCAAGATGCACACCAGTAATGTTTTTTTTTTTTTCTAGCCACGTTTATTAATATCACCTAAATGTCCTAATTAAACACTGTCCTAATCCTGACTTAGTCTAAGCCTTGTCTATGAAACCGGGCCTTTATGTAGTAAGTATACAAATATCAGTGTACTAGTAGTATACTTTTGAATGTACTATTTCAATCCTCCTTGGGCCTAAATTGCTGAAATGGGAAGTAACTAAATACCTTGTTACTGTACTTAAGTAGATTTTTCTGGTATCAGTACTTTATGTCACTATTTATTTTTCTTTTACTTTACTTTTTGATTTGTACTTTTACTCCTTACATTTTTACACAATTATTTGTACTTTCTACTTCTTGCATTTTCAAACCAGGCTCGTTAGTTTTACCATTTGATAACAAATCTCTAATAAATCATCAATCGGTTAGTCTGTACTGGCAACGCGCGCGCTCCGCGTCTCCGCCAAAAGGTTTCTCTCATAGTAATCAATGTGAGAGACTCCAGAATGGAGTGGAAGCGCCCGAGTGGATCAGAGAGGCAAAACTACTGACCTGTTCAGGACTTCCAGTGCAGGTCAGTTTCATCTGTAAATAGGCTACTGTAGTTTTGTCTTTGTTTACTTAGTTAAGCATTGAACTGCTAGCAACTCTTAGCAGTAGCAGCCAGAGGATAATGCTGTAAAACTAAACTAAAATATAGCTGCAAGCAGCAATTACGGGACCAAGCACTCCAAGCGGCAAAATGAGGAGCTAAGCATGGCATGGCACATCAGACCAAATGTAACAATGAGTAAAAAATGCCATAATAGGATGGTTGTAATTGAATTGCTAAAAATACAACTATAAATACAACTTTCAGTAATAGGATTAAATGGCTTATCACTTTTGGCCAATAGGTGGCACTGTTACCAAACTGATGTTGCACGGTCATTGTGAGGTGACAACAGCACATACAAAGTTTGGTGTAAATATCTCCAACCTTTGCAGATATACAGACTCCGAAGCAGTTTGGCATCTTTCCAGCAAATTCCATGATGTGTTTCGTGAAAATCTGACTAATGGTCTAGGAGGAGTTAGAAAAAGTAGGTTTTTAACATGAATCAAAATGGCGTACAGAAAGTTCAGCCAATATTAGCAAAATTGGTATCAGTGTTCTCGACATAATCCATGGAATCTATCAAAATCAGTTTTATTACAATAGGCGAATGTACTCAAAAGTTACTAGCTTTTTTAGAAATTTCGTTATAACTTTTGAGCAAAAAGTGGCACTGCCCCCAAACTTTTTGTGTATCATCAGGGCATAGTGCTGAAGATTTGTGTAATGAGTGTTGAAATGATATGCTAAGCGTTCTTAAGATACAGCAATTTAGAACTAAATTCAAAATGGCCGATGCCCAAAATGGCTGAATTATGATTGTTTTTCGGTTCAAAAGTTATTAGCATAACAAAAGTGAAAATTTAGGACAAGTGGTGGCGCTAGAGAGTTTGAGTTAGAGACTCCAAATTTGCTACAGTTAATGTTGAGACTGTCCTCTATCAGTCTGCCAAATCAAAACAACTTTCCAGCAATCGGTTCTATGGGCTGCCATAGACTTTGAGGTGGAAGAAGAAGCAGAAAAATAAGAACACTAACAAAAACAATAGGTGCCACAGCACCTGCGGTGCTTGGCCCCTAATTACTATCATCACTTAAATGCTGTGCTAAAGTACAGCATTATTATCTACTGTTAAGTTACAGTAGTAATTTAGGAAACAAATTGTTTTGTAATACATATAGAGGGAGCTAGGGCAGATAACAACACAACCCTTACGAAAATTAAAACCAAAAATCATGTTTACTAGTTAAACAATGGTAACTACAACTGGTTTTGCTACACTAACCATAGTCTAACCATGAGATGTGTAGTAAAACTTTGGTTGTAAATTAAAACAGATTATAATCAATCTGCCAAAAAAAAAAAAAACATGGTTACTATACTTTTACTATAATAAACCATGGTTACTTTTGGTAATAGAAAAATAAGATAATGCAATAACATGTTAAGTATTAAAAAACAGGTAGTAGTATTTGGTAATTTTTACTTAATTACATGTCTGAGTCCATACTTCTTTACTTTAACTTGAGTAAAAAAGTGTAGTCAGTACTTCTACTTTTACCAGAGTATTTTTAAACATGAGTATCTGTACTTCTACTTGAGTGAAGGATGTGTGTACTTTTGCCGTCTCTGCTAAATTGGCCCACTTTCTAGTATATAAAAGTATATTTTTAAGTATAACAGTAGTAACCTTTGAGTACACAACTAGTTAACATCTATGTTTTCAGATTGTACTGCTAGTATACTAAAAGTGAACTTATAGGTATACTGATAGTTTACTCATTAAATACTTTTTAATGTAGTTTTAGTACACATTAACTACTAGTTTAGTAGTCACACATACACAGAAACGGGTCGCTATGAACAGAGCTACACAGGTTGTGTTATTTGTTAAAAAGGGTTAATTGTTAATTTGTTGAAAAAAGGGTTAATGATCTTCTTCTGTGTTTAGCCACATTATTATGCCATAAAAGTGGCACATTCATTAACCGGTCATTTTGGTGAATTGGCTTTAATATAAGCTGTTTTCAGACTAACAAAGTTTTGAGTTCTAAAACGTATAGGATGTTTTTATAGTACAACTGCCACTTGCATGTCAGAAAAACAAGGAAAGTTTGGTTTCTCAGTTCATGACCCCTTTAAAATTTAGTATTGCAGGAAACTATTCCAGTATTCAGGAACCAAATGTGATTGTAGTATTTTTTAGCGAACTGGTTCCTGGTGCTATGCACTCATAAAACTAACAGTTCCAAAAGGTGGTTTTTGCAGTGATTTAATGGATACCAATTTTGGTACCCCCAAAAATCTTCTACTAAATAGTTCTTAAAAGAAGGTGTGAAGAACATGTGAATCATGCAAAGAACCTTTGTCCACTATAAAACACCTTTTGTGGAATGGAAGGATTCAACTAGTGTTCAAGGTTCTAAATAGAACCGTAGATGTCAGTCAAGAATCTGTATTTTTAAGAGTGTACCCAAAAGCTTTTTTTTTTTTTTTTAACAATTCAATGTTTTTAAGATGCTTTCAGACTGAGTTATAATTCTAGAGGGATTGGGTGGAGATCTGGGTTGGACTGACAGGAGGAAACGTTTGTTCATTTACTATGAAATCAGGGCCAGTGTTGGTGATCTGTGATTTGTAGATTCAGGCCAGAATAGGGTGTGCTGGACATTTGGCAGGCCAGACAGTGGATTACGCACAGATGATCGAAGCATTTCTGAATGATAAGCTCATGTTGGGGTCAGAAGCGTCTTTAGGATAAAACGTGGCACGGTTAGAAGTGCAGTTCCCCTAGGGTATGAATGAGTGTCGGGCAGGTCAGGAGAGGGTATGTTTGGATGCATATGTGTGTGTGGTCACAGATAAAGTCAGTCTAGGCGGTCAGGAGAGGGTATGTTTGGGTTTGTGTGTGTGTGGTCAGATTTGTCTGAGCTGAAATCAATGGGTTTGTCTGTGCAGAGATAGGTCATGTGAGCTTGATTAAGTTTCTGCAGAAGTGTTATCCATGTGTGTAATTCAGCTGTGCGGACGGTTCAATCACTGCGGAGTGTGACCTAGTTGAGTTGGTCCAGACAAGTTAAGCTACAGTGATCTCTGATTACTTATTCAGTGCTTATTCACACACTGTAATCTGCAGATATATCATGGTAAACAGCCCTGGCCTCTGCCCATTGAACATATTCAATTCTGTTCTTATCATATTATTCTCCATTTCTTTAGTTTGGCTTGTGTGTGTGTGTGTGTGTGTGTGTGTGTGTGTGACTGAGCACAAGGACCTCAAATGAACCCAGATTCTCTGATGATCACCCACATTAATGGAATCAAAATATACATGTCATGAACTTGTAGAAACACTTTATCAAATATTTTAAGATTTTAATGTTTAAGATATGTTGCTATATAGCTACTAGGTTGTTATCAGTTGCCAGGGTTTGGCTAAGTAATTTCTAAGGTGTTAGAGTGGTTTTTAGTGAGCTACTATATGGGCCATTCTATAGAACTGGTGCAAATTTAGGTATTCAAATCTTAGATGTTTACTAAGATCCTTACACCTGAACCCTAACACCTAAATTTCAACACATGAAAATGATACTGAAATAAATTTTTCATTTTATTTTTTTGCATTCTTGTTTTTAAAAATATCTTTTAGATTTTTTAGATTAAGTGAAGTTTATATATATATATATATATATATATGCTATATATAAGTTTATATATATATATATATATATATATATATATGCTATTGTCATAGCACATATATATATATATATATATATATATATATATATATATATTAGGGCTGTCAAACGATTAATCCAAAATAAAAGTTTATGTTTACATACTATATGTGTGTTTACTTTGTATATTTATTATGTACATATAAATACACACACATACATGTATATATTAAAACAAAATATTTATATGTATATATACTTATACCTGTATACAATTTAGATTATAAATATTTTATATAAATCTAAAATATTTTTCCTTTATATATACATGTTTGTATTTATATATATGTAAATTATGAAAAAATTATATATATTGTCACGGATTGGCCAGGCTCTTCCACCACTCTCACACAGCGATCCCAATCACCTGAATACTAATCATGCACAGCTGCACCTAATTACTCTGCACACCATAAAAACACACACCTCTCACCAGTCATTGTCCGGGCTCGTTTCTACGAAGCGGACTCACCATTATTCCCTTTGTATACTTACCTGTTGTTACTTACCTGATCTCCGTTTGATTCCAGTCTGCTCAGTTTCCCACGTCTCCAGTCAGCGGTGTGTGTGCCGTCAGTTCGTCCGCTCAAGTCTGCATCTGGTGTGTGCATTTGGTCAGCTCTTCTCCTCCTGTCGATCCTGCAAAGGAATACGGATACGTAATCACCCCGGACAATCCTCAAGCAAACATTCTCTCTGAATTATCCATACTCACCTATCTCTGCACGTCATTGTTCTTCTATTTGCTCTGCTGTTGAAATAAATACCTATTACTCATCACTTACCTTGGTTGTCCGTCTGCTTCCGTAACAGAAGCCCGGACCATTACAGTACCAGCATGAGCAATCCCGATCCGTTCCAGGAGCTGGTGGATTCATTGCGGAAAGTTTTGCTACAATCTACCTCACCAAATCTACCATCTGCACCACTTCCCGATGCACCACCAGCACCGAGCACTTCTTCGGCCAACATTCCTTCCAGTCCCATGGCTCGACCGGCGCCCTACTCTGGCGGGGCGGAGGAGTGCAACGGATTCCTGTTACAATGTTCTCTCATATTCACCATGCAACCTGCTTTGTATCCTACAGATCAGTCGAAGATTGCCTTCATCATATCGCTCCTTACTGGATCGGCCCTCCGGTGGGCTGAGACCATCTGGCAGCAAGCCGGGCCGGTAACTCACTCTCTGCAGACATTTGTAAATCACTTTAAGGAGGTGTTTGGTTGTTCGGATGGAGGGGTATCCGCTGGAGAGCAACTATATCATCTCAAGCAAGGAACGATGTCCACACAGGACTATGCTCTTCGTTTCCGCACGTTAGCTGCTGCCAGTGGATGGAATGAGCAATCCCTCCTTACCACCTACCGGCTCGGTTTGGAACCCAAACTCCGTCTGCAGTTGGCAACCCTGGACGACAACATTGGTTTGGAAAAGTTTATACAGCAATCTCTTCGCTGTTCGGATAGGATGAAGGCTTATCAGTCGGATCCTGATCTATTCACTCAAGCACTCCTCCGCCCGTCTGAGCCAGTCACCCCTCCAGAACCCATGATCATCGAGTCTGGCAGGCTCACGGCTGATGAGCGACAGAGGAGGCTGACCCGGGGTCTTTGTATGTACTGTGGTGCAAGCGGACATGTCAGGCTGAACTGTCCGCTCCGTCCAGTGACCTCCTCGGTGAGTGTATTCAATTCGGACATTGAGAAGATGCCTTCTCTCACTACCAATGTTCAGTTAACTACCCACTCACTCTCTGTTTCAGCTACCGCCCTTATCGACTCCGGGTCAGCAGGGAATTTCATATCGCATGCCCTCTGTCGCCAGCTCCATCTCCGCACCGAAGCCTCGTCGAACATCTACCACATTCAACCCATAACCTTTAACATCAAGTCACAGGCACATATTCATCGTAAATGTGAATCCATTATGCTACAGATCGGGTTATTCCATAAAGAGGAGATTCAATTTCTGGTTCTGGAGGGGGCCAATATGGACATTATTTTAGGACGCCCGTGGCTGGTGAAGCATGATCCCATCCTCTCTTGGGGCACAGGAGAGATCAAGAAATGGGGTGATGGATGCACACCAGACTGTTTTCCCGATCTTCCGTTGCAGATTCGAAAGCCCCTACCTGTCTGCGTCACGTCAGTTGAAAGCCCCGTCGAGAAACGATCTGTCCAGATACCTGACATCTACACTTCTTTCAAGGACGTCTTTTGCCCCAAGAGAGCTTCCCAGCTACCTCCACATCGGCCATGGGACTGTGCCATAGACCTGTTACCGGATGCTCCATTGCCCAGAGGGAAAATCTACCCGTTGTCGCTTCCGGAGACTAAGGCCATGGAGGAGTACATTCAGGAGGCTCTGAGTCAGGGGTATATCCGTCCTTCCACTTCACCCGCAGCATCCAGCTTCTTCTTCGTGGCAAAGAAGGATGGAGGGCTGCGGCCATGCATTGATTATCGGACTCTCAACCAAGGAACAGTGAAATTCCGTTATCCCCTTCCTCTCGTCCCTGCGGCCCTGGAACAACTTCGATCCGCCACCATCTTCACGAAGCTGGACCTCCGCAGCGCATACAATCTGGTGAGAATACGTGAGGGGGATGAATGGAAAACTGCTTTTGTGACCCCTACTGGTCATTATGAATATCGGGTGATGCCCTATGGTCTGGTCAACGCCCCCTCCGTATTTCAGAACTTCATCCATGAAGTACTCAGGGAGTTCCTCCACCACTTCGTCATTGTTTACATTGATGACATATTGATTTACTCCCGGAGTGAAGCCGAACATCGCCACCACGTTGCGGAGGTCCTGCAAACCCTCCGGAAACATAAGCTCTTTCTCAAAGCTGAGAAATGCTCATTCCATCTTCCATCCGTTCAGTTCCTGGGTTACATCATTGATCATCATGGGGTTCGTATGGACGAGGGGAAGGTCACTTCCGTTGTCTCCTGGCCAGAACCCACAACTATCAAAGAGCTTCAAAGATTTCTCGGATTTGCAAATTTCTACAGACGTTTCATTCAGGATTACAGCATCATCACAGCTCCACTCACCAACCTTCTCAAGAACAAGCCCAAAGATCTTTCCTGGTCTCCCGAAGCCGTCGCAGCCTTCCAGGCCCTGAAAGAGGCATTCACTCAAGCCCCACTCCTGACTCACCCTGATCCAGACATCCCTTTCGTGGTCGAAGTGGATGCCTCGACCACGGGAGTGGGCGCGGTACTCTCCCAATACCACGGCACTCCCAAGTTACTCCATCCATGCGCCTATTTCTCCCGGAAGCTCAGCCCGGCGGAGAGGAATTATGACATCGGGAATCGAGAACTTTTGGCCATCAAGCTCGCCCTGGAGGAGTGGCGACATTGGTTGGAGGGTGCAACACATCCTTTCCAGGTAATCACAGACCATAAAAATTTACAATATCTCAGAGATGCTAAACGACTCTGCCCTCGACAGGCCCGCTGGTCCCTATTCTTTTCCAGATTTCACTTCTCCATATCTTACCGGCCAGGATCCAAGAATATCCGAGCAGACGCACTATCCAGACTTCACGATCATCAAGAAACCATTGAAACACCAGCCAAGATTCTACCAGATCACATTACTGTCTGTCCCATTGAATGGTCTGCCCCTCCAGCCGTCGCCACTCCTGAACCCAGACCTCCGCCGGGCTGTCCACCTAATCGGCAGTTTATTCCAACAAATCAACGGGTAGATCTCATCCACTCCACGCACACCTCCCTGGGCACTGGGCATCCCGGGGCCAACAATACTCTCTCGCTGCTATCCCAACGCTTTTGGTGGCCGGACATGGCAAGGGATGTGAGAAGGTATGTACAAGGCTGTAGAGAGTGTGCTATATCAAAGAGTCCACGTCATCTACCTGCGGGTAAACTCCATCCCTTGCCTATCCCGAACCGTCCCTGGTCACACCTAGGAGTAGACTTCATGACGGATCTTCCCTCTTCGGATGGTAATACCTGCATTCTTGTAATCATAGATAGATTCTCTAAATTCTGTCGTCTGATTCCCTTGAAAGGTCTGCCTACGGCCCTGGAAACAGCTGAGAATCTCTTCAACCATGTCTTCCGATGTTTTGGCCTACCTGAAGATATAGTCTCGGATAGAGGGCCCCAATTTATCTCCAGACTATGGAAAGCCTTCTTCAAACTCCTAGGTGTGACCGTTAGCCTCTCCTCTGGCTATCATCCGCAGACCAACGGCCAGACGGAGAGGAAGATCCAGGAAGTGGGACGGTTCCTCAGGACCTTCTGTCACGGCCACCAAAACTCCTGGAACCAGTTTCTGGGCTGGGCGGAATACGCCCAGAATTCACTGCGGCAACCCACCACCAGACTTACGCCATTCCAGTGCGTCTTAGGATTCCAACCTCCACTCTTCCCTTGGGATGGGGAACCCTCGGATGTGCCTGCAGTGGATCATTGGTTTCGGGAGAGCGAGAGGGTCTGGGACGAGGCTCATCACCATCTCCAGAGGGCAGTTCGCAAAGCTAAAGATATGTCAGACCGGAGGAGGATCGCAGGTCCTGTCTACGCTCCTGGACAAAAGGTTTGGCTCTCCACCAGAGACATCCGCTTGCGACTGCCCTCCAGAAAACTTAGTCCCAGATTTGTTGGCCCCTTCACCATCCTTGAACAAGTCAACCCTGTCACCTATAAACTTCAGCTACCATCTCAGTACAGAATCCATCCCACATTTCACGTATCACTCCTGAAACCCTTTCACGACCCTCTGATTCCCTCCACAGAGCCTGGCCACGAAGAGGAACCCCCTCCACCACTGATGCTGGAGGAAGGCTCCATCTACGCCATCAAGGAGATCTTGCGGTCCCGACGCCGTGGTGGTCAGCTGGAGTACCTCGTGGACTGGGAGGGATATGGACCAGAGGAGAGATCGTGGGTCTCCAGATCCGACATATTAGATCCGACACTCATGGAAGAATTCCACTCCAATCACCCAGAATTCCCGGCACCTCGTGGACGAGGTAGACCACCACAGCGTCGGAGGTTTAGGCCCTCAGGAGTGGGCCCTGGGGAGGGGGGTAATGTCACGGATTGGCCAGGCTCTTCCACCACTCTCACACAGCGATCCCAATCACCTGAATACTAATCATGCACAGCTGCACCTAATTACTCTGCACACCATAAAAACACACACCTCTCACCAGTCATTGTCCGGGCTCGTTTCTACGAAGCGGACTCACCATTATTCCCTTTGTATACTTACCTGTTGTTACTTACCTGATCTCCGTTTGATTCCAGTCTGCTCAGTTTCCCACGTCTCCAGTCAGCGGTGTGTGTGCCGTCAGTTCGTCCGCTCAAGTCTGCATCTGGTGTGTGCATTTGGTCAGCTCTTCTCCTCCTGTCGATCCTGCAAAGGAATACGGATACGTAATCACCCCGGACAATCCTCAAGCAAACATTCTCTCTGAATTATCCATACTCACCTATCTCTGCACGTCATTGTTCTTCTATTTGCTCTGCTGTTGAAATAAATACCTATTACTCATCACTTACCTTGGTTGTCCGTCTGCTTCCGTAACATATATATATATATATATATATATATATATATATATATATATATATATATATATACACACACAGAGAGAGAGAGACATAAGACACACCCCTCACATTTTTGTAAATATTTTATTATATCTTTTTATGTGACAAGACTGTACAGCTTGTGTAACAGTGTAAATTTGCTGTCCCCTCAAAATGACTGAACACACAGCCATTAATGTCTAAACCGCAACAGTGAGTTTTTATGTGTTTATCTGTTCAGAATTGTGCTACCTAACCATGTGCTGATTAGCATCTTTGAGCTAGGCTCAAAAGTATCTAAAATTCTCATCCTTATTTCGGTAGTGACAAAAGGGAACACATAATCCTTTATTTTATGACCGAAACATGGGAGTTACATATATATATATATATATATATATATATATATAAATGTAATTGTTATTGATTTACCTTTAAAAACTTTTTAACAAAATAGAAAAAAAAAATCTAAATCCTAATAGGTCCCTTTTTATTAAATTACATATCAGTGTTTCGGTATAGTGACCAATTTGGGGAGAGGACAAATATTCCAAAACTTTCTGAAAATACAATATGAGAATTAACTACACAATTAGGCCTACTAAAAATATGTACCTTGGATATTTTACAAATATGCATGCATACAAAATTTGTGTAATTTTTTTTTTTTTTTCTAGACATTTCCAACTCTGACTTTGAACCAGTTCTGTAGAATGGCCCATATAAACATTTAGCATGCTGCTAGGGTATTGCTAGGTGGTTTCTAATGTGCTTAGAGTGGTTAGTAGGGTGTTGCTGTATGGTTGCCAAGGTGTTTGAAAATGGGTTTAATAAGGTCTTATGATTTCTGTGATGCAGAAAATGCAAACAGAATCACGGATTCCAGTCATAAAACCAGAATTTACTGTACAATGCAGAATGTCACAGAATTTGTCAAATTTTGGATGAATAAATCAAAAGTAGGTTATTACAACTAAATCAAAACACAATATTACAACATCTGTGAATGTTAAGTCACAAAAATATTATGTAAATATGAATTCTTTGTGTCTCTCTCTGTGTGTGTGTGTGTGTGTGTGTGTGTGTGTGTGTGTGTGTGTGTGTGTGTGTGTGTGTGTGTGTGTGAATGAATGGATGCATGGTTTTGTTTACTGCACCCATACTGAAGTACATTAACACATGAACATAATCTCTAGAACTACTCTAGTCACTTTATGAGCATTTTACCATTTATTTTGAGAAAAACTATCGTCATATCATATACAAACAGAAACGTAAAGGTCTTCACAGCAACCCGTCAAAATGAAAGTTTGGTTTTACTTGAAGAAATTGTGACAGAAATATACTACTTAATGTAATATTACTACTAATAATACAATTATTATTGAAACATTATTTTTAAGGAGTATTTACCAGAAGAAATATTTATAAGACAGTACTTCTCAAAAAAAAAAAAAATAATAATAATAATAATAATAGTTATAATTAATAATAATCAGAAAATAAATCACTTAGTTAGAGATGCTTTAATTATTACTATTTAATGAAAACATTAAACTTTAAGCTAGAAAAAGTAATGAACAACACTGAATAAAACTGAATTTGAGAAAAAAAAAACGTATATTTAATAGAGCCTGAAACTGTAAAATTGTGTTTAACTTTTAATACATTTCTGTTTAATTGTGTATGTTTCTTTATTTCAGAGGTGCTAAGGTGTTCTGGTGGTTGCTAAGTTGTTCAGAGTGGTTACCAGTGTATTGTTATGTACTTGCTAAGGTTCAGAAGGTTCATTGCCATATGACTAACTTAACAAAAGGCTAAATTTAAATTGGTTTCTGTTCATTCCAGTGCAGGTGGTGAGTTATGCAGCAGGCACCGGCTCTCATTAACAGACTGACTACTGTAATACATACTCAGAATAAACAGGAGCAGCGAATGCCTGCTAATGTCAGGTTTATGTGGGTGGAAGGGGTGGTCAAGCGGAACAAACTCAATCGAAAGGGGAAGAGAGAGAGAGAAAGTGTGGAAGGAAATCAGCCTTTTTAGTGGAGGAGTAATAGGATGTGAATGGATGTAAATCAGAAATACAGAGGAGTGACATAATGAAAGGTTGAAGGAGCGCATGAGTCAGTGAGAGCGAGTGAGAGGCCTCATGGTACTGCCACAAAGTCCAGCCACACATACGAGAACTGTAATTAGGACCATCCCAGAATAGAGGAAACACTGGAAGGAAAGAAAAGGGAGGCAAATGAAAGCAAAAAAATGTCACACTACATCTCAGGCAGCACGCAAAACTACAACTTGGAAAAGTTTTGAAAAATGTATTTTGCATTGTGTGCCATCTACAAATCACATTCCTCTTGCAAATAGGTAGCCAGCATCATTTTTTGTTTGAGATAGTTGACATGCGATGTCAATGTCTAAAATTATTGTAAACAGCATTTGCTACATGAAATATATTTTTTAAATTACCCCAAAACAGCAAAATGTTAAAAAATATGTTTTTAAACCTCAAATCTTGAGGGTAATGATGTTAACTACCCAAATAAAATCGATGTGACACGCCATGAGAATTTGTTATGCTGAACTGACGGCAAACTGGATCATTAGTTTATGACAACATTTCAGTTTTGTCTTGGAAATATAGATTGTTTATTTTTGCGTCAGCTTTTCTCACAAGCAAAACCGAAGACTGCAACGTTGTTTGTCAAGTAAATGCATCCAGATGTTTGTTACTTTTGTTCAGAACATATTCCGAGGACTAAGAGGGGAATTCACTAAGAACAAACTGTGCCCACTCAAAGCCATGTTTGTTTGCACATGCTGTCTGCATTAATTTGACTTCTCAATTAAGGAATTATGCAAATTAGGTAAGCTCAAATCTATCTTGCAAGTCCATTCTAAATGCTCGTTTGAGGATGCAGCAGAATACCACAAGCTGATTTTATAAAATCACTTTGCTTGGCTAAAAACATCATCATGTTTAGGGAGAGATCTACAAAGCTAATTTTTATTATCGTTCACTATGAAAAATAAACAAGTATAGATGGTGATTATACACAGATCTCGCATATATTATGCAGCCAATGATGTGGCTAGTGAGAGAGGCTCTGCT
The DNA here is from genome assembly GCA_033026305.1 of Cirrhinus molitorella. Lineage (NCBI taxonomy): Eukaryota > Metazoa > Chordata > Actinopteri > Cypriniformes > Cyprinidae > Cirrhinus > Cirrhinus molitorella. Next base: position 14,636,087 of record CM065123.1, on the reverse strand, counting down.
GTGGTCACTGGATGCACTCTTTGTTCTAAACCCATAATTGCTCTCTGGTTTCCGGTATGAGTGTTATCGATGGCTAGTGCGTAGACAAGCTAATCCTTTAATTGGGTTAAATAAACAGCAATCCCCCCAGGCAAACGTCACACCGTGTGTCGTGTAATGGAGATCCTAATCTACTCAATCACGCCGACCCACAAACACATGCACACACATGCTGCCATAACACTGACCAATTTAGCCACTGGATTACTAAATACGTATCAGTTATTTTGATGCTGTCCAATACAAATATCTAAACACTGAACGATTTTTACTTGAGACACAAAATTGTAGGTCTTAAATAAGTCTTAAATTTCTATGTAATTTAGTTCCTTTGTTTATGAAACTCAAGCAAGCAAAGAAATGTCCTATTTTGAAAATAAAATGAATGAAACATAAATTACTGTCCCCAAAAGAAACTTTATATTGGGCTCATGTTTGCAGTAACTCTCATTCTCCTTGAAATCTTTATGTGTATAAAGAGTAAAAACATTTTCAATTAAAATATACACATTTTATACTATCCACCTTTTCATCTTTTGGCCATAGAGATGTTGCCTATGTTTGGAGAAAGAAGGGAGAGGCATTTAACCCCAAGAAAACCGTTTCCACAGTGAAACATGGTGGTGGGAGTATAATGCTGTGAGGATGTTTCAGTGCGTTTGGAACTGGGAATCTGGTCAGGGTTGAAGAAAACATGAAAAATGAAGACTATAAAAAGATTTAGAAAAACAGCCTCAGACAGTCTGCAAGAAAACTTGGTTTGGGTCGACATACTGTCTTCCAGCATGATAACAACCCAAAGCATACCTCACTCCTGGTGAAGAAATACCTCCAAATGAGCAAAGTGAGTGTACTTGACTGGCCTGCACAAAGCCCAGACTTGAATCCAATAGAAAATCTATGGGGTACACTAAAGTCCAGAGTTTATGCCAGAAGACCAACAAATCTGGAGGATCTTGAGAGATTTGCTAAGGAAGAATGGGCTGTCATTCCTCAGGAGACACGCTTGAAACTTGTTGAGAACTACAGCAAATGACTAAAGGCTGTTATCAAGCAAAAGGGATACACTATTGACTATTAACATCAGAGGGCTAATAATTTTGACCAGTAGACTCTTTAAAATTCTTGGTTATACATTTATTTCTATTTGTATTACAAACCCTAAAAGCTTCTTTAATAAAGTATTATGTTTAAAAATGCTGTGTTGATAAAATCTTCTTTCTGTTAAACAACACTCAGGAGTTATTTGAAAAATAATGAATGATATTTTATAAGGGGCTAATAATTTAGTCTTCAACTGTAGTTGATTGATGACAAATACGAGGCAGGGCAACAACTCACTGCGTGATGGAGCCTAGAGAACAAAGTTGGATAGCCCTAAAATTCAAGATATGGGGAAAAAAATGCCCCTGTTTGAGTTTTTGTCTTATACTTGCATCATATAGTTAAACAATATCACACAAGTGCAAATGTGATACTGATCTTATACAACAGTTTAGTAAGTAAGAAGTTAATATTGTGTTATTTTAGACACAATGTTGTCTGTTTTGCTCAATTTTGCCAATGAAAATATAAAGACAAAGCAGAACTGTTTGTCACCGAGCAGCATAAAGCAGTATTTTATTTTTTAATGCAAGTTTTGAAGACTTGGGTGAACCATTTGGCATGTTGGATTTGAAGCAACACTGTACAGACATTATCGGTGTATATGACATTAAAGTACTGCGAAAGCAAATCAAAAGCATAAGGAGCTTTCTGCTGTCTATAGCTCTAGCGGTACTTTGATGTCACACACCGATTGGTCTGATGGTGATGACCCGCTTCCAGTCGAACAAGCCTAATGATTCAATGAACTATTCATGAAGAACCATTTACTTCACTCCTGAATGAATCAGCCATTTGAACAAATCAAATACTACTACAACTAATGTTGTCTACTATTTCCATAGTAATATTAATAAAATTAATGAAATAAATTATTAAAGGTATAGTTCACCCACCCAAAAATGACAATTGTGGTCCAAAAGTATACGTGATCAGCCTTATCAAACAAAATATTTACTTTTGTAATGTCTGTTTGATGCTTTACACAGCAATGACTTTAAATTATCTTTTGGGAGTAATTCCTCAGCCAAATTTGATGTGTGATTATTTAGATGAATTAATCACTACATCATGTAATTAATTAGATTAAAATTTGTAATCGCTTACCAGCCCTAATATATGTATATATTCCGATCGGGATTAAGTTTCTGGAATTGTGTCCACAAAATGGTAATAGTATACATTTTGTTAACGCATTATTTTTATTAAGTTAGAAGTTAGAACCCATTATGCAGCACTCATCAGTTACTCAGGAAAAAGATGGATAAATCAAATATAACTAAAATTGGTAAAATATCAGTCAAATTATACCAGGATGTTTTAAGGATGTTTTAAGGACTTTTCTGGGTAAAAATATAAAATATACAGTGCCTTGCAAAAGTATTCATATGTTTTATGTTGCTGCCTGTTTTGAATTACTTTTTTTTTCCACATCAATCTACACTCCATGCACCATAACGACAAAGCAAAAACAGAACTGTCACAACTTCATAAATGTATTAAAAAGGAAAAAAAAAAAAAACTGAAATAAGTACATTGCATAAGTATTCATACCCGTAACTCGGCACTTATCTGATTCGCCTTTACAGCCTCAAGCCTTTTTGGGTATGATGCAACAAGTTTACTCATCAACATTTGTCAATTATCTGCCATTCGTCACCTTACCTCTTCACCTCTCAAGCTCTGTCAGCTTGGCTGGAGTCTGGCAGACATTTTCAGGTTTCTCCAGAAATGTTTTGATTGGGTTCAAACCCAGGCTTTGGCTGGGCCACTCAAGGACATTCATAGAGTTGTCTAAAAAAAAGCCACTCTTGCTGTGTTCTTAGGATTACTGTCCTGTTGGAAGATAAACCTTCTTCCCAGTCTGAGGTTCTGAATTCTCTGGACTGGGTTTTCATTAAGGCTATCTCAATATTTTGGTTAATTGAGCTTCACTGAGTGACAGTGAGTGTCCAGTTTTCTCCAAACATGATACTTGGAATTGAGGTTAATCAGACCACAGAATCTTTTTTCTCCAAAGTTGAGAGTCCTTTAGGTGTTTTTTTTTTTCTTGCAAATTCCAAGTGTGTTTTCATGTGTCTTCACTGAGGAAACGATTGAGTCTTGCCACACTACCATAAAGACTGGATTAGTGGAGTGTTGCAGTGATGTTTGCCCTTGTTTAAGTTTCTCCCATCTGCATATATGATCATGGAGCTCAACTAGAGTGACCATCAGGTTCTTGGTCACCACTCTAGCCAAGGCCCTTCTCCATCAACTGCTCAGTTACGCCAGGAGGCCAGCTCTAGGAAGAGTCGTAATTGTTTCAAGCTTCTTTCATTAAAATGAAAGGAGACTACATGCTTCTGTGAACCTTCAATGCATTAGAATATGTTTTTAACTCTTCCCCAGATATGTGGCTTGATGCAGTCCTGTCTCTGAGCTCCAGATGCAGGTTTTTGCTCTGATATGATATTCCAGATCATACCCATTCCATTAAATTTGCCACAGGTTAACTTCACTCGAAGTGTAGTAACATCTACAAGCAATATGAATGCTCCTGAGCTAAATTTCAATTGTCCCCGATAAGGGTATGAATACTTATGCAATAGAATCATTTAGGTTTTTCAGTTTTAATAAAGATGTTAAAAGACATCTGGTTTGTATGTATGTAAGTGTGTGTGTGTGTGTGTGTGTGTGTGTGTGTGTGTGTGCCAGTGCTGCTTCCCCAGTGGTGGCAGCTAATGTGACTTTGTTACACCTGTTTTTTTGCTTTGCCCTTATGATGAATGGAGTGTAGACTGATGTGGAAGTAAAGTTTAAAATATAATTATAAAGTAATTTTTTGCAATGTTGCCTTGACCTTTTAACCCCAAAAAGGATGGTAACACCTAATATAACAGTAATGTTTAAAAAAGCTTAATAAGATAAATTCTTACAGGATTTGTGATGCATGTTTTGTAATTTCCATGTAATACATAGTGCATAGTGTTCTGCTATTTCCTGTAGAAAACATAACAGTCATCAGTAAACATCAGATTAGAGAAATAATCCCTTAAAATCAGCACAGTTCTTCTCATGCACCTTGTGTTCTGAACCCTACATACTGACATTCGGCTTAAAATAGTCCTGCAAAATCAAACTGTTGAGTGTATGCGGTTGCAGTTGTCAGTCACATAAATTACTCACTGGTTATTACCTAGGGACAAACAAAAAAAAAAACTGTGGTGCACCAATCATTGCTGCAGCAATTAATCAAATTAAAAACTGTTTAAAGTGTATGTTGAGACTGCATTCGCATTACATTGAAAGCCTTGAAGAAATAGTTCACCCAAAAATGACAATTTGCTGAAAATATACTCACTCTTTCTCTTAAATGACAAGAGTCAAACAGTTCATATTTCTCTTCTGATTCAGACGAAATTACGTTTTCACTAGAGAAAGTATTTATTATGGATAGAGGACTGGTTGAAGCAATGGTTTGAACTTAAAAATGTCTTACAGGAATAGTTCACCCAAAAATGAGAATTTTGACATTAATTACTTAACCCTTAAGACCTTTGTTCATCTTCAGAACACAAATTAAGATATTTTTGATTAAATCCATGCATTTTCTGACCATGCCAGCAATGTAACTACCGCATTCAGGGCCCAGAAAGGTGATAAGGACATCGTTAAAATAGCCCATGTAACATCAGTGCTGCAATCTTAATTTTATGAAGTTACAGAAATAGTTTTTGTGCACAAAGAAAACAAAAATAATGACTTTATTCAACAATTTCTTCTCTTACATGTCAGTTTTCGCCACATGTTCAGGAGAGTACCATGATGCATGCATGAACACTCCTGAATGCACGTCAAAGACTGACACGGAAGACAAATTGTTAAATAACGTCTTTATTTTTGTTTTCTTTGTGCACAAAAAGTATTCTCATAGCTTCATAAAATTAAGGTTGAACCACTGATGTCACATGGACTATTTTAACAATGTCCTTACTACCTTTCTGGGCCAACTTGTCAGTTGTCTTGCTGTCTATGCAGGGTCAGAAAGCCTCAAAAATATAATTGAGGGTGAGTAATTAATGGCAGAATTCTAATTTTGGGGTGAACTATCCTTTCAATGATGTTAAGTGTGTTAGTTGTAAAAACAAGGTGATATTTCCAGCCTATAATTGGAAAATCCCATTTTTTTTTAATAATCACACAACATTAACACTCATTAACAGCCCTAATTATAAAAAATACCCTGATGTCATCTAGGTCACTAAGTGTAATTACACCCTTGCAAGTGTTTGCCCGCACAAAACCACATGTCTCTTTGTACTCATACATGCAGCAAAATATCACACATTGCATGAGCTCATAATATCAGTCATCTGTGTTTCTGGTTTATGTCCTGTGGGAAGATCTATAATATAGAACAGACCGTCCCAAATATCCAGCACCAGGTGCATGTATGTGTATGTGTGTGTGTGTATGGCCAGAGGGAGAGCCCTTCACGGGCAGAGTAAGTGTTAGACGCTGAGTTCTTGTTAATTACGTGTCACTTATGCAACAAGTTTCACACACTTCCTGCTGCCAACAACACAGGCTGTCCCAAACACCCAGCCAAACAAACAACACGACACAATCGCACAACACATCCGAGCACACTAACGACACAACCATATAGCAAAACAGATACTTAATGCATTAATAGATGTTAACAAATGGAACCTTATTGTAAAGTGCTGCCACTTTTTATGTAGAATCAAGGCAACAGCAAGACAAATCACACCAAAGCAATGAAAAAGAGCTGTCAGCTGCAAAAACAGAAAACGCTATGTTGCAACAACGGTATCTAACAATTACTGTACACAATGAGACTCTGAAACACTCTGAAATTAAGAAAAGACAGAGAGAGAGAGACATGGGTGAAAAGGTGAAAGAGAAGGAGGGAGAAAAGACATGAAAAACCATGACTAGACCACTGAGGCTAGTGTGGTCAGCGCTTGGTGAGCAATACACACTTATTCTTTAACATTACCTCTCTCCCACACAGAAATACACACACTGAGTGCATCACTTACGATTACTTCTGTACTGCGTATTGAGATACACATTTTGTGTGCTTTTTGAATAAGAGACATAGAGTGTGCATGTAGAGGAAATATGACTAGGGCTGTCAGTGTTCAACGATTAGATCACTCCTGAATTAAAATATTCTGATAAAAAGAAATTATGGTTTTTGAGGAAAACATTCCAGGATAGTAGACTTCAGTGGGGATCGATGGGTTGAAGATCCAAATTGCAGTTTCAATGCAGCTTCAAAGGGCTCCACACGATCCCAGCTGAGAAATAAGGGACTTATCCAGCTAAATGATTGTCGTTTTCTAATATATATATATATATATATATACAGGTGCTGGTCATATAATTAGAATATCATCAAAAAGTTGATTTATTTCACTGATTCCATTCAAAAAGTGAAACTTGTATATTATATTCATTCATTACACACAGACTGTTTATTTTTTTTAATTCTGATGATTATAACTGACAACTAATGAAAATCCCAAATTCAGTATCTCAGAAAATTAGAATATTACTTAAGACCAATACAAAGAAAGGATTTTTAGAAAACTTGGCCAACTGAAAAGTATGTTCATGAAAAGTATGAGCATGTACAGCACTCAATACTTAGTTGGGGCTCCTTTTGCCTGAATTTCTGCAGCAATGCGGCATGGCATGGAGTCGATCAGTCTGTGGCACTGCTCAGGTGTTATGAGAGCCCAGGTTGCTCTGATAGTGGCCTTCAGCTCTTCTGCATTGTTGGGTCTGGCATATCGCATCTTCTTCTTCACAATAGGTCAGGCGAGTTTGCTGGTCAATTAAGAACAGGGATCCCATGGTCCTTTAACCAGGTACTGGTAGCTTTAGCACTGTGTGCAGGTGCCAAGTCCTGTTGGAAAATGAAATCTGCATCTCCATAAAGTTGGTCAGCAGCAGGAAGCATGAAGTTGCTCTAAAACTTCCTGGTATACGGCTGCGTTGACCTTGGACCTCAGAAAACACAGTGGACCAACACCAGCAGATGACATGGCACCCCAAACCATCACTGACTGTGGAAACTTTACACTGGACCTCAAGCAACGTGGATTCTGTGCCTCTCCTCTCTTCCTCCAGACTCTAGGACCCTGATTTCCAAAGGAAATGCAAAATTTACTTTTATTAGAGAACATAACTTGGACCACTCAGCAGCAGTCCAGTCCTTTTGTCCCTAGCCCAGGCGAGACGCTTCTGACGCTGTCTGTTGTTCAAGAGTGGCTTGACACAAGGAATGCGACAGCTGAAACACGTCTTGCATACGTCTGTGTGTAGTGGTTCTTGAAGCACTGACTCCAGCCACAGTCCACTCTTTGTGAATCTCCCCCACATTTTTGAATGGGTTTTGTTTCACAATCCTCTCCACGGTGCGGTTATCCCTATTGCTTGTACACTTTTTTCTACCACATCTTTTCCTTCCCTTCGCCTCTCTATTAATGTGCTTGGACACAGAGCTCTGTGAACAGCCAGCCTCTTTTGCAATGACCTTTTGTGTCTTGCCCTCCTTGTGCAAGGTGTCAATGGTCGTCTTTTGGACAACTGTCAAGTCAGCAGTCTTCCCCATGATTGTGTAGCCTACAGAACTAGACTGAGAGACCATTTAAAGGCCTTTGCAGGTGTTTTGAGTTAATTAGCTGGTTAGACTGTGGCACCAGGTGTCTTCAATATTGAACCTTTTCACAATATTCTAATTTTCTGAGATACTGAATTTGGGGTTTTCATTAGTTGTCAGTTATAATTATCAAAATTAAAAGAAATAAACATTTGAAATATATCAGTCTGTGTGTAATGAATGAATATAATATACAAGTTTCACTTTTTGAATGAAATTAGTGAAATAAATCAACTTTTTGATGATATTCTAATTATATGACCAGCACCTGTGTGTATATATATATATATATATATATATATATATATATATACACACACACACACACACATACTTTTTAACCACAAATGCTTGTCTTACACTAGCTCAACTTCATGCATTACATAGTCATGTTGAAAAGGCAGTGACGTAGTTTGGAAGTACTGACCCAGTGTTTACAATGCGAACGTGCAAAGAAAGTCAGACATCCTTTACAAAGGTACAACAACAATGTTGGACGATTTTGAAGTTGGAGGAGAAAATGGGATGGAGTTTTTCGGCCTACACTACCTTTTTGAACTGAAGTACACAGATGAAGAATTAGCTGCGAGTGACCTTTCCAACCGGATTACTTAATGCATTAAGTCATAGACACGCATGAGGACTCACCACCCTGAGTGACATTATCATAAACAGTGAATTTACTTTCTTGAAGTGACCATCGCATATACACTTTGCTAGTGGCCTTGTGGTAGGGCACTCTGTGATGAGATTAATGTTGTTTGCATTTGGGGGCATTCCATTCCTGCAGTGCCCTTCAAGAGCACAAAAACATTGTTTGGATTTCGCCCAGTTCATCTGCACTGGGATTGTTTTGTATCATTCTTCTCTGTTTTTGAGAATTTCAGACAGCTGTCAGTATGCATTAGGGGTGGGACTGGGTGACTTTTATCAGATTTATAAAAGACAGATACAGCTGTACCACTTCTTTCCGAAAACAGTCAAACTCTTGGAGACATGCCTTGGGCGGAGCTAAAGAGTCATGAGCATGTGCAACTTTTGCTTATAGATCATCTGCAAGCTGTGACATCAACAAAACAGAGACAAAAAACTTTACTGACTTAAGTTAACTATATGGCTAACGAAATACCGAATGAAGCACGTTAATTGACATGCTCTTGGTCTCTCTTTGGTTAAAGGGTTAGTTCATCCAAAAATAAAATTCTGTCATTAATTACTCACCCTCATTAATGTCCTTAATGGTACTTTATATAATGGCAGAAGACAGTAACTTGCGGGAGAGGAATTGTTGAAAAAAGTTTTGTTTTTTTTTCACACAAAAAGTATTCTTAGCATCATTAAATTATGTGTGTCACATGGACCATTTTAGTGATGTACTTACTATGTTTCTGTGCGTTGACCGTAGAGTCAAAATCCTCTTGGATTTTATCAAAAATATCTTAATTTGTGCTCCGAAGATGAACAAATGTCTTATGGGTTTGGAACCACATAAGTAATTAATGACAGAATTTTCATTTTTGGGTGAACTATCCCTTTAATGTGTGCACACCCTCTTCCTGGAGAAGCGCCTATTCAAGGAATTCCACCCTGTATGGTGTCATACAGGGCTATACTCGAAAAAGTGTTTTTGCCACAGAAATACTCTGTCATACGCCCAACTCGTTTATTATAATTTGGCCATGAGAATCCAACTTAGCAGTGTAAATAAAGTCAGAATGCATGAAATAGCATTAGACATGCCCTTTAACCAATTTGTTTAAACCCCTGATTTATTTAGAAATTAAACAGTGCATTTCTCTGAGATGAAATAATGGTTTGTTCTGTTTTGGCTTTGTTTAGAACAGTTTTTGCCAAAACAGTCAAAGCAGCTTGATGAATATTGTTGCCTAAACTGCAGATTACTCAATATTAACTTTTTCTTGTAATAAAGCAGTGCCACATTTGATACTGCTTAACCAAATGACTGTTTTATTCTGTTCTGTGCGAAATTTAAAAGATATTGAAATCATTGGCTGATCATGCAGAACGCATTCCTTTGCACTGTTTTGGAGTTAGTCTTTCAATGCAATGTTTCATGCAAAAAAAAAAAAAAAAGCTGTGCTAAAATTTTAAAAATGTGTTTCTAGATCTTGCAGTGTTTTTTCTCTCTCATTCCACGTCCATGTGTCGTGTTTTTGAACATAAAAAATGTGTTCTGTGTGAATTCAGTTATTCAAAATGTCTGCATTGTTAGATGGTGAAAATGAATGATCATGCCACTAAAAAAAAGCCACAAAAACATGGGTAATTTGGAAACCCAGCGCTGGGTAAGTATTGAACACAACACATGCTGGGGTATTTTGGCCCAGCTGATTGGGTTAAATGTTTTTACCCAACATGCTGGTGTTTTAATTAAGCCAGCTATTGTTTAACCCTTTAACTGTCACCGTCCCGTCACCGGGACGCCTACGTTTACTTCACCATATTTCAAATAAATCCTAATCTAATCATGACAAACTATATATCGTTGGAAAGGTCTAAGACTCCTAAATTGATATTTTACCACTGTTTTGTGTTACAAATTATGTAGGAAAAGTAATAGATTAATTTATGACAAGAGTGCACCTCAAAAAATGTACTTCATAACAGGAGTTCAGACCTTTTTCACAAAAAGACTTTCTTTCTTTGTAGTTTTTTTCTATCATGCTTTAGAAATCATAAGAAATTATATATCATTTGAAGACTTTCAAAAAATTTCAAAATTCATCTTTTGGAAACCATTTTAAAATCAGACATTGCATTATCATGGAAATTGTACATCAAAATCATATTACAAAATGTTTTTGTTCATGAATTATAAAAAATTACATTTGGATAGTGCATTTTAATGTCTATGTTCACAATAGGGAGTGACAGTTAAAGGGTTAAAATGTGTTATATTGCTGGCTTAAAATGGGCTGGAAATTGAAAAATCACAAACAGAATTATAGGAGGCAACAGAGATCATCAAAAGATGAACCTTTATTATTAAGCAAGAACACATGGAAAAAAATGTAAGACAAATTGAATTTATTTAGGATTTATTTGGGTGAATACAGAATAGTTTACAAAATTACACACAATTCACTCATTCAACAAGCATTTTAGAAATAAAAATGTAACATTTCTTCTGTAAAGTATAGAGAATGCAAAAGGCATGCGCTCTGACTGTAACTCAACAGCATTTGGGATTAAATAGAAATAACACAGCATTTTGCATTTGAATGTGAGTGAAAAATATCAGCCTGGTCTCATTGTTTATCTGTATTTTTATTGATGCTGAAATTATCATTTTAGTCAAATATTGGCTACCATTACAAACATATAGCACCAAAAGTAATCTAAATGGTGGAATACAATAGTTTTGTATGTTGTCCAGAGCAGAATTTAAGTTGTTAATTGCTGAAAATATAATCCATATTATCATCCTGATACACTTCGTGAAGGTGCGCATTTTTTATTCAAACTCACCTCACTAGAAACACAGCATGTTGCAATCTGTGATGAAGCAGATGAGAGCCAATGAGAGTTCGGTTTTCCTGCTGTAAAACCTGACGTAAATTTTTTTGAAGCGGCAACTTTAGAATTTGTAACAAGTGTGTCAACGTGGGTTTAGATGCCATTGGTTGCTGCTCGGGATGGACATGAAGATTGCAGAATAAAGGCTTGGATTTGGTTCTGTTTTTCGCAGTTCTATGGATTCTGAAGATATGGATTACAGCACACAAATTCAAGTTCAAGTGCTTTAAGGCATTTAAGCACATATTAAAAAAGGCCATTACTTAGCAACCTGAATCAATGATTTTAAAAAGCATTTTTAACAAATCCAGGTAATTTACCATAGAAATATGATGTGTTTTAATGGTTATGACTGTTATAGCACCAGCTGTGGTCTGATCTCCTTAAAACTTTGCATGATTGTTTAGAATCACCTGTCTCATGTGCGCACCAGGATTCGAGAAAGTCTTAAATTTTTGCTTTAGGCTTTATAGGATTTAGAGTAAATTTGGACAGGCCCCTTTTCTAAACAACGCCTTTATAGCCTCCCAAAGGGTACATTTAAACATTTCTTTGATAATTATTGACCTAGAGAGTCCAGAGAATTGTACTGCAGTGTTTTTTTTTTCCAGATTGAGCAAAAAACCTAGGACTAGTTTGCAAAATTATATATTTTTTTTACATCATTTAACGCACAATTTGATTGACAGCAGTGGTTGTAGAGGCAAAGTTTGCCGGAATGATGAGGTCTATCATATGCTATGAATATTATGCATATGTGCATAAAAAACGCTCAATGTTTCTTACAAATTTCTCTCATACCTTTGGGGCCATGAGTCAACAGACCCACAAGTTTCATTCTAATCAGCCTCCGTTAATCTTTTCTAACATATGCTCAAACTTCGGGTCAAGTGCACACAGATTTTCATGTTGATAGGACAAATGGTTGTGCGGTTATACTCGTTTTTATGTTTTTTCCCTTATATAGCTCCACCAAGTGGCCAACCTCCACAATTTTTTTCCTTGTGACCTCAGATTGAGGTCTTACATAAGTGTTCTGAGTTTGGTGGATATATCACATTTTACTAAAAGTGGCCCTGCCCCTTTCAAACATTTTGGTGTCACTTTGCGATGAGACAAAAGTTTTTTTTTTTTTTTGATAGCTATTGATATTCACTTTTCAGAGAATCTTTCGGCACTGGATTGGGTTTCAATCGTTTTTTAGTTTTTTGTACATTTAATTGCTGTAGCACCCTTGTCAGGCTGGTTGGGTTGAGCCTTAGTCATATTGTGGGCGGTGTAAGTCTTACCATCCTTCCAAGTTTTAAGTCTCTACGGTTTACGGTTGGTCTTCACGATCATTTTTACATGAAGATCACTGATCCGTGACCATTCTAACAATTACAATAAGGTTTCAGCACTAAGCGCTTGAACCCCTAATTACATGATAAGCAATGATTAAATGATTGCAGAAATATTATTCATTTTAAGGGTTTAAAGTGTAGTCTTGTTTAACATTATGTATTCATCAAAATGAGCAGCAGAAATTACACAGAAGGAAATGTTATAATTTCATATTACGAAAACAAGTAAACCCTTTAAAAATGCAACTGAAAACTTAATGATATAAGGATTCATTTGTAAAGTCAGTAAAGTTGATAATACGTAAATAATTTATGTAGTCAATTTGTCAGCATTGTACATTTAAATGCTGTAAATATGTCCGTGTTACATTATATTATGACGTTTTAGTGTCTGTCAAAACATAAGTAAATGTAAGTTCCCCTTCGGTCACGAACACTGCGTCTGACAACGCTTTGGGGAACGCCATTGGCGAACCACGCTCTGAAACACGTGTAGACAATCAATTCTAACGAGGGCGTGACGTCACGGGCGGGTGACGTAAGCGACCAGGAAGCTATAAAAGCACGTGCGCCGGCAACGGCGTCAGCTTTTGTCTTTCAGCGAAGCGCTCTGTGTTACTGTGTTTGTCTTGTTGTCACTGCTTTTTGTGCCAGTTTGCACAGCTTTATTTTGAGTGACAATGTCTGTTTGTGAGAAAAAGTTGAGCGAGGGCAGATCACGTTTCAGATCGTGTGTTCCTCCCTGTCAACGTTACATCACTGATGGGGATACACACGATCTGTGCGTGGTCTGCCTGGGATCGGAGCATGCTGCGTCAGCCCTTGAGGGGGCTGGCTGCCCGCACTGTGATCGTCTTCCAGTGCGGGTGCTCCGATCCCGGAAGGCTCTCTTCGAGGAGGGAGCCTTCAGCAGCGTTCCCCATGGTGCTGGCCCCGCTTCCGCTGAGGCGGAGCGGCGGCTGCATTCGTGGGGATCGCAGCTCGATCTGCTGGAGGGAATGGAGACGGGTGACCCCCTATCTCCTTCCTCACCTGCCAGATCGGTAGCCCGTTCTCTGGGTTCGGAAGCCCGCTCTGCGGCTACTTCCTCCCGGGAAACGGGCTCGGCGTTCCAACTCTCTCCCTCTGAGGAGGAAGATGAGGAGGTCGCCGCTGAGGATCCGCTCCCTCAGTCGCCCCGGTATGAAGAGCTGCTGGAGGTGGTAACTCGTGCGGTGTCAAAATTAAAAATCGACTGGCCCGCCGAAAAACAACATGAGCCGCAGAAAAGCAGACTAGATGAACGCTTTCTGCGGACTAAATTACCACCTCCACGCAGGAGCCTTCCTTTCTTTCCCGATCTCCATACTGAGGTGTCAAGATCGTGGAAAAGGCCCTTCTCATCTCGTTTATTCATCCCCGCCTCTGATTATTATGGCAATGTGGCGGGGCTGAATGAGGAGGGCTATAAGACAATGCCACGGGTGGAACAGACGCTTGCGAGCTATCTGTCCCCCGGGTTGGCGTCGTCTTTGAAGGCTCCATCCTTGCCCTCTAAGCCCCTCCGTACAACTTCGGGGTTGGTGGGCAAGGGGTACACGGCAGCGGGTCAGGCTGGTGCATGCCTGCACACTATGTCGGTGTTGCAGGCATACCAGGCTGACCTGCTCAAAGAGCTTGACGATGGTGAGGAAGTAGATATAAGTGAGCTTAGGCGTACCGCTGACCTTGCTCTCCGTGCCACCAAGGAGACCGCCCGGGCTATTGGGCGGTCTATGGCAGCCATGGTGGCAGCGGAGAGGCACCTTTGGTTGACCCTGTCTGACATGAAGGAAAAGGACAGGGTCTTCCTATTGGACGCCCCGCTTGTGCCTTCTGGCCTGTTTGGCGACTCTGTAGATTCTGTCGTCAGCAGGTACCAGGAGGCACGCAAACAAGCGGCGGCGTTTCAGCGGTACCTTCCTCGCCGCGTCATAGCTGGGGCTGCTGGGCGGGAGCAGCCCATGCCGTGTACTAGCTCTTCACACCGAGAGGCACAAAAACAGAGCGTCGCTACTCGCACCCCTCCACATCGGGAGCGAGATCAGCGACGCTCTAGGCCGGGGACTTCTAAGGCTAGGCCCGACCTGAGGGTTGTGCTTCAGTCGAAGAGGTCCTCGGCTAAGCGGTCCTGACAACCACAGGTCAGGACCATTGAGGGTAGCCCCTCCCGGGGACGAGCGGGTAGGAGATCAGTCTGCCACCCCTGCCAGGGTTACAGGGCGCAGCGGTCTCCAGCGAGCCATTACCTCGGGTTTCTCCGCCCGCTTGCGTAGCGGAACCGAGGGGTTCGCCACCCCTACGGGGGTCCCTAGAGCAGTTAGTTCGGAGTTTCTCTGCCGGTCCGACGTTACAGGGTACCGAGCTAGCAGTTCAGGGTACACCAGAGGCCAGCCTCGAGAGGCTGGTTCCCTTAGTAGACTATTTAGCAGCGTGGAAACTACTGCCAAACGTGTCTCAATGGGTCCTGCGTACTATAGAAAAAGGGTATCGTATTCAGTTCGGCGCTCCGCCGCCACCTTTCGACGGGGTCTTTCCCACTCTGGTGGGTCCCGAGCAGGCTCTGGTCATGGAACAAGAAGTAAACACCCTCCTGAGGAAGGAGGCCATCGAGGTGGTCCCTCCTCACGAGAGGGAGGCCGGGTTCTACAGCCGGTACTTCATAGTTCCAAAGAAGGATGGGGGCTTGAGGCCCATTTTAGATCTGCGTCGTCTGAACCACTCAGTAAAGAAATTGAAGTTCAAGATGCTAACTCTCAAGCAAGTTGTGTGTCAAATCAAGTCCGAGGACTGGTTTGTCACAATAGATCTAAAAGACGCCTACTTTCATGTCTCCATCCTTCCTCAACACAGGAAGTTTCTGAGGTTTGCTTTCAGGGGCGAAGCTTACCAATATCGAGTTCTTCCTTTCGGCCTAGGGCTCTCCCCCCGTACGTTCACGAAATGCGTGGATGCAGCTCTGGCTCCCCTGCGACTCCAGGGCATCCGCATATTAAACTATATCGACGATTGGTTGATTCTAGCGCACTCGGAGCAGTTGGCGGCTCGACATCGAGATGTCGTGCTCGCTCATATGAGAACATTGGGGTTGAGACTGAATGTCAAGAAAAGTGTGCTATCTCCATTACAGAGGACCACTTATCTAGGCGTGGTGTGGGATTCGACCACGATGCAGGCACGTCTGTCACCTGCTCGGATCGAGTCGATCCTTACTGCAGTCTCGAGAGTCAGAGAAGGCCGGTCACTTACTGTAAAAGACTTTCAAAGGTTATTGGGTCTGATGGCAGCAGCGTCCAACGTGATACCTCTTGGCCAGCGTCCAACGTGATACCTCTTGGCGGTCTGTGGAGTGGTCGCCATCTCGAATAGCATATCAATTGTCTAGAGATGCTGACCTTGTTTCGAGCAGTGAGACACTTCCTCCCGGACCTCAGAGATCACCATGTGTTGGTGCGCACCGACAACACAGCGGTGGTCTATTATATCAACCACCAGGGAGGTCTGCGTTCGCGCCTCTTGAACAAGTTGGCGCACCAGATCCTTCTATGGTCCCAGGACAAACTCCTTTCGCTGAAAGCAGTTCACATTCCTGGGCATCTCAATTTGGGAGCAGACATCCTGTCGAGGCAGGGGCCGAGGCCCGGGGAATGGATGCTTCACCCAGAGGTGGTGAAGCAGATTTGGAGAGTGTTTGGCCAGGCTCAAGTGGACCTCTTGTTGAGACCATTCTCCAGTCCAGAGCTCCTTCTACGAGGAAAGCGTATGCTATAAAGTGGAAGTTCTTCACTTCTTGGTGTGAAGACCGCCAGTTTGACCCATTTAACTGCCCGATTGGTACAGTTTTGGAGTTCTTGCAGGCTCGGTTTTCCACGGGGATAGCCCACTCCACCCTGAGGGTGCTCGTGGCGGCAATATCGGCTTACCACACCCCTCTTGATGGCCTTCCAGTGGGGAAGAATCCCCTAGTTACGCGCTTCCTCCGCGGTGTGCTGAGGCTGAGGCCTCCGGCACGACTTCGTGTCCCCACGTGGGACCTGGCTGTGGTACTCGAAGCCCTCTGTAAGCCTCCCTTCGAACCTTTAGAAGAGATCTCAGACCGCTTCCTCACACTTAAGACCTCGTTGCTGCTAGCACTGTCTTCGTTGAAGAGAGTTGGGGACCTGCAGGCCCTTTCAGTGGCCCCCTCGTATCTTGAGTTTGCGCCTGGTATGGCCAAAGCTTTCCTTTACCCCAGAGCGGGGTATGTTTCCAAGGTCCCAACCTCCACTCCACAGCCAGTCGTGCTTCAGGCATTCTGTCCTCCTCCATTTACGGAACCAGACCAGGAGAAGCTTAATTGCGTGTGCCCAGTCCGAGCATTGGACACCTACGTCCACAGAGCTGCCCTGTGGCGTAGGTCGGATCAACTCTTTGTGTGTTTTGGTAAACCCCAGGGTGGGTTGCCTGCCTCTAAACAAACTTTGAGCAGATGGATCGTTGATGCCATCTGCTCTTCCTATGAGTCCTCTGGTCTCCCCTTGCCTTTGGGGGTCAAGGCTCACTCCACCCGGGCCATTGCTGCCTCCAAAGCACTTCTTTCGGGTGTCCCAATTCAGGACATCTGCAACGCAGCGGGATGGTCCACGCCCCTCACCTTCGCCAGGTTCTATAACCTAGATCTTCGAGCCACTCCCGACTCATCTGTTCTCGTGCCGCAACTACATGGCAGGGATTTGAAAGTATGGGGGCGTGGGTATCTCGTTCCCCAAAGCGTTGTCAGACGCAGCGTTCGTGACCGAAGGGGAACGTCTAGGTTACGTATGTAACCCTGGTTCCCCGAGGGAACGAGACGCTGCGTCTGTTACCATACTTCCGGCATCCCTGCGAGTGCTCGCTTCAAGGTCCGAAGCTGACGCCGTTGCCGGCGCACGTGCTTTTATAGCTTCCTGGTCGCTTACGTCACCCGCCCGTGACGTCACGCCCTCGTTAGAATTGATTGTCTACACGTGTTTCAGAGCGTGGTTCGCCAATGGCGTTCCCCAAAGCGTTGTCAGACGCAGCGTCTCGTTCCCTCGGGGAACCAGGGTTACATACGTAACCTAGACGTTCTCTAGAACCACATTTTACGTAAAATACATATGAATTATCCTGAGGTCATGTTTAAAATGCACCTAAAAGCAAAAATGTTCATAAACATGTCAATAAATTGAGCATGAAGTTGTTTCATTATTGAATTAGTGCAATTTTCATGTTTGCTTGTCGAGTGGGCTTTGACAAATACAGAAACTGTTGTGAGATGTAGTGAGATGAGTAAAGAGCGCTGCATAAATTTACGCTCTTTGTCACCCACACAAATTCCTGAACCTAATAATTACACAAAGGCCTATTATTTAGTTTTCTTTCATTTAAAATGCCCTTTTTTCCTTTTCAAACTATTAATCATGATTAAATATTTTGGCAGTCCTAAATGCACCTATAAGTCTTTTCAATGCAGTGGATTATGATGAATAGATTTGTGAAAGAGCTGCATATGGCAAACATTCTTGAGCGTGTATTTACAGAATATACTCTCACGTTACAACTGTTATGGAATGTGTGTATTTTTATGATACACATGTTCAGGAACACACCAAGCGACTACAGCATGTTTGAAGTGTAAAACTCCACCAGGTCATGACCTCATGACTTTAAATCAGCCTTAGTCATTTAGCACCTCGCTTACAGTTCAGCTCATCATCTAAAACTACACATTTAAGATTTATGACATTTAAAGTGTATTTAATAATAACGTTTAGAGAAAACATTTGCTATCAATGTGTCAATTCCCATGCGCTACAAGAAAATGGATTCTTAATGTAACTAATTATCATTTAATTACCATTAATTCAAGTTTTATGGCTGGTTTGTGATGCCTGAATGCACAAAGCTTTGGAAGCATTTGTTGTGACAGGAATAGCAACACACAAATACGATCATTTCTGACTCTGTCTATTCAGTGTGTGCTTTCCAGTAATTCTGCCATCTAAATGTATGACAGCGCTACTTCTATTTAAATGCACATACATAATCACAAGCATTTATGGTTAAAAAAAAAAAAAGAAAGTGTGTCAGTGCACATTCAGTTTTGATTGTCTGAGTCATGGTGATGATTCTCTAAACAATGACTGCACTTCAGCTATAAGAGGATGATCCAGTATCCCTCTGTCTGCCTTTTTGTTCCTGTTATATCTTCTGTTCTTGTGTTTGAACATCGCAGAAAGCCAAATATACACATACAGTGTTGTGTGATCATGAGTGTGTGTAAATTGTCACCCGTCGTGTCTCGCCTCCACAATAAAATCAGCCCATCTGGGATCCTTGAATATGTGTTTCATTGCTGATGAATAGAGTGCAAATACATGTAGTAATGCTGAGACAAAGAGACCTGAGGACAGAAGACTGAAAGAGAATTTAGTCTTGATGGCATAATGTAGTATAGACTTTTTAACAGTCTATTTGGCCATATATTTCCTCTGTGTTTGTGTGTGTGTGTGTGTGTGTGTGTGTGTGTGTGCGAGCGTGCGTGCGTGCGTGTGTGTTTCAAATATGTTTTTAGAAACTACTTTTATTCAATAATGAAACATTAAAAATGATCAAAAGTGACAGTGAAGACATTTATAATGTTACAAAGGTTTTCCATTTCATAAATGCTGTACTTTGAACTTTCAATTTATAAAAGTATCTGGAAAAGGATAACAGTTTACCCAACAATATTAAGCAGCACAACTGTTTTTAAACTTGAATCATATATACAAAGGCTTTTCTGCTAATCAAAGCTGTGTTTATTTGATTAAAATACAGGAAAAACAGTAATATTGTGAAATCTTACTGCAATTTAAAATAGTGGTTTTCTACAGCAAGTATGTGTTAAACTGATAAAATTCTATTTTGAATAAATGCTGTTCTTTTTCCCAATATTAATAATAAATGAGCATACTTAAATGATTTCTAAAGGATCATGTGACACTGAAGACTGGAGTAATGGCTGATGAAAATCAAAAGCTTTGCATCACAAAAGTTAATTATATTTTGATCAAATAAATGGAACTTTGATGAGCATTAGAGTCTTATTTCAAAAACATTCAAAATCTTACCAACCCCAAAACTTTTAAACTGTGGCATAAATGAAACATAAAAATGATAAACATACAAGTTTTGTTGAAATACACTCTTAAAAATAAACGTTCCAAATGGGGTTTTCACACCGATGCCATAGAGGAACCAGTTTTGTTTCCCCAAAGAACCTGTCAGTCAACAGTTCTAAAAAGAACCATTTTTTCTTAGCGTGAAGAACGTTTTAATAATCTAAAGAATTTTAAAAATAAATTATAAATAATAAAGAAATTCTTGATTGAAAAGGTTCAATGGAAGGTAAAGTTTGCCAATAAAGAACCTTTATTTTTAAGAGTGTTCCAAAAGGGTGCTTTTGCAGTGATGCCATAGAAGAACCATTTTTGGTTCCCCAAAGAACCTTTCAGTGAACAGTTCCTAAAAGAACAATTTGAAGAACATTTTAAAAATCTAAAGAACCTTTTCTCCATTTGAAAGGTTACATGAACGTTCAAGGTTCCTAATTGATGCCAATAAAGAACCTTTATTTTTAGGTGTAGAGCATATACCATTAAAAGTCATTTTTAATGCACTACAAAGGCAACATCTGTTTAGACAGCAATCACAGCTGCATGAACAATATTTAGTTCAGCGTATCTGCTCTTGTTGATTTTTGTGAACAGCCGACAAAAACAAGAATGTCATGACAACAGCACTGAGATGCATTTAGAACCAGTTTCACAATGCAGTGAGTCAGAGAATCATTAGCATGAACCATGTTTTTGTTTTTTCATTACTATATTCTGTTATATAGTATACCAAACAAAGCAGCAATCAAGGACCATTTTCACTATTTAGCAGTTATTATTCCTTATATATAAAGTGAATGTCTTCCCTTTTTTAAATTTACAATGATTATTTTAAAGATCAACATTGCTTATTGCATTTCTTATACCGGCTCCTGAAACATTTAAGTTGTGGTTGTTTGGATGTTTTCTCTGAAGAAATATAGATTGAATATCCTTGTTTAAACAGTTTACAGTCTGTAAATTCACAATCTGAGATTTACAAATCATATGTTCAAAATATTTTACATTGAAAATACAATGGGTTAAGAACAGTGTTGGGAAGGTTACTCTTGAAAAGGGTCTTATCTAGCGAAACAATCGATTATTTTCATCTTGTCTACGCTCATCTTGTCTCATTTCTGCGATGTGTATGCGTAGTCTGTGTAATTCGGGTCAATACAGTTAGGGTATGTCGAAAAACTTGCATCTTGTTTTCATCTTCAACATCAAAATCATCCTACAATGCTGTTTTACCTTTTTTTGTAAAGGGCGTTTGATATTCTTTGTATGTTCACTTTGTAAACACTGGGTTGGTATTTCTGCAGCGATGTAGGACGATTTTGAAGTTGGGGAAGAAACGAAATGGGAGTTTTTCGACATACCCTAAATGTATTGACCCGGATCACACAGACTATGCATGCGCGTCGCAGAGACGAGACAAGGCGAGCATTTGAGGTTAAAATGTATATAAATTGTCAATTTGTTTCAAAAATAATCGATCGTTTCGCTAGATAAGACCCTTCTTCCTCGGCTGAGATCGTTTAGAGCCCTTTGAAGCTGGATTAAAACTGCATTTTGGAAGTTCAAACTTGGGGGTACAGTAGAAGTCCATTATATAGAAAGAAATCCTGAAATGTTTTCCTCAAAAAACATAATTTCTTTATGACTGAAGAAAGAAAGACATGAACATCTTGAATGACAAGGGGGTGAGTACATGATCTGTAAATTTCTGAAGGCAGGAATAATTGACGACGGGCCGTTGAATTCCTAGAAACTAATGCACACCGGAGGTGTGCATTATTTTCTAGGAATTCAGCGGACCGAAGTTAATTATTCCGCTTATACTACGTTTACCACACCTCAAGACATCGATCGGATGATATATTTCAAGGTATTCGTCCGGTTTTTGTTCTTAAACGGCTATTGCGAGCAGGATTAATTTCTTACGCAGCTCATCCAAAGCCTTGGTTGCTAGTTCCAAAACGTCATTTTAGACCTAGTAACGACGCTTGAGCCGTTGATAACAGAATAATGCAGTTAATAATGTAGTTTAGACAGACAGACTGGCAGGCAGACAGACGGAAAGAGAGAGACAGAAAGAGATTAAGCTCGTGAATTAAGTTACCTTTGTGAGTCTGTGCTTCTCTCAAACGTGATCAGCAGCAGCTACTTATAGTGAAACTTTAAGTTCATTTTCTTCAGGAACAGCGTCGATGTTAACTCGTGATGAGAAATGTCGTGTAGTTTTTAAGTTGTTAATCGTCAACAACATTAGCGCTTATGTTCACGTCTGTGCTGACTGTTATGTGTGTGCGTCTGTTAGAGAGAGTGGAGAGATAGTGTGTGCTTTCCGTACATAATAAAACTTAATTTTGCGGCAAAAACATGGAATCTGTATTTTATATCTATATATTTGTTTGATCAGTGTCGTTGTGGGTTTTGATTATTTTGCTGTTTTAGGCTGTAAGGACCTTTGAAATAACTGAAATAGTGTGGCGAAGTGATATAAACATGTAATGCAGATTCAAGCATTCAACGGCTCCGTAGTATAAAGTGAACTAATCCTTTAAATGAAAATTCTAAATTCATTTTTAAAGCACAGCCACCACAAAGACTTTAGCACATCTTTTTACTTTGAGATCTGGGATTAAATACAGATTTAAAATCATAACAAGAAATCGTTTCAAAGCTAATGCTGTATTTGAAATTAACTCCTTGCAAAGCTATAACAGGACATCTTACAGTGCCTTGAAAAAAAAAAGATGATCTTAAAAAATAAAGCATATACATAAAACCAAATAGGAAATAAACAGTTATTGGGTTATTATTATGCGTCCTAAACTTCTGAAACATTGGTGTCTCATACTTTAGAGCAGTCGATGCAATTTGGGAAAGAGATTAAACAATCTATATTAGGGATGTCGTGGTTTCAGACTCGATCGGAATCGGACGTTACCTCCCGATCAGGACTCGGATATATGTAGCCTATATATATTCTCATTATTTTTTAACACATCTAGTTATGCGGTGGCACAGAGTTAAGGCCCTTTCACACGGGACGCGGCAGTCGCGAGTGTCTAGTTCATTTTTAATAGTAGATACGCGGAAAGCGGCAAACCGTGGGCGGTTTTGCTGGCGGCGCCTCCAAGATTTAATCTTTTTGTGAGCGGCAGCCGCGTCGGCTTTAAACAATCAGTGAACTGATTATTAACAACCAATCATAAAACATATACTTATAACGGACAGTTAACGTGGAGAAGATTGTTTGAAGATTGAAGACTGACTCACAAAAAGATAAAATATTTTTACCTTTGGCGGCGCCTGCCGCGAAGCGCCGTGCTCGTGGAAGCGGCAGGGTTTTGGGTGCAAGAGCGCCGCTTGCGCTCCGCCTCCGCGCCGCCAGCAAAACCGCCCGCGGTTTGCCGCTTTCCGTGTATCTCCCATTGAAAATGAGCTAGACACTCGCGACTGCCGCGTGCCGGCTTTGCAAACACTGTGGCACTTTTATTTTTTTATTTGTTTACATGCCTGCCTGGGTATTTTAATTGGAGGTATTAGACCTTTTTTATATATTTACTGTTGCACTAAAGTCCAAAAGTGAAGAATTTATGTTATTTAGGCTACTTGACTGTTCAAGCTACCTCACATAAGTGCTCTGCATGTTTGTTAACAGAGTTGTTGAATGTTAAAATAAGGTGAATTAAATAAAAAAGGAACATCCTGGATCTGTTTCTTCGCTCTTGCTTATTCTTTTTTTATGTATTATAGAAGTATCGGATCGGGACTCTGTATCTGTAGATACTCAAAATCAAATGACTCGGACTCAGACTCGAGGGCAAAAAAACCTGATCGGGACATCCCTAATCTATATGTTTGTGGAAATATTCTGTTATTAAATTAAGTAATTACGTTACATATAACTAGTTACTCCCCAATAATGGTTAAGAATCAACCTCATGAGTCACGAGTCTGAATGTGTTTATGTGACTGTCACTGGAGAAAGACAACAAAGGCGACAAAAAAGCAAACTAATTGCATAGTAAGAACAGAATGAGGAAAGATCGAAACTTGACAGACGCCACCTGATGAAAGAAGGAAAAAAACAACAGAGATCAGATATGGACGATAATTACTGGTGGTAGTGATGATGGTGTGTGTGTGTGTGTGTGTGTGTGTGTGTGTGTGTGTGTGTGTGTGTGTGTTGGAGGAGGTGCTGAAGAAGAAAGAGAGAGAAATAAAGAGAAACTGTGGCAGCCGTCTGGCACATAGACCAATCTTTCATCTGCTGCTTTTAATCCTGACATGGTCCACATTCATGATAAAGCTTGTGCTTGCATAACCAAAACAAGAAGATTCATAATCATAACACTAAGCCTTCTGACCATCTCTAAATTTAGAGAGGCTTTAAGCAAACTGAGAGAGAGCAAGAGGAACATGCTTAAATTTAAACAAATGTGCTAGAAAAAAAGATATGCAGCGTTGAAACACCAAAGAAGTCACAGCTTTGAATTAGAGAAAAAAAAAATGTGTCATTTACCATTGGCGCCCTCTCAAAAAAATGACACGACACATAATTTTCTAAAAAATAAATAAATAAATAAAAATGTAATTAGTTGTTATGTTTGGTTGTGAATGCATGAGTTTTGCCGCTGTTCTAAGAAAATACTATTACCTACAATAATTGTGAATGTTCTTTTTAAATAAATAAATAAAATGAGAAGGGTAGATTTAGTTGGCAATCTCTTGATCTTTTAGATCAAAAACATATCTTTTTTTATTAATTAGAAGAGACATTCAAGCAGTGGAATTGATACATGGTTGAAATAAACAGGAAAAAGGAGCAAAAGGAGCTTAAACAAGCTACATCAATAGATCATGAAAGGAATGAGATCATAAACATTCAAACAGTGCTTCAAGAACCCAAAAAAGAACTCATTGAGACACGACAGAGAGGAATGATTAGGAAGAGGCAGAGAAATTGGCTGACCGTCTGTGCGGAGAATAGTTCAGTTAATAATTGGCCTGTGTTTAAGAGTTAAAACAGGAGTGTGCAAATGTGTGTGAACATCAGCTTTTGAACACATTCCTGGTCCTTCATTTGCCCCCCGTGGGGTAACAGGAGCTCCTTTGTAAAGAAGTGTGTCTTCAAGCAGAATCTGGCCCTCAATGCAGACCACCTGTATGCTAATGAAGGATCATCCTATTGTATCCGCAAAAAGAGAACAGCTTGTCGGAGTGTGCCGAAATGAGACTGAGTGTGACCAACCAGGGAGTTAAATAGGGCGACAGAAGTGTGTATGTGTGCCATGGGGTCAGATCGCGGTGTTTCTAATTGATGACCTCAGATGGAGGTCATACAGAAAACAGGATTTGATTTCAATACAACTGGCTGGATTTATTTTAAACTGTTTCTCTGTGTCCATGTGCATGAATGAGAGACATTCTCATACATTCAGTGAAGACCAAACGTCTGAGACAACATTGAAAATCTGGGATATAGTCATTCTCATTTTAAAAAAATGGATTTCACACTGTCAAAAAAATACAAATTCTGCTATTAATTACTCACTCTCATGTTGTTCCAAACCTATAAGACCTTTGTTCATCTTTGAAACACAAATTAAGATATTTTTGATTAAAAATCTGAGAGCTTTCTGACCCATAAACAGAAACGTAACTACCACGTTGAAGACCCAGAAAGGTAGTAAGGACATTGTTAAAATAGTCCATGTGACATCAGTGGTTCAACACTTAAATAAAGGTGCTTTAAAAAGTTCTTCACTGCGATGCCATTCACTCAAAGGTTCTTTAAAGAACCATCTCTTTCTTACCTTTTTATAACCTGAAGAACCTTCTTTCGCCCCAAAGAACCTTTTGTGAACCAGGACAGTTTTTTAGATATTAAAGGTTCTTTATAGAACCATTTAGACAAAACTATTTTTAAGAGTGAACCTTAATTTTATGAATCTGCGAGAATATTTTTGATGTCATAATAGACTATTTTAGCAAGGTCCTTGCTACTTTTCTGGGCGTTGAATGTAACAGTTGCATTGCTGTCTATGCAGGGCAGAAAACTCTTGAATTTCATTCAAAGTGTTTCAAATATGAACAAAGATTTACGGGCTTGGGACAACATGAGGCGAGTAATTAATAACAGAATTCTAATTTTTAGGTAAACTATAACTATAAGTTTTTAAAGCTGAAGAGAAATATATATAAAACATTTGGGGTAGTCATTTTTCTTAAAGTCCCAGAAAAGCTGCATTAAATTGATCAAAAGTGACAGCAAAAACCTTTGAACGATTTATTCATCCAAAAAAAATCCTTTACAAATGTGTTACAGTTACCTCAAAAAGATTTAGTAGCACAACCATGTGACACTGAAGGATAATGTGACACTGAAGACTAGAGTAATGGCTGCTGAAAATTTAGCTTTGCCCTCACAGGAATAAATTACATTTTAAAATAGATTCAGATAGAATAGTCATTAATTTGTAATAATACACCCCAATATTACTGTTTTGCTGTGTTTTTAATCAAATAAATGCAGCATTTTGGTGATCTTAAATGATTAGTTCACTTCCAGAATAAAAATGTCCTGATAATTTACTTACCATCTTGTCATCCAAGATGTTCATGTCTTTCTTTCTTCAGTTGAAAAAAAATAAGGTTCTTCAGGAAAACATTCCAGGATTTTTCTCCAAATAGTAGACTTCAATGGGGATCAGTGGGTTGAAGGTTCAAATTACAGTTTCAATGCAGCTTTGAAGGACTCCACATGATCTCAGCTGTGGATAAGGGTCTTATGTACAAAATAATTGGTCATTTAAAAAAAAGAAAAAAAAAAATGCATGTGCATATACTTTTTAACCACAAATGTTCATCTTGCACTAGCTTGACTTTGCTCATTACATAATCATGTTGGAAAGGTCTCACATGGTAAGTTCTTCACCTGTGTACCTCGATTCAAAAAGGTAGGGTAGGGCGAAAAATTCCATCTCATTTTCTCCTCCAACTTCAAAATCGCCCATTGTTGTTTTAAGTCAAGTCAAGTTTATTTGTATAGCGCTTTTCACGAAACAAATCGTTTCAAAGCAGCTTAACAGCAAATTAAAGTTTGTACAATAATTAAAGTTTGTTAAATTAAAGTTTCTACAATAATTAAGGTTTGTTAAATCAAAGTTTGTACAATAATTAAAGTTTGTACAATAACGTTTGTTAAATTAAAGTTTGTACAATAATTAAAGTTTGTTAAATTAAAGTTTGTACAATTTGTATAATGTTAACATTAATGATTATATGTTGCAATCAAATCACTGCAGTAAAATTCTGTAGTGATGTATGGTGTTTCAGGGCTGATATCATCTAAAGTCCTCCGAGGGGTTGGCATCATCATCTCTTCTTCTGTGTTCCTGATCCAGACTGTAGCTTGTGTAATTCCTAGTTACCACGGGATGTCAATCCCGTGGCAGAAACAGAGAACAAATAGGAACATAATTAGCGTAGCTGCTGTTCAAACCAAGCAAAAGGATTTGTTTAACCAAGGCTAAAGATTAATAATGTTCAATTGATCAGATATAACTGCAGTAAAAGATGAGATGCATTATGTGAATGCTTGGCTAAAAAGATGTGTCTTTAATCTAGATTTAAACAGAGATAGTGTGTCTGAACCCCGAACATTATCAGGAAGTCTATTCCAGAGTTTGGGAGCCAAATGTGAAAAAGCTCTACCTCCTTTAGTGGACTTTGCTATTCTAGGTACTACCAAGAGTCCTGAGTTTTGAGTACACTTTTTTGTAAAGGCCGTTTTACTTTCTTTGCACATTTACTTTGTAAACATTGGGTCGGTATTTCCACCTACATCACATGTGACCTTTTCTACATGACCGCGTAACGCGTGAAGTCAAACTAGTGCAAGATGAGCATTTGTGGTTAAAAATTAAACACATTTTTAAAAAAAATTAAGAAAATGAACAATTGTTTCACTACGCAAGACATTTCCTCGGCTGGGATCACAGAGCCCTTTGAAGCTGCATTGAAACTGCAATTTGGACCTTCAACTTGTTGATCCCCACTGAAGTCCACTATATGGGAAAAAATCCTGAAATGTTTTCCTGAGAAGCCTTATTTCTTTAAGAAAGATGTGAACATCTTGGATGACATGGTGGTGAGTAAACTAAGTGAACTAGTCCTTTAAGAGACTTAAAAGCATCAAAAATTCCTACCGACCCAAAACTTTTGAACACTAGCGTACATTTATTACTTTCTAACACCAGATCATTATGAAAAGTTTCTTTGCAGCAGCAGTCGGCATAGGTAAAACTGCTTTATGACCCTATATATGGAGTGACAGGCTTCCTCCCTTTCTCTATTTTTGTGCTCCGAATAGTTAGTTCTCTAACTGTTGATTTTCTCCTACATGAACACCTACTCCGTTCTCCAGGTCATCCATCACTTTGTTCATTTATATTATGCAATTTTCAAAGTAAAACTATTTTGCTTTCCATTTCTCTCTTTCCATTTCCTCTCACTCAGCCCATTTATACATCTTTCCATCTCTTCCTCTCAGTGTTTTGCAACAGCAGGTTCTCTATACGCCTCGGGGTGTATCTTGGCGCAACGAAACAGAGATCCACTCCCATTTTCAACCAAGCCCTCAACGGCTTCTACACCCTATGCCTAGGTCTTCACCTTTTATCATCTAACCACATAAACCAGTCTTTTCCATTATTTGATTTATTATCCCACCCACTCCAGCACGCCATTAGCAAAAAAGTAATTATATCTCAGTAATTATTCACTTAGGTGAGGCCTAGAAACCAAAACACTGTGTATATAAATGGCTTCCACAAGGTCCCCGAAGGGCAGACGCAGCTTGAAGCGTGTAAAGGTTGACCAAAGTTTGTCAGTGTTATTACTGTTGCCATTTCTTTTGTTGCACAACTGTGGAGCTAATTTTGCATGTCAGGCAACTAACAAACAAAGTAAGCGTTCCATCGAGACACATTCAGCTTGTGATAGCAGCTATGGGCTTGAGGAGTAAATACATTTTTCATGAGATATTTCATCATTCCCATCTGAAGTTCACAGCTAATCAAAGCTGTAAATAATTTTCTTTGTTGCGCAGATGAGATCTCCTGAGCCCACGAGGATATGCATTAGCAACTCGACAGCGTAAATGCTAAATTAACTCTAAACAGCACTTCATAATGTGTTGTTATTAAATTATCCTTCTTCTTCTCATTTTTCATCACAAGTGCTTTGTTGGGATATCCTGCAAGCGATTACCTGAAAGCCCCCCTCGCGTTGGCTGAATGCTGCAATAACAATGAAGGAGCACTTGTACACACTAACATTAACAGGACATTAGAGAATTAGTGTTGTACTGGATGCAGGGTTTCCAAGCTGAATGGCTAGTCGTTTACACCCGATCACTTAGTAAAGCCGCTGTCCATTATGCAAATGCAGCCTTTGTTCAGAACGCTGGACAACTGTCCATTCACATTCATATACATATACACGCTCTCACACACAAGTGGACAGTATGGCCCAACAAATGCTAAACACTCCCACACAGATCTCTCCACACTTTATAGACAGCAACGGCCACTGTGTAGGGGGATAGTGCGAGAACAAAAAAGACAGTGTGTACGAGAGTGAAGAAAAGAGAGAATAACTGAGAGGAATTTCAGCTTCTGTCATAGACTTATGCATGATGCCAAGCCAGGCTGTAAAGGGAAGCCTGCTGTGGGCAGATCTGTTCCTGAACATTTGCTCCGAGCTCTACCTCCTACGCCGATGGAGCTCATCAGCATACTTTATTCTGCAACGTTCAGACTGAATAGTCAAAAAAATGTCTAAAGCGCATCCATAATATCCCGGTTCACCTGGTGAAGGTGACGCATTGATCTCAAAGCAGACAGAAGAGCACCCTCACTCATATATATATATACACACTCAGCCTTGACTAATCGTCCTGAACTGAAGACTTCAACAACAAGAAACATGCACGAGCCTGTCTAGCCCTGCCTAGCCCAGCCCAAAAAAGGTAGACACACTTTCCACTCTTCTCATCTTTCTACCCTCAGGTCAAAAGACCTGGACTAAGTGAGGATGATTGCTCTCCACTGTGGCCCTAGGATGAGTAGCCAGACCTGGATTAGAGACAACCAGGGAGCCCCTGTGCAGGCGGGACGAGGGGGGAAAAGCCCTGATGACTGGAGCTGACGTCATCGTAGTGTTATCAGGTGTAAAAGGGGATTTTAGGGATTACAGTTTTATGATTGATACCCAGGAAAAGCCTGCTTTGTTTGTCATTCTACACAATGTACAATTTCCAAATGCAATATTTCATAACTGACTGGAAAAGACTGCCCACGGTAAATTACTCAACTTGCTGTCATACTAATGCTGAACAGGGTTTTAATATCCAGTAAACAGGTTATATATAACCTATATAGAAATCTTAGGGTTCAACACTTGAATTAAGGACATTTTTTTTAAAAAAAGCATTTAAAAGAGTATTTCTAAAACCATTTTTAAAAATAAGAAATTGAGTTTATAAGGACGTATTTGGGTATAATACAGTAATACACTTTATTATATTTAGAAAAACAGATTTATTTTTGATTTACACTACCAGTCAAAAGTTTTGAAATATTTTTACTATTTAAAATAACTATTGTATTTAAAGATGTAATTTATTCCTGTGATCAAAGTTGAATTTTCAGCATAATTACTCCAGTCTTCAGTGTCATATGCTCCTTTAGAAATCATTCTCATATGCTGATTTGCTGTTGAATCATTTTATTTATTTTTTAATATTAGTATTATCAATATTTAAAACAGTTGTACATTAGATAGTAGATGTTGTTATAGATTATACCAGCTTGGAGTCAGTATATATATATATATATATATATATATATATATGTATGTATGTATAGCAAGGATGCTTTAAATTGATCAAAAGTGTTAGACATTTATAATGTTACTAAATATTACTATTTTAGATAAACATTGTTCTTCTGAACTTTATATTCATAAAAAAAAATAAAATACTACTGTTTTTAACAGTAATAAATGTTTTTGAGCAGCAAATCAGAATAGTAGCATTACTTATAAGGTTCATATGACTGGAGTAATGATGCTAAAATTCAGCTTTAAATTACAGGAATAAATTACATTTTAAAATATATTCAATTAGAAAACAGTTAATTTAAATAGTACAAATATTTCACAATTTTAGTGTTTTTGGATCAAATAAATGCAAGTGTGGTGAACAGAAGAGACTGTTTAAAAAAAAAGCATTAAAAAATCTTTTGATTGGTAGTGTATTTTAGTTTTATTTATTGCTGTTAAATGAAAAACATTAAAAAATGTTATTGAAACAAATCTGAAATAAAGTAATTTCAGCTATATTTTTATTTTATTTATTTATTTATTTTTCTGGATGAATAAACAAACATTTAAATGTTGCCTTGTCAACTAATTGAAATAAGTTAAACTTAAAGCCCTAAAATTACGAACAAAATAAATAAACTAAAACTGAAAATAAATAATCAACCTAAATGGTAGACTTTTTCATTAGAATGAACTAGAAAAGGCACAAGTGCGAAACAAAACGAATAAAATGTAACTAAAATAACATTTAACAATATAACATAATAAAACAAAATAAAACAAAAACAACACTGATTTGTCATCGTCTGTTCACTTCAATCACTATAAGCCTGTAAGGCGTGTCAAAAATAAAGCTCTCCTGTTTTCATTGGTTATTGATGCTTGGGGGAGGCGTGACTTCTGGGGCTGATTGATAAAGCGGACTCAGCGCACATTTCTCCAAGCTTTTTACCGCGACAGTTTCTGCTAGAGTCACACAAACCTGTTATTCAAGTGAACTGAATCACTAGTGTTTCTGCGAATCTCGCACTGCAATAGTGCGCATTTATATCTGCGTCTTCCACTTGCAAAACAATCCATTGCACTCGTGTTTATTTCTTTGAAGAGCATTATATCCCGGACTCAATGGATTTTCTGTGGCTGGTGTGCGTTGCGGTGAGCGTCAGCGCCTGGTACGCGTCTGCGGAACGACACAGTGTTTACTGGAACAGGACGAACGCAAAGTAAGACTTTTACTACATAATTCTTTAACATGAAACCTTTCCGCTATATTTATTCACCTTTATATAAATCATATTCGCTTTTATGTGCAGTAGCTCTTGTTAGTGTTCTTCTGTGATATCTGAAATCTCTGCAAAGTACACTAAACGCGAGTTGTCCAACGCAGTATAGTAACGTTAGTATATGAATTGGGTATTTAATGCACAGCATTAAGTCTAAATAGTTTCACAAGCCTGGTTCATGCAGTGTTTTGTTGCAGTTTCTAAATATTTGCTTCTCATCAGACTCAACCTGTGGGGGAAGGAGTATGTATAGATTAAGGAAACACATAATATCTCCAACACACAACCAGTCATTGACCCTGCAAGTTATGATGGCTCAAGCTGTTTACGCTTTGAGTCTGGATATCACGCATTTCATTGGTTTGCTTATCTGTGCCTCTAGTCTAACCTTTAACATGCTAGTCTATTGCATGACATGATAATTACTGTGTAAGAGACGGCAGCTGGACTGAGAAGTACATGGAAAGTAACCAGACAGATGGACAGACAGATCAGCCTAAATATACACACACGTTAGTTTTACTATATTTGTGATGGCATCTTATTGACAGGCTTTGCTAGCAAGATATGATATTTAGTTATATTTACAAACCTGTTGATTTACAGCGAAATGGGAATTAATAACCCAGTTCTTTTTAACTAGGCTATTTTTATAAGTACCTTTTAGTTAATTTGTTTAGCGTTAAAAGAATAGCCAAACTTTTACACTAACATACAGACAGCAATAAATAAATAGACATGAGCACACTAGACACACATATCTATGACTAGTAGTAGCTTGAGCTTTTTATGGGAAGTGTCTTGTTACTGTTAGTATGATGTTAAGTTGTTACCGTTACAGTTTACATCAGGGATTTGTATAAACCGTGAAGCTCTTTGATGGGCATTTCATCAAATGATTGTGATTGTAATCTCACCTTGAAGTGAGAAAGGACAGGTCACCAGGCACTTTAAAGAGATCAATACGAATGACAGCAATCAGAGCAATTTATTACGCTTTTAGCAGGAAACTCAAGAACTAGAAAATGGGCTTGTGTGGATATCAGAAGCTTGTGACTGTAAAACAGAATCTTTGACCATGAGATGATATCTTTTAATCCCTTTCCATAGCCATAGACTTGTTCCACCTGGATTTACACGTACGCAGTGATAAACTTATAGTCGTAAAAGTAGGTGATAACCGAATCCATGCTGAAAGTCATGACCCCATTGGAAGCTTTCGTGATGTCACAGGTGATTCACACCGTGTGTCATGATTCAGTCTGCTTTCAGTGAGTAATTTATCAATGTCGCTGTTGCGCAACATGAGTGTACCAGCCTTAACCAGACACGGTCTCAGCAGAGCCTGTCTCGCTATCAGCTGAGCCTGAAGGAGGGATAGCTTCAAGAAATCATGTAATAGAGACCCTTTTTAGGAGCTCCGGTGAAAAGAATGAAGCGGAAGAGAAAGTGATGGAGTAATAAGAGCTGCTTGGGTTTGGGAAAAAAAAGGATTGGTAATTTGAGTTAGAGATGAAGATGGAGAAAAAGAGGTGGAGTGGATTATACGGCAGCAGTCTGGTGCTTGGTCCGGTCTCTAATCCCGACATGGTCCACATCCACGGAAATGGTTGCGTAACCACAACAAGAAAATTTGTAATAACAAAACACTAAGCCCCTCAGAAAATCTCTGCGTTAAAAATCTGAGTGAATTTTAAACTGTCATTCTTGCACACACAAACAAAGACCTTGCCAATTAGCTTAAAAAAAGTTAAAAACTAACGCCCACAAATCAAAACCAGAATTGTAAATATAATCCCATTTTGAGCTGGTCAAAATCTGGCAGGTGTGGCGGGATTGGCGTCTTTTTTTTTTTTCCAAGATAAGTCTCTGTCATTAATCTTATGTTCTAAGAAAAAGAAACAGTTTCCATTAATGGGATTTTCAGGTTTCTTCTTTGACTTTTCTTTAACAACTTCCATCAAAGCCGGTGATTGTTCAATCAGCCTTGAAATTCAATCAGTGAGTGTGTAAGTGGATTAGCCAGGCTCGACTAATCAATGGCAGATAGGTGTTAAATATTAATTGGCCTGTTGCCTGATTTTGCATGTGGCATAGAAGTGTAGAAGCGTTCGCACGCATGCACGCACACAAACAAACAAAAACACACGCTCGACTGTTTTTAACCATGTGGGTGTGAGTGAACAGTAATGATTTAATCTCCTGCGCGTGGCCTTCGGCGAGCTGATGCTCTGGTTTGACGGGTATGTGCGTGAGTGTTCACCTCGAGGAGACTGGATTTTCAGGTCCGGATTGACATATGGACGTTGTTTTCGACAGTCTGTTTTTGAGCTTGTCACATGCCTACGCTTGTACGCTGAATGTGCGCTGAAGGGGAAGTTTACAGTCCTGTCATGTTAGCATCATTGAATCATTGTTTTTGCCTTGAATCATGCATTACATGTTGTCATTTACATGTGCGCTCCACTCCCTCGTCAAAGTTTCACTGGCTCGCATACGGGGGGGAATGTGCGTTTCGGGTATATTTAGTAGACTGGGATTCCTTCCAGCAAACATGTTGCTATACTTGACCTTTCAGCTGTCCACTCATTGTCCACCCTGTTTCCTCGCAGTCCATCCCTTCCTTGGCAAACCAACTTTGTTTGATCTTCTACATGTATCTGAGGTATATAATGCTGAGTTGTTATCTTGAGGAGGAGAGGAGCAGACAGATCAACATGCATAACCAGACAGATTCCACAGACGGCTGTAAATCCATCTTTTTTCACCCCCTCTTTTGTTCTTTGTCTAAGGCTCATAAACACGCAAACATGGCTATGTAGGCAGGTCTACAATCTGTGAAACGCACAGATTATATGTAGAAGTGTGTAATCTGGCTGAATGACCCATTCACACAGAAATCACAGTGTATATTTATAGACTCCAGTGTAATCCAGTGTTGTATAATCCTGCTTTACACAGAAATAGATGTGTATGGAAAATATAATCCATAATTCCACAAAGCATTATACAATGTTCTCCCATCTAGGAGTTTGATTGATTGATTATGAAATCATAGATTAGAGTTCCAGTTTATGGTTTCAACTGGTCAAGTAATGATGATTAATAACTGACAGGAAATAATCTGCTGTTCCACTATACTTTCTTTTCACTAATTTTAACCCTTTAAATCCCATTATTCTGAGCCCCTCCTCTGTTCTCCTTATCTCCAGCCCAGACTTCCTCACTATTTCTCTTTACATGTCTTTACACCCTCCCTGCTCCATCTTTCCGTGCGCTTTTTTTTCCCACACAACTCCCTTTGTCTATCTCATCCAGTCTCTGATTACTGTTTTGATTCCCTCTGGCCTGTTGAGTTGGAGTTTTCCTGTTTTTCTGTCTGTAGCGTGCTAGATTGTTTAGCTATCGTTGTAGTAAAGTGTGTGACCTGTTCGAGCTCACAAAAGTAAACAAAAGAACCAGAAGCTTGTTGCCTGGTGTTACTTAATTACCTCAAGTGGAGTGTTTGCATTCAGTGTCTTCAGCGGCTCACTGTTGCCATCTACAGTACCTGGTGATCATTTTCATTTCATTCAGTGCCTGTATTGTTTTCAGTTTTTTAGTGACTAAAGTCGCTGACTTTGAATAAAGCTCACAGTATGTTACCAAACAACAAGCTGGCATATCAGCAGGCAATTAGCATCCATTTAAAAGTGAAAGAGAGAGGGAGGAGGGGGAAATCAGGCATTTGTGAGGAAAGGACTGAGAGAGATAGGACCGGGGGATGGGTGATAGGTTAGAGGTCAGAAAGAAAGAAAGAAGTGTTTCTCTAAAAAATTAGCCTGAATGAAGAGGCCCAGGTTTATAATGTGATTTTAAACCGAGAGGAGAAAGAAAGAGGGTGGAGAAGATGGAGGAAGCGGGGGATGGGAGACAGAAAGATATATGAGATATATACAGATTAAGGCGGAGCAAAAGGACATTGATGGATGGGATAAAATTTTGGTTGTCTGTTCTAAACACTCAGAAATTCACAGAAATGCACTCCTGTATGTATAATCACACTTTCTCTGCTTTCTGTGTCAACATAAATATGTAGTAGAATCTCCCACCAAATCTAACTTGACTTGAAACATGTAACCCTGCCCCCCAACCCCCACTTTAACCCCTGCAAACAGCCCATATTGGATGGGTCTGGTCCTGGTGAATAGCAGCGGTGTGATCCGTGTTCTCAGTGTGATAATCCCTGGTTTGGAAGAGCGGATTAACTGGATGGCATTCCGACCCGTTCCACTACGGCTGGGGTAATTACAGCCATGTATTCGTCAGGAAGGACAATACGAGAACATACCGATTGGGAAGAAAGTGAGAGAGCGGTGAGGTTAGAAGGACTTAGCGGTGACTTAACACCTTGAACCTGTCAGACTTTAATGTTAGTAAGGTGTAAGCCTGAGACGTCGCTGTATATTATACTTGTAATGGAGAAAGAAAGCCAGACAGACACAAATAGAGTAGAAGCTCCGTGCGCACGCTTGAACAGACAGGTTTTATTACTTGATAGTGTGAGAACAAGCTGCTAAAATAGGATCATAATACTTGTCATGACAAGCAGCAGGTCTTAAAGGTTTTCAGTAACCAAACCCTCAACTCTGTGTGTGTGTCATTTTGTCAACTGCTGACAGCGAGTGTAATGCAGTTGGCAGTGAGTACATCTGTTCGGGAGCACACATCGCTGACCGTCTCTCTGTGTGTGTGTGTGTGTGTGTGTGTGTGTGTGTGTGTGTGTGCGTGTGTGTGTGTGTGGACGCTGCTGACTCAGTCAGGGTGTGTCTGAAAAATCCGACCCTGAACTTTGACATTACTGACCCGCCTGACAGTTTAAAACATTCTGCAGAGAGTGAAAGAGGGGAGAGCAGGCAAAACATTAAGGGGAAATGAGACAAATGCGTATCTAAGAGCAAGTTAAACTTCCACTTGATATGTATTTATATATATATATTTCTTTCTTTTATGCTGACCAAGACTGGATTTATTTGATTAAACATACAGTAAGACACCAAAGTATTATAACAATCAAAGTTACTGTATTTGATTTTAAAATGTAAAGTGCAATTTATTCCTGTGATGCAAGCTGAATTTTCAGCAGCCATTACTCCAGTCTTCAGTGTCACATAATCCTTCAGAAATCATTCTAATATGCTGATTTGGCACTCAAGAAACCTATATAAGATCACGTGACCAACCTAATCACTCAGTGTAAACAAATTACTCCAACTTTAAGTCTTTAAGCCCACACGCAAAGGTTTAAACGGGCTCCTCTGTGTCTTGTGATAAACAGATGGGTGATGTGGCCCCCAGGGGCTGCAGGTACAGACACTCCTCTTGGATGTACATGGATCCGTGCCTCTCTTACAACAGCATCACTCTCACGCTCAGCCCGTCACAAAGCAAACTGAACTGTCACACGGGAACAAGTGGGCACAGCAGCGTTTGAAGTGACCGACCACTGAGAGCGAAAAACACAACAGAGCTTCTCTGTGATTGTTTGAGATATCAGCGGTTGGCCTTGGATCAGACCAGAGAGATTAGATGCGCATGGGAATCAGCATGAGTGCTCACCAGACACTCTTTATATGAGGCTAAATGCGCAGATAAGTCGATAAATGGACAATTAATCATATAATTTAATAATTAACGTGTGACTCTCATCAGCATTTTACATTCATTCCAAGTAATAACTCAAGGCAGTAACAATTTCAAAAATATATTTTATTTGTGAACTTATGTCCAGCTGTTCTTTTTAATGGCTAATTTTTTGGATCATTAGTCATCAAAGCTCGGTAAATACTGGTCACAGACACAGAGATTTACTTTAAAATTCACCAAGCTGATTACACACTAAAAGCTCCCACAGATTATGTTTTCATGTCATTTTAAGTCTTGTTTTGACATAACAGAGTGGTTATATCTAAGTGCCTGAGTTGTTTACTTAATTTTTTTAAATTAGTCTTCCTATTAACACCGTTTATATTAATGCCAATATTTTGAGGAGACACTTGGTCTAGGGTCTGGGCTCTAGACTAGGTCTGACTCTAAGGCTGG
The DNA here is from genome assembly GCA_033026305.1 of Cirrhinus molitorella. Lineage (NCBI taxonomy): Eukaryota > Metazoa > Chordata > Actinopteri > Cypriniformes > Cyprinidae > Cirrhinus > Cirrhinus molitorella. The sequence goes on along the minus strand of CM065123.1, from coordinate 14,597,968 downwards.
TGTGTGTGAGGGGGGGAAGGAGTTAATGACACCCAATTTGTGTTGTTGTCTTGGTCTTACAAACACATTGTCATTAGGTTTCAAACAGCTCCAGATCAACTGCTTCAAAGGAACATCAGAGGAAGTGAGATGGAGCCACCACACAGTCTAGTTCTCAAGAAAATCAGCTAAACTGAAACCATTCACACTGCTTTCTGATTTGAATCGCTGCACATTTAGCATCCCATCCACCCATACTTGGTCTCATCAGCCGTAATTTGTTGATTGGCATATTGAATACACACAAAAAAAATGCTGCTTTCCCACACACAGAAAAGTCAGCTGGCTTAGCAAGGCGTACCCCCTGTCTTTTGAACACGGCGTTGATTAGAAGCCGCGCGAGACCGACTCTAATCTCCGCATTAACCACCGCTAATGAGCGCAGTGATGTGTATGTTTACCCCCCGTCTGAATAGGCCGTGAGGCTGTTTAGACAGGTCGGCTAATGCTTACCGCAGAGGCACAGTGGGAAAGAGAGAGATGAAGGGGGTTGGAGTGGACAACGGGGGGCCCGTCAGGAGCCTGTGTGTCTGTCTGTCATTTAACCACGACTCCCGATGGCAACAACAACAAATACATGTGCCAAAAGGGAGAAAGTGATAGAGCAAAGGGCACGCTGGGGGGAAGCGTCCGCCTTGTGTTTTGACGGCGGTTCACATGAGGGCCGTGTGAGTAAATGTTATGGTAATGTGATTGGGTTTGAAGATTTTGGGGATAGTAATGGCGTGTAGCATTGTAACGCTCACCAAGCTAATCAGCCAATCAGATGACTTATGGGGTTTGAACAATGGCGTCTTGTGGTCACTGTGGGGGTGGCGGTATTAAGACAAACATTGTGATTTATTCAGAAATGTTGTGTAGTCAGTTTGAGGCTCAGTTTTTTGACAAAATTCACTATGATAAATCACTAACAACATGAAAGCCAAGACACAGAAAGAACAACATACCGAGAGGCCTGTGGATTTGTCATTTGTACATCTGGCAACAGCAGCAGGGAAGCTTAGATCAGACGAAAATGAGAAAAGCAAATGAGACGACAATAAAAGAAGAGGCAGACAGAGAGGAGGCCGTAAAAACACATAGAGCCGATTCAAAGAGCCAGTCAGTCTAAGCGTCTCCAAGGAAAAGGTTGTGATGGATCACATGTAGTCAAGGGGTTTCAAGATTTTTCACCTCCAAAAAAAGATTGTGTAAATGTATATTTAATATATATATACAGTCAAACCTAAATTTATTCAAACATCTTTAACATTTCTCACATTATCAGTTTATTGGCTATAGTTTAGAAAACGGTAATAAAATATGACAAGAACTCAAGAGTTAAACTTGATAATCACTAATGAAATTTTGGGGTATAATATATTACGGTTTACTTTATTTTGCGATTCTCACTTGCATAATTAACACTTATGAGTCTAAACATTGAAAACATTTCTCTTTAGTTAAAATAATGATAATAATATATTTTCCAGGTAATATATAAATAATTTGTTTTGGCTTCAATACTGTTATATGTTTATAGGAGGAATAAAGATTATAGTTCTTTCTAAAATGTAAAGTGAAAAACCAAAAAACAGATGAAAACGAAGTCAGTGAAATGTATAAAAAGGAAACCTGCCTTTTCATCAGGGACATTTAAGAAAAACACAGTTGGCCAATTTCCCATCTACACTCCTTCACCTAGTGTGACACCAAAATACAGAGCAGGAAAAAAAGAAAAAGAGGGATTTCACAGGGTGTTTTACGCAAATAAAAGCACCAGGTGAAGGGTGAACACTAGTCACCCACACACGTGCATCAGGGTGTAGCTCTCGCTTTGGGTTTGTACTGATTCCGCTTGCCTGAGGCCGCTTCAGCGTCACCAGACCTTTTGTTTCTGTTTGTTTGTGCGTGTCAAGTTCTTTTTTTGAGCTGTTTTAATCCTAAGGTGTGTCTGTTCTGCTCAACAACATCTGTGAATATTGACAGCCATTCATAGTTTTTCTCTCTCTCTTTCCGTTTCCAGTTTCCTATGGGACGATTACACCGTGGAGGTCCGCATTAATGACTACCTAGACATCATCTGCCCTCACTACGCACGTGGAGAGATCCCATCCCAGGAGGCCGAGCGGTACGTGCTTTACATGGTGGAGCTGGAGGACTATGAGAACTGCAAGCCACAGTCCTTCGACCAGCTGCGCTGGGAGTGCTCCAGGCCGTTCGCTCCTCACGCTCCAGAGAAGTTCTCAGAGAAGTTCCAGCGCTTCACTCCCTTCACTCTGGGCAAAGAGTTCCGCCAGGGAGAGAGTTACTACTATATTTGTAAGTATCCACATCTGTAATTCAGCATAGATCTTTTAGTTTTTAGAGTGTTATTTATAGTGCTTCAGATTCTAATTTTTTTTTCTTCAACAGCCAAGCCTCTTCACCATCATGGAGAAGAGTGTTTGAGACTGAAGGTGGATGTTGCTGGGCCTCATGGTAAGTTCTTTTTTTTTTTTTTGCATTTCCAGCTAGACTTTTCTGTAGTCTGTAGCAGGGTTCGTACAAGGTGCTTAAAATGCTTGAAGTGCTTGAATTTGACTTTTTTAAAATGGAAAGCCCTTAAAAATAGCAGTATTCCTGAAGAAGAACTTAAAGTGCTTGAATTATTGAAAGACAATGTATCCATGAAATAAGTGTGTAATTTTGTCAATAAGCAAAAATCTTTTTACACAAAATTCATGCAATTCAAAGGACATCATACCTTTTCCACTTATTACAGTTGATGTCAGAAAACAGTCGAGCTAAGCAAGTAGTTTTTGATCATAAATTTGCACATTGTGAATCATTTGATTCAGATCAGGACTTTGGAATGTGTATTGTGAATCATTTGATTTAGATCGTGATGGGTTTGTGAATCATTTAGCAAAATGATTGATTCAAATCAAATGATTCGCAATACACAATTTGAAGTCCCGATCAAATTTTTTTTCGTGTGATACGCATTTCTAGATCTGAAATGATGGTTTGTGAATCATTTGATTTAGATCGGGACTTTGAAGCTTGTATCGCAAATCATTTGATCAAATCAAATGATTAATGATAAACGATTTGAAGTTCTGATCGCGAATCATTTGATTTAGATCAGAACTTCGGAGTGAGTTCACGAATCTTTTGTTTTAGATCGGAACTTTGGAGCTTGAAACATGAATTGCAGATCATTTTTTTAAACTGTAGAAAACATCAAACCGTTAAGGCAGTACAGTTATAAAAACAAAACAAAGAAAAAAAAGAAGAAAACATATACACAAATCCAATTCCTATACAAAAACTAACCTAAGTGTAGCAAACTTCATAATACTTTAGTAGTAATACTTTTCATGTGCTTTATTTTTGCCATTTTTCATATCTATTTCTCTTTTTTGTAAGATTTTGAAATAGAAGACATTGTTCGTTAAGTGAGATCTCAGAAGTCTTTGAAAATCAAAAATGTAGTGCTTGAAAAGTCCTGGAATTTCATTTTACAGTATGTGTACGAACCCTTGTACTGGATTACATGGACAATGAAGTCTTACTAAGTCCAACTATATTGTTTAATTTTCTAGGTTCCAAGAACAAGAAGAAGAGCATGAAAAAAGATGAGGAATTAGAAGGAAAGACGGCTGCTGGTGGAGTCCATAACCCATCAAACAGGCTGCCAGCAGGTGAGCACTTCTCATCTATCACTCTTCTCCTCACTCTGGTGTTAAAGTGACATTACGCAAGTTACATAGTCGTGAAATGTACTCATCATCCTTCTCATCTCCTTTCAGATGACCCTATTGCCATGATCCCAGTTGTGCAGAGGAGCGTGGGCAGTTCGGGTGTTCGTATTACTCCAGTCTCAAGTTTCGTCACGTTGATCTCTATATTCCTCTTCTTGCTTCTCCACTGAGCCTAATATAAGAAGACTTTATGGACGCTGGTCCGTTAGGACACAACAGACTTTTATGCCGATGCTGGTTATCGGCTTTGAGAATAGATTTTATACGAAGAATTTTTATACAAGCTGAAGTTTTGGTGCTGGCGTGCAAGTTGCTGAGTGACGTGTTTGTATTTGTGTTTGTGACCAGAGAAAGCTTTTTTGTTTTTTGAAGAAACCTCTCTCTTTTTTGAAGAGTATTTACCGTTCAATGATTCTTTTCACCATCAGCTCTTTTTATTTTACTTTTGTACATTGTATGTGTTCATTCTTCCTGGAAAATCATCACAAAATGTATTTACTAATATGATGCAGAGTAAACCCTGAAGACCGGAGAGCTTGTCTTGTAACAAGAATTGTGATCACAAGAGTGAACAATAGGCTAGATATTGTGTTTAATAGAGACCTTCGCTCCACTATACCGACTTGAGCCAAAGATCACAGGATTTATCTCTGAACCAACCCTGATCTTGCACCTTATAAAGAATTGATGTTTGTGCATATAACAGTGTTTGTAAATCTAGAAGCATTGGTGTTTCCTGTATTTTGGATCTCGTGTTGCTGTAGTTGGTTTCTGTGATGTAATGTGAACACACCCTACAAAATGTACTGGCACTAATGTATAGATGAAATCCAAGTTTTGTTTTTGTTTTTGTTATTTCATAAAACAACTTTTTTTTTTTTTTATGAATAGGAATGTTTGTGTTTGCGAGTGATCGAGAAAGAAGCCGGACTTCTGACATTAGGCACAACATGCAAAAACAATTCAAACGGTTTACTAAATTCTCTCAAATAAGTTAAAAGAACAATTTCTTTTGTAAAAAGTTGTGTTTTGTACTGTATTGGTTTATAAACTTGTAAAGTTATGTAAAAATGTACATAGTGAGAGTTATATAAAATAAAGACATTTGTTAATTATGAAAATGTGTGAAAAGTTTATTTATATATACATGTAAAAACAAAAGTATTTCCATTTTAGGCCAACACACACATAACTTCATTGAGGCCTCAGAGTAAAGTTAAACACTGTCAAAACACTGTTAACTCTCTCACTGTCATACTTTCTTCCTGTCTTCTTTCATTCCCTTTTATCTCTTTTTCCTGGCCAGGACTTCACGGCTTTTAACAAAACATCCAAACAGGGGCGAGATGAATGAAAGAAGAGAGAAAGGACGGGGGGATAGTAAAGTGGCACTTGGGTGCCAGGATGTAACTTGCGCATTTTTCTTGGCCTCAGCTTTTTCTTTGACATTTGAGAACATTAAACACAGGATACGTCTTCTGTATTTAACCACAAATGGCAATAGAAAATACATCATTTTGTTTGGAAGTATGAAGTGGAATAAATGCGGCTATATGCAGTGAATGAAAAAATCTAACGATGTTCATGTGGACTCGCTATATGGCTGTTTCTCAGCTATGGCTATTTTTGGCATATATATATAGTTGAGGTCAAAAGTTTACATGCACCTTGCAGAAACAGCAAAATGCTAATTATTTTACCAAAATAAGAGGGCCTGAATAAGATTTCACATAAAAGATGTTTATATAGTCCACAAGAGAAAATAATAGCTGAATTTATAAAAATGTCCCCATTCAAAAGTTTACACACACTAGATTTATAATACTGTTTTTTTTTTTGTTTGTTTGTTTTTTTTAGCTGAATGATCCACAGCTGTGTTTTGTTTTTTCAGTGATAGTTATTCATGAGTCCCTTGTTGTCCTGGCCCCGTCTTCACAAACCATTTTATCTTACCACTAAGAGTTCTCCCAAATAGCAGTAAACGTTTTTAGCTAAAAAGTGTAGTAGTCTTAAAACCTATTAACAAAGCTGCTGAGGCCAACTTCTACTAAGGAATAGAGAAAAGTCTTAAGCTAAGAGTAAGGGCGGGGTTGACCTTGTTGCTATGAATGATGTCAGCATGCCTACTAACTATGCACACAGTGATTGGCTTACAGGGGAGGAGTCTCTGTCAGAGATTTGTTCATAGATATATTGTAGAGTGTGATATTATGTTGCTATATTCAAATAAAGTTAAAAAAAAATGTTGCCACATTCAAATAAACGTTAAAATGCAGGCTAAGTGTCAGTAATTAAACAAGTATTTTGTTCAGCTAATTATCAGCCTTTTACATGTGTGCTTCTCATAAACAATTAGCTGATATGCATATAAACAGCCTTTTTATTAACAGAATAGAAATAATCATGGCTGATAGTAAGATATGCAAATGTAAATGAAAAACAAACTGGACCAGCTGTTACTTCTTGCCAAACTTGTTAATGAAAACAAGGATATAATCAAATGAAAGAGCTGGGATAACCTCCAAAACTTAAAAAAAAGTTGCATGGGAAAATATATGTGGGGGGAAAATGCAAATACATGTAGAGTGTTTCTAAAAAGTTTAAGTTTCGAGGCAGATTGCCAGCATCAGCCATTTTAGAATAGTTGGGATTTGGTCTTAGTGATTTAGGAGTCCCCTTCACTACTCCTAACGTTTTACATATTTAGGAGCTAGTTTTAGTGCTAAAATGCTTTGTGAAAGGACTGACACACCCATTATTTTTAAGATTTTCTCCTAAATCGGCAAGTTATGAGCTACTTTTAGCCTTAAGATGTTTTGTGAATACGGGTCTTAAACAAAAAAAAATCCTTCAGGTCCCACAAATTCTTTTTTTTAGCATTTTTGTGTATTTGAACCCTTTCCAGCAATCACTGTATGATTTTGAGATCCATCTTTTCACACTGAGGACAACTGAGGGACTATTACAGCAACTATTACAGAAGGTTCAAATGCTCACTGATGCTCCTGAAGGAAACACAATGCATTAAGTGCAGGGGGTGAAAACTTTTAGAATTTAAAGATCAAATTGAACTTATTTTGTCATCTGGGAAACATGTAAATATCTTCTGTAGCTTCTAAAGGGCAGTACTAAATGAAAAAATATGATGTTTAGGCAAAATAAGAAAAAAAATTACACATCTTCATTCTGTTCAAAAGTTTTCGCCCCTGGCTTTTAATGCATCATTTTTCCTTGTGGAGCATCAGAGAGCTTTTGAAACATCTCTAAGTTGTCCTCAGTGTGAAAAAAATGGATCTCAAAATCATAGTCATTGTTGGAAAGGGTTCAAATACACAAAAATGCTGAAAAACCAAAGAATTTGTGGGACCTGGAGGATTTTTCTGAAGAACAGCAGACAGTTTAACTGTTCAGGACAAACAAGGGACTCATTAACAACTATCACTAAACAAAAAACTCAGCTGTGGATCATTCAGGTAACAACACAGTATTAAGAATCAAGCATATGTAATGTTATTTTCTCTTGTGGAATATATGTAAATGTCTTTTGTGTGAAATATCTTATTCAGGTCAGTACTAAATAAAAAATAACATGCATTTTGTATAATCCCTCTTATTTTGGTAAAATAATTTTGCAGATTATGCAAGGTGTATGTAAACTTTTGACCTCAACTGTATGTGTGTGTGTGTATATATATATATGTACACACACACATACAGGTCCTTCTCAAAAAATTAGCATATTGTGATAAAGTTCATTATTTTCTGTAATGTACTGATAAACATTAGACTTTCATATATTTTAGATTCATTACACACAACTCGAAGTAGTTCAAGCCTTTTATTGTTTTAATATTTATGATTTTGGCATACAGCTCATGAAAACCCAAAATTCCTATCTCAAAAAATTAGCATATCATGAAAAGGTTCTCTAAACGAGCTATTAACCTAATCATCTGAATCAACTAATTAACTCTAAACACCTGCAAAAGATTCCTGAGGCTTTTAAAAACTCCCAGCCTGGTTCATTACTCAAAACCGCAATCATGGGTAAGACTGCCGACCTGACTGCTGTCCAGAAGGCCATCATTGACACCTTCAAGCAAGAGGTCTGTGGGAAGGAAAAAGTGTGGCAGAAAACGCTGCACAACGAGAAGAGGTGACCGGACCCTGAGGAAGATTGTGGAGAAGGACCGATTCCAGACCTTGGGGGACCTGCGGAAGCAGTGGACTGAGTCTGGAGTAGAAACATCCAGAGCCACCGTGTACAGGCGTGTGCAGGAAATGGGCTACAGGTGCCGCATTCCCCAGGTCAAGCCACTTTTGAACCAGAAACAGCGGCAGAAGCGCCTGACCTGGGCTACAGAGAAGCAGCACTGGACTGTTGCTCAGTGGTCCAAAGTACTTTTTTCGGATGAAAGCAAATTTTGCATGTCATTCGGAAATCAAGGTGCCAGAGTCTGGAGGAAGACTGGGGAGAGGGAAATGCCAAAATGCCTGAAGTCCAGTGTCAAGTACCCACAGTCAGTGATGGTCTGGGGTGCCATGTCAGCTGCTGGTGTTGGTCCACTGTGTTTTATCAAGGGCAGGGTCAATGCAGCTAGCTATCAGGAGATTTTGGAGCACTTCATGCTTCCATCTGCTGAAAAGCTTTATGGAGATGAAGATTTCATTTTTCAGCACGACCTGGCACCTGCTCACAGTGCCAAAACCACTGGTAAATGGTTTACTGACCATGGTATTACTGTGCTCAATTGGCCTGCCAACTCTCCTGACCTGAACCCCATAGAGAATCTGTGGGATATTGTGAAGAGAAAGTTGAGAGACGCAAGACCCAACACTCTGGATGAGCTTAAGGCCGCTATCGAAGCATCCTGGGCCTCCATAACACCTCAGCAGTGCCACAGGCTGATTGCCTCCATGCCACGCCGCATTGAAGCAGTCATTTCTGCAAAAGGATTCCCGAACAAGTATTGAGTGCATAACTGAACATAATTATTTGAAGGTTGACTTTTTTTGTATTAAAAACACTTTTCTTTTATTGGTCGGATGAAATATGCTAATTTTTTGAGATAGGAATTTTGGGTTTTCATGAGCTGTATGCCAAAATCATCAATATTAAAACAATAAAAGGCTTGAACTACTTTGAGTTGTGTGTAATGAATCTAAAATATATGAAAGTCTAATGTTTATCAGTACATTACAGAAAATAATGAACTTTATCACAATATGCTAATTTTTTGAGAAGGACCTGTACACACACGCACACACACACACACACACCATTTTCTGTATCCTCAACATAACATTTTCATTTTTACAAAATTTGACACAATTACATTTTGTATATGTACATCTTGTACTCTATTATGATTTTCTCCTTTGTTTTCTCAAATTGATGACACTTATTCTCAAGCATGCTCTTCAGTACAAAATATTTAAATGTGTTTATTTGTTTAGCTCACTATGTTTAGGCAGGCCAATCTTATTAAAGCAACAATTCTATCATTTCTATAACAATAAATTCTAAAATGGCCAGGGAGTGCAAAAAATAATCTAAAAAGTACGCTTGGTAGTGTTTCTAAGAAAGCATTTAAGAAGAGAGAAAACTGTTTAAATCGGCTGGTTTTAATATCAACTACAGGCTCACTAAACGAGCTACAACGTGCAAATATTCTGTGTGGTTAAAACACTTTTCCTGATGCATATTGTTCATAAAAAACACAGAGTCCTTAAACTAATTTATTTCGTGTTTCGGGCAGCAGCTCTTCACCTAACGCTTAGACTTTTAATAATAAATCTTACTATACAAACTGTATTCAAAAGAGCATCAATGTCTATCATCGTAAAATTCCTCCACAGGTCACCTAGACCTCTTTCACTACACAACCGGACTACAAAATGACGTCAGTGAGCAGCGCTCGTCGATAACCAATCAGAGTGAAGGAATAGATCCACACTGATTACAAACACGGAAATTGAGAAGGTGGACGTCAGCGTTGCTTGAGTGCAGGATCCATAGGTTTTGTAAATATAATTATATAAGCTTGATAGCACAGGTGGCTGCAAAGAAGCACAGCTCATTTTACGCTTTTTCAGTCTATGGATTTTCTGCAGCTGCTATCATGTGCGTGCATCATATTCACCGTCGGGATGTTCACGACGGGATTGTAAGTTACTTACATATGTTCTACTTTATTATTATGACCAATCATATCACTTATAATGTATCAAAGCTAAACTGTACAGACCGGACCGGTTTCAATAATCTTAGCATCTGGTGACATCTTGCGCCTTCCTTGAGTTTACTGTTGAGTATGTAAATGAATTCATTCTAAATACTTTAAATAAAAAGTTCTTTTTTAAACTATTATTTATCAGCTGTTGGTGGTGTGAGTGTCTGCTTTCACTCAAACGTAATAAACAGACTCCATACAGCAATATACCATGGTAACAAAAGTTTCCGCCACCATAATATAAGTTACTTACTTTTACTACTAACCAACGTTGTCATCAAGAAGATTGCACATTATTAAGATTTTAGAGTATTAACAACAACTGTAGCAATTATGCTAATTTACCTAAAACCATAGTACATTTTTAACAGCTATATTGTGTATGTGTAAGTAGGCTGAGCATGTAAACATTCGGGGGCATTTTGGAGGCAGTGCCGAATATAAAGCATATGTTTTGCATATGCATAACTTACTGTATCTGTGCGTGTCTTCCAAGACAATATTCCTCTAATTGCATGTCCTCTCTGCATTTCAGGACAGACTTGAAGAAAATGAAAGCCACACAGAGTGCAGATAATGTTCAGTTCCTTCCCTTCCTCACCACATGCTTGAAGTATGTATTTGATGACACCTGTAGCTTACATTTGGTAATACTCTATATGTGAATGCAACTTCATGTGTGCATTGTGCATAGATTTCAGTTAGTCTGAATGATTGTGCTTCTCTGTTTGTGTTATAGTAATCTAGGTTGGCTGTACTACGGATTATTAAAGGGAGATGGAACGGTCATATCTGTAAACATCATTGGGGCCTTTTTACAGACTTTATACATCATCACCTACTGCCATTATACCAAAGACAAGGTTTGTCAGTTATCACTGTCTATAGGTTAATGAATCATATTAAAAGTATTCTTCACCCAAAAATGACAACAAAGACAACAAAAACAATGATTTATTTAACAATTCTTGACTGCGGTAGGACCCTTGCTAGCCTTAAGGTTCAGAGAGCTTTTGGATTTCATCTAAAATATCTTAATTTGTGTTCCAAAGATGAATGAAGGTCTTACGGGTTTGGAACGAAGTAATTAATGACAGAATTTTCATTTTTGGGTGAACTATCCCTTTTAATTATATAGTGTGGTCCAAAGGCTGAGACCACTACCTTCTGTTTTGCATGTTTAATATTTAATAAATTAATAATAATGCAGTATTAATTACAAATGATGTGATCAGCATTACTGTTTAATTGAAAAGATGAAGTGAAAATGAATACACTATTGTTTATTATGTTATTTTAAAAATTAAAAAATGAAGTCTGTTATATATATATATTATTAAGTTATATTATCAGGAGGATAATTTGTATGAAATTTCTTTTACAAATGAATGATATATTTTTGATGACAGAGTTACATTATCAGCAACAGTTTTGAGTAAAAATTTTTATTTGAAAATTCAGTCATTTTAATTACATGTTATATTATCAGAATACTAGTTTGAGTAAAAAGTTTAATTTAAAAGTTTATTAAAATTTTAATCATGAGTTATATTTTTAGAGCGCCAATTTTGAATGGAATGTTAAAAGTTTTAACAAGTTGTATTAACAAGATGAGTGAAAATTAAAAAAGAAATTTAGGGCTGCATAACAATTAGTCACGATTAATCGATTTAAAATGAAAGTTTCTGTTACTATATTTGTGTGTGCTGTCTATATTTATTATGTATATATAAATACACACATATGTATGTATACATTTCATGCTTTTGTATGCATTGGATATATTTGTATGTAAACACTTGTATATAATTTTTATTATATCTAAATATAAATATTTTACATATAAATCTAACATATATTTTCCTTAATATATACGTGTGTGTGTGTGTGTGTGTGTGTGTGTGTGTGTGTGTGCGTGCATTTACATATATATATATACTAGTGGTGTCAAAGTTAGCATGTTAACACAGGTGATTAATTTTTTCATTTTAATGGATTAAAAATATTAAATGCAATTAACGCATGGGCAGGGCTAGGCACTCACAACTTCTAAAGAATTGCCTTATTTAAATGTGCAAAGCCTCTTTACGAGCACATCAAACGGGAGACTTTTCAGACGCGCGCTCCAACTTTACTTCAGTACCAGACGTGAGTCAAACGAGCGCAGAAACGGTACCAGTGACGAGGAGCTTCAGTAGAACATCAGCGAACTGGGGTCAGATGAGATGTTGTCAGGCCATATGTCGGTAAAAACGAATTTACCTGTCCCATCAGGCGTTATATTGTGATCGTAGCACATGCTCTTCAAGTGCATGCACAAATGTGCCGGCGCGTGCTGTATTAGGCCTATATTAAAGCTCTGTATCATATTCAAACTCAAATGAAACTGAGAGTTACAAAAAAGGCCATTAAGCCTGCCTTAAAACTGTGCATGTAAGTATTTTTTATTTATAGGTCACATTTAAAGCAGTGGCAGCTTTTAAAGTAACAGCATCCAAAGTATCCTAATAACCAGCTGCTGTGATGTCTGTTAATCAAACAACACATTTAAAGAGAGGAAATGAATAACTTCTGTAGTTTTAAGCTTTAACTTTATCATTTAAAATTGTATATAATTTAGTGATTGATAACTTTAGGCTATATTTTCTTGTTGAAGGGCACAGGTAGTTAGCCTATATGACATTTATTATAATTGGTTTATGTGAAGATTGTTTCAAGCTGACTTAAATTAGAAGTTTTTTTTTTAAGTCTAATAAATGTTAAAGTGATAGCTCTCATAAATATATATGTTCTTTATGTTGTATTTACATTCATTTGAATTTGAATGTGAAATTATTGCAATATAAAAGTATAACAAAAAAAATGTCAGGTAGGATTAATTGCGATTAATCGCGATTAATTTCCGGAAACGTGTGATTAATTAGTTAATTTTTTAAAATCGATTGACACCACTAATATATACATGATAAATATACACAGGGCACACACGCATATAGTGTGCAAACATAAGACTATATTTTGAATCGATTAATCGCAACTGATCGTTTTGCAGTTCTAGTTTCATTTATAAATAACATGATATTTATTATTCTTATAGTTTAGAACTTGTAAGAGTGATCAAAATAATCGATGACATATTACTAAAGCATCCAATCCAAACCCTCCAATTTCCAATCTAAGTCAAAGCTGCGTCTTACTTAACTTTGCTGTACTTGTGTGTGTGTTTCAGAGGAGAGTGTTCTCGCAGACACTGGTGATGGTGATTGTGTTGTGTATAGGCTGGGTCTATTTTTCTGTGGTGATTCCTCCTGGAGAAGCTCAACTCTCTCAGCTGGGCCTCGCCTGCAGCGTGTTTACCATCAGTATGTACCTCTCTCCACTCGCTGATCTTGTGAGTACACACCTATACATTTAACCAGCATCAGTCTTGTTTAAATACAGAGCCAGCAATTACCTGCACATATTTACTGAGAATCACATGAACATGAGAAAAACACATATTGGGAACGCACAACAAGTTTGTATCGGCCCTGTAAAATATTACCAGGACTGTCAATGATATTTATAGAGTAAATGTATGCAAATTTTGACTTCTCACTTGCACAGTGTTAGAAAATTAAAGAAGTTATGCATATTTAATTGCATACATTTGAATGTTAACTATGTAAACAAAATTGTTGGTGAAGGTTCATTATATATACTTTGAAAACAAAACTGTGCTGACTGAAGTGCTGCACATCAGATAAATAAAATGTATTTATATATAAAAAAAGATATGATAAAATAATAAAAAGAATGAGCCTAAAAAATAAAAATGACAAGAAATGCTCCTCATAATTAAGAATACTTAAATATATTTAATTGCATACATAAATGTATTATTTATATAGGACTTTTAAAACAATGCTGACCAAAGTTATTTACATCAAACATAATACAAAATAAAGCCATATAATAAAATAATAACATTAAATAAGACAAAACAATAAAAATAAATAAAGGTGGAAGAAATAATTGCATGCATCAACATATTAACCATGTTAAAAATCGATTGCATGCAAAAAAAATTATCACAAACACTGGCGTTTGGGGTCAGTAAGATTTGTAATGCTTTTGTCTCTTATGGTCATCAAAGTAATATTAGGAAATATGATTGCAATTTAAAATAGCAGTTTACTGTTTTAGTATATTTTACAATATAATTTATTTCCATTACTCCAGTCTTCAGTGTCATATGCTCCTTTAGAAATCATTCTAATATGCTGATTTATTATCAATGTTGGAAACAGTTGTGCTGCTTAATATTTTCTTGGAACCTGTGATACTTTTTTCAAGATTCTTTGATGAATAAAATGTGAAAAAGAACAGCATTTATTATTTTAATTAGTATTATTATACTACTACTTTTTTATCAGTTTAACACATCCTTGCTGAATGAAAAGTATTAATTTCTTTCAAAGAAAACAAAATGTACTGACCCCAAACTTTGAACAGTACTGTATATTGTTACAAAAGCTTTCTATATGAAAAGAGTGTTGCTCTTTTTAATCTTGAAAAAACATATCACAGGTTCCAAAAAAAAAAAAAAATAAAAAAAAAAAAATATTATAATAATAAATCAGCATATTAGAATGATTTCTGAAGGATCATGTGACACTAATTATGCTGAAAATTCAGCTTTGCATCACAGAAATAAATTCCATTTTAAAGTATATTAAAATAGAAAACCACTATTTTAAATGGCAATAATATTTTACAGTGTTACTGTTTTGTTTGTACTGCTAATCAAAATAAACGCAGCCTTGATGAGCAGAAAAAGAAAAAAAAAATCTTACTGGTCCCATACATACATATCGCATAAAGCATACATCAAGTCTGAAAAAATTGTACATGTTCCTCTTCTTATCATTTCCTTAGTAAAAATAATGGCGTAAAGTCTTGCAGTGACATACCAGCATTCCATCTTTTGTTTGTCACTCCATCCATCCTTCTTTTCTGTGCCCTCTCATAGTCTCCATCTTCCTGTTTTGGATCTCCCCCTCTTCCATATTTATCAGTCCAGCTCTGTCTATCTATTCTGTGCCCGGTGGTGTATTTCCTGTCATTCTCGTACCTCCTTTTGTTGCTTCCTGTTTTTCCCTTCATCAGTGTCTGCAAGTGTCAATATCTGCTTGTTATGGGAGAAACTACGCGTGAGTGTAAATAACATGTTGTGGTTGGAGCTGTGACGCAGTGGTGAGTACATGTGCTCCAGATTTGCTGATCATTGGTGCTTAAAGGGACAGTTCACCCAAAAGTGAAATTTCTGTCATTAATTACTCACGCTCATGTCGTTCCAAACCCGTAAGACCTTCACTAGTCTTCAGAAGACAAATTTAAGATATTTTTGATGAAATTCGAGAGCTTTCTGACCCTGCATAGACAGCAAGGGAACTACCACAGTCAAGGCACAGAAAGGTAGTAAGGACATTACTAAAATAGTCCATGTGACATCAGTGGTTCAACCATAATTTTAGGAAGCTACGAGAATACTTTAATAATACTTTTTGTGCATCGTCTCATAGCTTAAAAAAAATTACAGTTGAACCACTGATCTCCTCTGTACTTTTTTGATAACAAATGGTAGCAAAAGCATCATTCTCCTCTCAAACTTTGTGTTCTTCATTTCCACCAGCTGGATATCATGCGTAGTCGGTCTGTGGAGCGCTTGTCTTTTTCCCTGACTGTCGCCACATTTTTCACATCCACGTCATGGACGCTGTATGGCCTTCAGCTGAATGACTATTATATCATGGTAAGATGATAAAGAGGCTGACCTGAGACAGTGGTTTAATATGAAGCAGAAAGCAGTGAAGTATTTATTTATTTATTTGTTTGTTGGTTATCTTTCAGGTGCCCAACACCCCTGGTATCTTTACTAGCCTCATCCGCTTCGTCCTCTTCTGGTGGTTCGGTGCAGTCATTTCAAACAAGCCCTCCTATAAACTGATCCAAATCTGAGAGAGGATTTCCATTGAGTGTGATTGAGTCTAATTAATTGCCTTCTCTAATTTCCTTTACCCAAGCCAGAAGAGATTCAGGCTTCCTTCACATCAGACTGTCTGAACTTAAACCTCTAGTGAAACTGCCACTTTAAATTCTGCGAAGACAGAGAATTTTACACTTTATCTTTGTCTTTAGTTCACCCAAAAATGAAATAATGTCACCATTTGCTCATCATCATGTTGTTCCAAGTCTGTGTGACTAACTTTATTTTAGAATTCAATGGTAACCAAAACTGTTCAGGTGCCAAATATTCTTCAAATTATATTCTTTTTGGTTCCACAGAAGAAAGAAAGTCATACAGGTTTGGAACAAAATGAGAATGAGTAAATGATGACAGAATTTTCATTTTTGGAAAGCCAATCCCTTTAATGTTTCCTGTGAATATACTCATTCTCATATTATTCCAAACCTACATGACATGTTTTTTTGCTTACAAATTAAGACAATTTAAATAAATGTTCTGCTTGTTTTTTTCCATGGAAGTGGAACAGGAGCTTTCAGTATTTATAACAGATATCATACACCATGTTCTAACCGCAAGTTAAGATTTGTGTAACAAACAGACAGTATTTTATTAACTGAAATCTTGATCTCAGCTCTTCTTGGCACCTATTTCATCAACAGTTTGTTCTTTTGAGTGATGTTTTTAATGATTGTCTTAATAACTTATACTTAAATACATATGATCCATTTCTTGAGCTCACGGGAAGGGAAAATTATCATATTGTCATGTAGCTCAAAAACAAACATGTCTTTAAGATCTGTTTTATTATATGATTATGTCATGAAAGTTCCTGTTTTTTTTTTTGTTTTTTTTTGTAATTGGATGGAGAAGAATCTCCACAGAATGTCTTTGTTTGTGTTTCCTGTAACAAAAGTCAGTCATACTGGTTTGGAATAACATAAGTATGAGTAAATAATGACTCTGCACTGTTTCTGGTGAATTTTAAGTTCTCTGAGTGACAGACTGTTTGCTTTTTTTGGTTAATCCTTGTATGGATGAGGATGCTCTCAGTTTGTTTGCAAGTATTTCTTAATTAATAGGTGTTCAAATCTGCCAACACAACACACCCCGAACCTGTTTCTGATTTCAGCCCTTTCTCTGAAAATTGTGTTACTGTTACGCAGGTACAGTGGTGGCTAAAATTATTAGAACACTAGTATTTTCACCAGCTATGAGTCAGTTATTTTTCTGTGGTGTCTGAGTGGGAAATATCAGTTTACGTTTCCGAACATTCATTTTGCCATTAAATGTAATAATCCAGTGAGATTTTTGTTTGCACTAGTCTGACAACAGCCAGTGCTCCACATAGAGGTCTGATCTCATCATCATCCATTCTTTATCAATTAACTTCTATTAACTAAAACAAATCAACATTTGGTGTGACCATCCTTTGCATTTAAAGCAGCGTTATCTCAGATGCACTTGCACATAGTTTTCAGGTAGCTTTGCAGGTAGGTTTCTAAAAGCATCTTGGAGACGTTGCCACAGTTCTTATGGATTTATTCTGTCTCAGTTTGTTCTGTTTCTTCATGTCATTCCAGACAGACTGAATGATAATGAGATCAGATCTCTGTGTGGACCACTGACTGTTGTCAAATCCCACTGGATTATTACAATTAATGGCAAAATATATTTCCTACTGACACACAACAGCAAAACATAGAACTAACTGACTTAAAACCATTTTTTTTCACTGGTGAAAATACTAGTGTTCTAATAATTCTGGCCACTACTGTATATGTATTTTGTTTTCCTTTTATCTTGGTTACATACGGTTCTGAGTGGCCTTTAGGAAAATGTCACATTCTACCACTTAAATAATGAATGTAGTGTTTACAGATTGTTCATTAATCATAGGCTTCTTTATTACAACATCATTCTTAATTGTGTCCATATGGCAGTTTGGCAGCTATTTAATCAGCATCCAACTCGAGTGACAAAGCCTAAAGTAAACTTTATATGTTTAAAACCTTCCTTTGTGCGGAAGAGAACATAGACAAACAGAGAAAATTAGTTTGACTGAATGGTTTATGCAAGGGATAGTTCTCCCCAAAATGAAAATTCTGTCATTAATTACTCGCCCTCATGTCGCTCTTAACCCATAAGACCTTTATTCATCTTCAGAGCACAAATTAAGATATTTTTGATGAAATCCAAGAGCTTTCTGGCCCTCCATAGAGGGCAATGTAACTAAAATGTTCCCAGACCCAGAAACGTAGTAAGGGCATCCTTAAAATAATCCATGTTATTACTTTAACAATGTTCTTGCTACTTTTCTGGATCATTAAAAATGTTTTACTTTGTGTTCTGAAGATGAACAAAGGTCTTACAGGTTTGGAACGACACGAGGGTGAGTAATAATGACAGAATTTACATTTTGGGGTGAACTATCCCTTTAAGAATATCTGTCCCTGAGACTTCAGAAAATAGCAAATCTTGTATGCCTCTGTTCACAGTTCTTGTTTTGTAGTGGGGAAAAAGAGCTTTTTTCTTTCCTACCACTGTCACCGTCACATCATCATTCTTTTCTTTGAGCTTATAAAAACAATAATTTAAATAAACAGTAACTTTATACATTCCTCTCCCTCAGAGAACACCAAAGTTGCACCAAATCTCAAGGCTTTATTCACTGAGTTGTGGTGACAGACAGGATATAAGAAAAGGAATGATCAACAAATTTGATTTTATTTAAATTTACATCATAGTAAACCATAGAAGATGATACAATGCAAATCTTAAACCATCATTAGCTGTTAATGTTCTTTTACATATTTTTAACTGGTTTGATCTTTGACAGACATAAATATTTATCATTCGGTACTTTATTTTCCAAGTCTGGGTTTTATGGTTATGATTTACAGTATATCAACTTTGTTGTATTGGTTATGGCTTTGGTGTTTTAAGTATATTTTTGTGCTTTACATTAAGCTTAAATGTTTTTATGTTCTTTTGTACTATTTTATATCCTATGCAACAGTGTATATTATGTCAAAGGGGATTTAGGGGGATGTTCTTTCTGGAGTTTACTGAATACAAAAAAATGGCTCAAATAAATTTTATATAACATACAACCTTCAGTGTCTGGCTGAGACTGAGAGAAGAAGTTATGAAGGCTTAGCAGGGGAATGTGAGAGGATTTTGTTCTGGCCTCAAAGAGGATCAGCGCTGATTGTGAGCAGTAAAAACTAAAATACGCTCAAAAGCTGAGGCGTAATGCGTACTGACAGACATTTTAATTTCTGTGGGAAATAACAACACATTTATCTCCCGCTATTAGGTGTTTGGTTTTGTCAAGCTCTTGTCAAACGTTTGTGAGCGAGTGTGGTGTTTGCTTGTTTGTAGTTTGTCTTGGTTAATGCAAGCGAGTGGGAACTGTGTGTTTGCTGTTTCTCAGTGCCTATGGAGTCTTTACATGCTTTTTCCTGTCTGCTTCTCAAAGAAAGACATGAAAGAGGAAAAGGATTGTGGGTGGTGATTGTTTATCAAGAAAATGATTTTCTGAAAGAAAAAGAGAAAATTAGTGATGGCAAAACCTCTTTTGTGAGAGAAACAATGCTGAACACAGAATGAAGACAAAGGCATTTTTAAGTTGTTCAGTCATGTTTGTTTAAGCACTTTTAATGTAAATGGTAAAAGTTACATTTATAAACAAAGCATTAGAAGATCATTGGTTCTCAACTGGTGGATCTTGACCCAAAATGTTCACAGATTTGTTCTGTTGTGATAGTAAAAGGAAAAAGTGCAACAAACCATTTAATCATGCATAGTTTTTTATCAAAAATATAAAGTAGAATATTGTATTGTGTAGTGAGATTCTTTGTGAGATTATCTATATACACTAAAAAATGCTGTTTTTTTTTACCCAAATGCTTGTTGGGTTTATATATTATATTATGTGTGTGTGTGTGTGTGTGTGTGTGTGTGTGTGTGTTTTTTTTTTTTAAGACCTCAGCTGGGTTGTTTTTACTGTCAATATAAATGATGAACCTTCTCACATACCTACCCAGTGCTGGGTCAGTGTAACCCAATGTTGGGTACTCTGTGCCAAGACATTATATTATTAAATATATTAAATTAAATTAGTTAAATGAATTAATTATTAGTATAATTATATTAATTAAATATTAGTCAGCGACGATTTCTGTCCTGAGAAAACTTGACTGACGGTATACTTCTTGAATTAAATTGTATGTATTACAGTGTATTCCTATCAAATTATTACTGTATAAATAGGAAAATATCTGTAGTCTCAGATATTCCCTTTTTTGTATTTAAATATATGTCCCAGCTAACGTCTGCTTATAACACTAGCCTTCTACAAATGCAGCATTCACCCATACAGTTGAGGTCAAAAGTTTACATCCCCCTTTTAGAGTATAAAGAGCTGGGGGGTGAAAACTTTTTGAATGTGAAAATCATGGTAAATTTAACTTAATTTGTCTTCGGGAAAACATGTAACTGTCTTCTGTAGCCTCTGAAGGGCAGTACTAAATGAAAAAAAAAACATGATATTTAGGCAAAATAAGAAAAATCTCTATTCTGTTCAAAAGTTTTCACCCTCGGCACTTAATGTGATAGTTGTTCATGAGCCCCTTGTTTGTCCTAAATAGTTAAACTGCCTGCTGTTCCAGCGTAATCTCACGGCAACTCATATGTATTTTCTGAGGTGGCTATTACGTATGAATTCGTACAACCTCACTCATACGATTTTGTACGATATGCCTAGACCCCAGTGATGGGTAGGTTTAGGGGCCGGGTTAGGTGACGGGCATTTGTACGAATTCATACGAATTAGCCATCTCATAAAATTACGTACAAATTTCTGTGAGATCGGGCTGCCTGTTCTTCAGAAAAATCCTTCAGGTCCCACAAATTATTTGGTTTCCCAGCATTTTTGTGTATTTGAACCCCGTCCAACAATGACTGTATGATTTTAAGATCCATCTTTTCACATTGAAGACAACTGAGGGACTATGCAACTATTAAAGAAGGTTCAAACGCTCACTAATGCTCCAGAAGAAGAATAATTAACAAGCATTAAGCGCTGGGAGAAAAACTTTTGAACTGAATAGAGATGTGTAAATAAAAAAAAAAAAATAAAAAAAGAAAAGTTAAATTTACCCTGATCTTCAAATTCAAAAAGTTTTCACCCCCCCCCCCAGCTCTAAATACTCTAAAAGGTGTAAACTTTTGACCTTAACTGTGTGAGTGAAACTTTCATGGGGGCGCCGGTGCGTAATTTGCTTTGAGTGTAGATCTAGTGAATGCTTCATTTGTAGAAGACTAGTGTTACAAGCAGACGTTAGCTGGGACATATTTAAACAGAAAAAGGGAATATGTGAGACTACAGATATTTTCATATTCATACAGTAATAATTTGAAAGGAATACACTGTAATACATACATTTATTTAATTCAGGAAGTTTCCCATCAGTCAAGTTTTCTCTCAGGACAGAACACAAAATGCTTTGAATGTTGAAAACTATCACTAAACAACAACAAAAACCCAGCTGTGAATCATTCAGGTAACAACAGTATTAAGAATCAAGGGGATGTAAACTTTTAAACAGGGTAATTTTTATAAATTCAACAATTTTCTTTTGTAGACTACATGTAAACACATTTTACGTAAAATATCTTATTCAGATCAGTACTAAATAAACAATAACATGCATTTTGTATGATCCCTTTTATTTTGGTAAAATAGTCAACATTTTGCAGATTCTGAAATGGAGATGTAAACTTTTGACTGCAACTGTACTTTGTAATGCACACGAGTCAATAATCCACAGTAGCACTTCCTCCAGTGAAAAAGTCCATTATCTGTTGTCCCCTCACGTCAAAATCCATGTTTAGATCTCTTTTTACTTGTAAATGCTTTCATGAACAGATTGAAATAATTTACTTTTTAAAATAAAGGAGAAAAAAATAAAGCAGACATTGATTTGGCCAGAGATCGTCGTCATTTCCCTATATGAAAAATGGCGCCCACAACATGACAAGCTCATTTGGCCTAAACTAGGAAACAATTTAGCGTAATGACAATGTAAACCATCTCTGTTACTCAACAGACAGATAAATAAACAGAGCCAGGGGTTGGACGGTCAGGAGTGATGGATGACCATGTGGAGACAGAGAGACTAGACAACACTCACTCACAATCACACAAACGTGTGTATGTGTGGTGTCCAGTGTTTCATCCTTTGTCGCGCAAGATGAGAGCACTTGTGTGAAGGCATCCGGGCAAATGTGTGTATTATGAATCACGTCTGATTGATCTCGGACACTTCGCTCTGTTCTCATCACTAGCAGCACAGTAGCTGTGGTGTGTGTACGTGTGGGTGTGTATATTAGTGTATGTTTAATCAGCGCAACAATGGGAGTCCACTGCAAAACAGGATACCACTGTTTCCTGCAGCAGAGACTGTCTCTGGGATACACACACACAAATATACACACCACCTTAAGGCTGTCTAGCTTGCTAACTAGTATGCATACTTTCAGTGACATTTTATATTGGAAAAGTGCTACTGTACAATTACCTTAAAGGGATAGTTCACCAAAAAATGAAAATTACCCCATGATTTACTCAGCCTCAAGCCATAAGTGTACAGACTTTCTTCTTTCAGATGAATACAGTCAAAGTTATATTTAAAAATGTCCTGGTCCGCCGAGCTTTATAATGGCAGTGAATGGGATTTTGAAGCAAAATAAGTGCATCCATCCATCATAAAAAGAACTCCACACAGTTTTGGGGGGTTAATAAAGGCCTTGTGAAGTGAATCAATGCATTTGTGTAAGAAACACATCCATATTTAAAACCTTATATACTGTAATTTCTAGCTTCCGCTAATTGTTGTACACGTGTTCACGAGAGAGTGGCGTTACAGCGAATGACATAAAGCAAAACAAAACACCAGTCACAAATTAGAAGTACAAAACAGATTTGTATAGAAAAATGTTGGAGGATTTCGATATACAGTTGATATTTGTTCATGAGTCTCTTGTTTATTTGTCCTGAGCAGTTGAACTGCCTGCTGTTCTTCAGAAAAAATCCTTCAGCTACCACAAATTATATATATATATATATATATATATATATATATATTTTTTTTTTTTTTTTTTTCATTTAGTACTGTACTTCAGAAGCTACAGAAGATACTTGCCTGTTTCCAAGAAGACAAAATAAGTTACATTTACCCTAAAACTTCAAAAGTTTTCAACCCTGGCTCTTACTGCATGGTTTTTCCCTCTGGAGCATCAGTGAGTGTTTGAACCTTCTGTAATAGTTGAATATGAGTCCCTCAGTTGTCTTCAGTGTGAAAAGATGGATCTCAAAATCATACAGTCATTGTTGGAAAGGGTTCAAATACACAAAAATGCTGGAAAACCAAATAATTTGTGGGATCTAAAGGATTTTTTCTGATGAACAGCAGGCAGTTTAACTGTTCAGGACAAACAAGGGACTCATGACCAACTATCACTAAACAAAAAAACACAGCTGTGGATCATTCAGGTAACAACACAGTATTAAGAATCAAGTGTGTAAACTTTTGAACAGGGTCATTTTTATAAATTCAACTGTTGTATTTTCTTGTGGACTATATGTGAACATCTTTTATTTGAAATATCGTATTCAGGTCAGATAAAACTAAAAAATAACATGCATTTTGCATGATCCCTGTTATGATTATTTTATGTTGCTAAAATAATTAACATTCTGCAGATTCCGAAAGGTGTATGTAAAATTGAACTGTAAACCAAGAGAAAATTGTAACCAAACTTGGTTTTCGCGAGACTAGCATACGCTCACCGGAGTTTACGCTACGCCACTCTTTTGTGAACGTGCATATGACAGTTAGCAGAAGATAGAGATTATGTTTTCTAAAGTTTTAAATATGGATTTTTTGCTTCAGGAGGCCTCTATTAACCCCTGGAGATATGTAGAGTACTTTTTATGATTGATTGATGCACTTTATTTTGCTTCAAATTTCAACAACCATTCACTACATTTATAAAGCTTGGAAGAGCCAAGATTGTATTTGTCTGAAAGAAGAAAGTCATATACACCTAGGATGGCTTGAGGGTGAGTAAATCATGGGGTAATTTTAATTTTGTGTGAATTATCCCTTTAAGGATGTATTTTCACTTGATTTAACCCTTTAAAAAGACTTTTATTGGTTTGGTTAGATTCATTCAGTCATATTAAATAATATATAACATTTATTTTAAATATTAATTGTATTAAATTTACATTTTTATATTACAGTTTAAAATACATTTCAGAAATGATTAAAATCCCCCAAACATTCTTCACTCTTCACAGTGATGAATGGATTTTTTGAATCTCGATTAGCTCCAATAGCAAAACTTGAAAATAAAAAAATATCAAGAGATTGATTATGCATGGTCAGAAAAGAGAAATGATGATAAATTGCTTGTTGTACGTCGCGTTGGATAAAAGCGTATGCTAATGAACAAATCTAAATGTAGATGTCCAATTTGTTGTCACTCCCTCAGCCATTGTGATAGAAACACCCACACAACAGCGTTAACTAGTTTTCTGAAATTGATGACCAAGGTAATAAAACACAAAGTATAGATAAAAAATACAGCTGGTAACTATATGCAAAAAATGGCATTTAGGGCAGAAAAATAAAGATAGTTCCAGTATAATGTTTGCAGAAACTACTGATTTCAATTGACATTTTTTTTTCTTGGTAAACATACATTTTGAAGTGTGGCTTAAAGGGTTAGTTCACCCAAAAATGAAAATTATCCCATAAAGTGCAACCATCCAAAATAAAAAAGGTGCCTCATACAGCTCTGGTGTGTGAATAAAGGGCTCCTGTAGCTAATTAATGCATTTTTGTAGGAAAAATGCCCATATTTAAAATGTAATAATCACTTTAATCTAGTTTATGTCAAATGGTCGTACACAGAAGCCCTTCCAGACAGATGACGTAGGATGTCAACGTTGCGGATGTGGAGAGATCAAAACAAAACAATGGTCACGAATTAGAAGTACAAAACAAGGATTTGTAAAGAATATAAGATGATTTCGATATAAGCCAAGGGGAGACTGGTTTTCCTTTACTAAAGTAAGGAAACTTTGCTTCCTTTGCTCCTGTAAACAAACGTTAGTTTGTGCGAGACTCACGGGCGCATGCGCAACGCTGATGTCTTACGTCATCTGCCCCAAAGAGTTTCCATGTACGACTAGTAGAAGCAAGCTAGATTAAAGTGCTTATTACATTTTAAATATGGATATTTTTTCTTACAAAAATGCATCAATTCACTACAGGAGACCTTTATTCACCCCTGGAGCCGTGTGAGGCACTTTTCATAATGGATGGATGCACTTTATTGGACTTGTTTTGGACTGATGAAGAGAAACACCCACCCATGCAATTTTAAAACTCGGAAATGCCAGGACAATTCTTAATATAACTCAGATTGGATTCGTCTAAAAGAAGGAAGTCTTATATACCTAGGATGGGTGAGTACATTATGGGCTAATTTTCATTTTTGGGTGAACTAACCCTTAAATAAATGTTATAAATGTGCAGAGAAGCACTTTAAACTTCTGTTTGCTGAACTCTGAAAAACAGTAGTGTGTGTTTGCTGCATCAGCATGCTGCCGTGTGTGTGTGTGTGTGTGTGTGTGTGTGTGTGTGTGTGTGTGTGTGTGTGTGTGTTTGTGTGTGCAATGTCAGCTCATATGTTTCAGCTTTCAGCAAGTAAAACACACCTGTGAGAGCTCCAGCTGTTGTTTTGAAGAGCCTGAACAAGGGAAGCAGAGACAGAGGAAGAGGAATGTGCTGTTCTCTCCTTTTTTTTTCCTTCAGCCCTTCTCATCTCCTGTATCACGTTTGTTCTGTGAACTTTCATCTCATTCAGGTCTCCTTTTCCCTAACAGCTTTA
Organism: Cirrhinus molitorella; assembly: GCA_033026305.1. Lineage (NCBI taxonomy): Eukaryota > Metazoa > Chordata > Actinopteri > Cypriniformes > Cyprinidae > Cirrhinus > Cirrhinus molitorella. The sequence goes on along the minus strand of CM065123.1, from coordinate 14,571,998 downwards.
ATTATCTGTCTCTGCGTGCTTGTTTGCATTTGTCTGCTTCTGTCTTTACGCCAGAACTGTAGATGTTAATAAAGATGCCAAAAGTTGTACCGACATGTTTTTAATAGATAGACTCCATCCTTCAAATCTGGAGAGAAAAGTAATAAACGTGAGACAGAGAGGAGGAGACACAGGCACAGACAGGCAACACCCCTCCGGCACCTGCTGACCTCTGTCATCGATTTCAGGGGGTTAAACTTCTGCTAGTAAAACAGGTTAGGTCAAAGGTCACAGCTATAATGGTGACCTTGTTTTTTTCTCCTGTCCAACTGTCTCACCATCTTCTCTCTGTGTGTTTCATGTGCAGTTGCTTTAGGCAGGCATTTATGAGCAACACTATGCAGACTGAAAACATTCAAGCTGCTATTTTAAGCTTTACCTACTTTATGTTTCTGTACTGTATCATTCGCAATACTCATTTAAATGGCAGCTGCTGAGCTTGTCCTTCATTAGCAACTGTTGTGAGCTGTGATGTCCAAGCAGCAAACCGCTCTTTTAAGAGCTCTCCAAAAATAATTGGGCACCAGTAACATATCTGTATATAATGTTACAAAATCTGTGTGATTTATATGCTGCTTGTGGAAAAATGTATTCTGCCTACACAGATACATTTATTAGCTGTCAATGGATAAAGATGCCTTTTGCAATCAGCTGGTGTAGTTAAAGCATCCACCTCCAGAGGCTGATTAGATCACTTTAACCAGCCAAACCTCGACATCTTGTCTGAACTGAAGCCTTTAAATGTGCTTTCAATAGTTTGATGCTAATTTTCAAATTTTTTCACATTGAAGGTACAGCCACATTTACCTTTTGTATGGTGAAATTCCACTGGTGAAATGCTTTCATTTCAATAGGAATTGTGCAGTTTCAAAAGTTCACATGAAGAACACTGACTGCTCATTGGATTCAAGTTTGTTGAAGTCAAATTTTACATACAACTTGCAGAATCTGCAAAATGTTAATTATTAACATGGAATGACTTCTGTAGCTTCTGAAGGGCAGTACTAAATGGAAAAATATCATATTTAGGCCAAATAAGAAAAATCTACACATCTTCATTCCTTTCAAAAGTTTACACCCCTAGGGTTTAATGCATTGTTTTCCTTCAGTGAGCATTTGAACCTTCTGTAATAGCTGCATATGAGTCCCTCAGTTTTCCTCAGTGTGACAAGATGGATCACAAAATCATACAGTAATTGCTGGAAAGGTTTTAAATACACAAAAAAACAAAAAAAAACTGTGGTACCTGAAGGACTTTTCTGAAGAACGGGGGCAGTTTAGCTGTTCAGGACAAACAAGGGACTCATGAACAGCTATCACTAAAAAAAAAAAGCCCTGCAGTGGATCATTCAAGTAAGAACACAGTATTAGTGTATGTAAACTTTTGAACAGGGTCATTTTTATAAATTCAAGTATTATTTTTTCTTGTGGTCTATATGTAAACGTCTTTTATGTGAAATATCTTATTCAGGCCAGTACTAAATACAAAATAACATGCATTTTGTATGATCTCTTATTTTGGTAAAATAATTAACAACTAGCAGATTCTAAGTGTATGTAAACTTTTGACTTCAACTGTAAATCCGCTGTGTTTAGGGTGGAGGCTACTGTCAACTGTCTGGTTACCAACATTCTTCAAATTAATTTTTCATATTTTAATCAGAAGAAGGAACAACTAGACAGTGAGTAAATGGTAAACTACCCCTTTAAGAATTAAACTGTGTTTTTGTAAAGAGTTTCAACACTCAAATTAGATGAAGTCCATCTCTCCATATTTCACCTTTTTGAAATAGGCTAACTTGAACCGGGGTCTTTTACTAAACAACGGGAAAAATTTTAGTGTGTAGTGTAGTTTGGTGTTGAGATGAGCAAAAATTAAGAATGAAACTTATTATCGAGTTTTACCAGTGGTGACAAGTTCGACAACGGTAAAATCAAATACCCGAGAGGATAAAAAGAAGCAAATGAAAGAACGAACGACAAAAAAAAGGACATCTTTAGAGCATACACAGGTGGAAAGATTTTATGAAAAATCATCAGTAATGATGCCAAAGTTGCTCCTTTCTTCGTTTGACTGGTAAGTGAATTCATTATTTTGTTAACCGCTTTATATAACTCATATTTAACGTTACACAGAAACTTCTTAATTTACGTCGATAGATGGCAGTGCGGCGTGAGCATTCAACGCACTTTTGGCATCAGTGCTGAGCAGCGATGCTAACGCTAGCTAAAGGCCTATAAACATGTTTAAATTTTTAAACCTATGTTGTGGGTGGTAGTAAATGAAATGCTATTTTATTATTTCATCTGAATTCATTGCCATCAACAGCCACAACCAATGTAAACACACACACACACACACACAAAGTAAGAATTCTGGGTTGGACGTCATAGATAAAAGCTCTTTTGACAAAACTTTATTTCTTAATTTTTAAGTAAGATTCTGTAAGATTCCTATTTTAAAGTAACTTCTAAAACAACACATTGCTTTATTTCGATTTTAAGTGATACATTACAGTGTTTACTTAAGATTAAGCTACATAAATGTGTGTGAAATCTTATTTTCCTTCATATACTTCCATACAAGTACAAGTTACTTAAATCAGTCGATATGGCCTTTTTATGGCTGTGCATGAGGCCTCTGAACGGAATCAGAGACTCTCTGGACGAGTTTGGCACACTCCGCCATGTTGAGGCGTTTGTCGTGATCATCATCGACATCGTCCATCCACTGCTGAGTCACCATAGGGTTCAGGGTCTACAGAAAGAAAAAGAGAATAATAATGGGGTACGTGTAGCATTTTCAAACTTTATGTGGCTCCTGCATCAGCAGCACCACATGCATGTGTCATAGTACAATAAACTGTTGGTTATTTTTGTGTTCTTTGTGCACAAAAAGTATTCTCGTAGCTTCATAAAATTACGGTTGAACCACTGATGTCACATTGTCTGTTTTAACAATGTTCTTACTACTTTTCAGGGCCTTAAACTTGGCTTGGATGTCTATGCGGGGTCACAAAGCTCTCAAATTTCATCAAAAATATCTTAATTTGTGTTCCGAAGGTCTTACGGGTTTGGAATGACATGAAAGTGAGTAATTAATGACAGAATTCTAATTTTTGGGTAAACTATCCTTTTAAGAAAAGTACATGTATACAGACCTGGATTGCCCGTCCGAACTCGATCAGCATCATTTCAAAGACCTTTGGCCCATCCAGAAGGAGGGTTCCACCCTGAGTGTAGTATGTGCAGATCTCTTGTCCTATACGAGGAGGAGGTGGGGGGGTGTTCTCTTCTGTAGAAAAAGAAAGCAAAAGAAAAGGTTTTAGTTCCATATAAAAGTGAGATATGATTAAATGACATAGCAAAGCACTGAAATCTAATTTTTACAAAAAACCTAATGCTGATCATTGTGATGAGGACTAGAATGTAATAGGTCTGTATGATATCAAATCAAAGAAAACTGAATGGACACTCACGTTGAGAGTTGACCACAACAGCCAGCAGGCTTAGGCTCAACACTGCCATCAGATGGCCAAATTGTGCCATTGTTGCAGATGTTTTCCAAGAACAAGACTGAGATTCAGATGAGGAGAGACTAATAGAAAATATAGTAAAATAAAGAAATTTCGATGAGAGTGAATTGCTAATTGCTAATTAATTGTCACTATATGTGGATTTGAAATATCCCACAAAGTTTGAGTTTTGTGGGTTTTAGTTCACGTCAGTTTCCGAGAATATTTTTGTAAACATGTTTGTCAAAGTTAATGTATTAACTAAAGATATTAATTAAATATGTTTAACATATTTTTATTTAGTTGATAATATTTTTGTTTAATTCTACTAATATTGACATTAAAAATAATGTTTTCATTTTTTCTTTACGTGCGTATAAGAATTGTTTCAGAACAATATTTTTGTGTAAAAAGCATTATTCAAAAAACATTTTTCATCAGGTTTATATATTTAACAAAGTTTCAAGAAAAAAATATATATACATAAACTAACAATAAATGTTCTCCAAATAACATTGTAGTAATTTGCTGTATTTACATGTTAAAATAACAAAAATAACATTTTAAGACATTGTATATGATCGTGAGATGAACGTTATCTCCATTATTTCCTCTTACTCTTTAAGTCCTGCTATAGGTTAGTATTTAGTCACAATTTTAAGGCTACTACAGCAATCTACAGACATACACATGACCAAACCTCACATATATCAATTCATATAGAGACTTTAAACCTAGTTCTACAGAGTTTACAGAAAAAAAAGAGAAAAACAAAACCCTGATAAATCTGTTTCTGGGAACAGTAGGCTGATTTTAACATACTCATTTCCTCATTGAATTCTCAGTGGCTCATTCCAGTTATCTTCCCATCAATGTAATACAATCATTTTGCAAAGAATGTAAACGTGTAAGTCTTTTTAAATGCTCAATGAAGCATATTGCTTAAGCTGTCGATCCGGTCATGCAAGCTTTTGTTAAACTTAAAACAGTCCAGTGACAGCTCATGTGGGTTTTCACATGCTGCTACACTTGTCACGTTTTAGTAAATATTGGTAGAGTGAAAGAATTGAAAAGATTTTTTTAAGGGTTAGTTTACCCCATCGCTTCTAAGACATGTGAATGTCTTTCTTCAGTGAAACAAAAAGATGTTTGACAGTGTGACCATTTCAGTCACTATTCACTTTGGAAATTGATGCAATGAAACTAAATAGTAACTGAAAGTGTCTTTTTCCTAGCATCTGTTGCATTTGACAGAAAAAAAGAAAGTCACATAGGTTTTAAAACCACATGAAGGTGAAAAATTGCGTCAGTTTTTATTTTAGGGTTTAATGTATATTTGAATATTTCATATATCAATATGTATGTATGTATTTATGTATTTACTAAAAATAAGCGCTGTCTAGGATGACATTGTAACCATTTGAATTTAAATTGAATTTAAATTAATTTAAAACAATGCAGGTGACAAATTATTATAAAGTGTCACTTTACTAAACCTTTTGACACCTGATATTTTGTGATTCTATATTTGAACACTGACCTAACAGATTCATAAAATTATGATATTATGCAGTGATATTTAGCATGCAAATGTAAAAACACAACATATCAGTATATACAGAGCTGAGCAAAGCGCATATAATATTGAAAAAATAAATTAATAAAGTAAGCAATAATAGCAAATAAAGTTTATAGTCTGCAGTGAACACTGGAGCTGAACAGAAAAGAACACAGAATAAGAGCAAGTAAAACAATAGTTTGCTGAGAAAACTAGATGAGAGCAGGTGCTTCTTACCTGTATTAAGTCTGAAGAGAAACTGCGACCTGCTCTGAACAGCGAGAGGAGAAATACTAGAAATGTGTGATTTACATATCACCACCCATTTTCACATATGATACAAAGAGTCAGAGTGGGAGGGGATACAAAAAGTTCTTCCTTGTTCCTGATAAATATCATGAAAATATTGCAAGTACAGTTACTCAAGTACAGTTGATCCTATTTGACCTTATGCAAAGGCAATGTTTACAGAATGCAACATTCGTACATAAACCAGCATTCAAAACTGTATGTTCTCAGACTGACATGCACAATCTCACAAATTACAGCTTCTCAATCGTGACTTTAACAATGATAAACATGCCATTGAAATGGGTGAGCCGGTCTGTAGGTCTGTAAATAGGTCGGAAAAAAAACTGGACTGACAAGCAGCATTTTTTTTTTTTTTCACAGAAACATTCTTTTACTTTCACTTTAATCACTTGAAAATAATGTGCTGGGACTTTCTGATCAAATATTCATATTATGAAAGGAACCTGCTAATAAATTAGAAATTTAGTTTAATTCACCTTTTGAAACAATCTCATACGTAGATGCAGAGTTAATTGTAAGTAGGATGTAACATCAAGAATCACATTTATGGTGAGGAAAAACAATCTGTTTGTCCATGTTGACCATTCACTGATACTCCAGAAGGAAAATTGACCGGTGAAAACTTTTTGAATTTGAGTATCATGGTAAATTTAAGTTATTTTGTCTTCTGGGAAACTTAAGTTTCTACTGTGGCTTCTGAAGGGTAGTACTAAATGAAACAAAAAGAAAAATGTACACATCTTCATTCTGTTCAAAAGTTTACACTCCCTGGCTTAATGCATTGCATTGTGTTTTCTTCTGGAGCATCTGTGAGCGTTTGAAGCTTCAGTAATAGCTGCATATGAATCCCTCAGTTCCTCAGTATGAAAAGTTCTCAAAATCATACAGGCATTTTTGGAAAGGGTTCAAATACACAAAAATAATGCAAAACCAAAGAATTTGTGAGACCTGAACGATTTTTCTGGGGAACAGTGGGCAGTTTAATTGTTCAGGACAAACAAGGGACTCATGAACAGCTATCATAAAACACACACGCATAGCTGTGGATCATTCAGGTAACAACACAGTATTAATAATCAAGTGTATTTACATTTTTGAACAGGGTCATTTTTATAAATTCAAGTATTTTCACTTGTGAACTATATATATATAAAAGTATTTTATGTGAAATATCTTTTTCAGGTCAGTACTAAATAAAAAACAGCATGCATTTTGTATGATCCCTCTTATTTTTGTCAAAATGTCTCATTTTTCAGATTCTGCAAGGTGTGTGTAAACTTTTGACTTCGACTGTACATGTGTCTATTTCATCCAATGATTCCCGAAGGCACGACTGATGAATACAATGCGCTCATGATAATTCAAATATCCATCAAAATTCCAATCTGAGAGCTAAAAGAATGCATTTATCTGCTTCATGATGCAGATCACATTCCCAGTCTAGTGATGGAGAGAGAAAGTAGATATTTTAATGTTGACTCTTTGTTCGTGATTAACTATATTTTATATTACTTGTTTAGTTAAAGGGATAGTTCACCCAAAAATGAAAATTTGATGTATATCTGCTTACCCCCAGGGCATCCAAGATGTAGGTGACTTTGTTTCTTCAACAGAACACAAAGATTTTTAACTCAAATCGTTGCAGCCTGTCAGTCATATAATGGCAGTCAATGGCTACCAAATCTTTGAGAGTGAAAAAAACATACACACGCAAAACCAAATTAAACCCTGCGACTCGTGACAATACACTGATGTCCTAAGACATGAAACAATTGGTTTGTGGGAGAAACTAAACAGTATTTATATAATTTTTTACCTCTTTTTACCATTTTTTACCCCTTTGTCACAACGTCCATCTGTCTTGAGCGCATACACAGTATATATAATATTTAATATTAGTTATAGTTAGTATATTTATTAAGTATATTTATTTATTTATTTATTTTTTCTGATTAGATTAACAAAGGTCTTGGAAAAATATGAGGATGAGTAATTAATGACAGAATTTTCATTTTTGGGTGAACTATTCTTTTAAGGCCGGTTCACACAGGCCATGTTTTTGCGTACAGCAGTGGAATTGGGAAAATAGCAATGTCCCAAAACACTTTTTTTGTTAATCTTGACTTATTTTACCCTTAACGCAGCTATTGCATCATACATGAGCCAAACAAGTCCACCTAGCATGTTTACATAGAAAAAAAACAAAACAAAACAATGGAGCTTCACAGTGGAATGCAAAAACATGTTCTGCGTAAACTTTTTACATATTCAGGGTAAAAATCAAAGGGCATGAAAATAATCCAAGTGAGAAACGTTGATGCTTTATTTCACTTCTGCCATTAGTGTCTTTTACAAACATTTTGCCAATTTTCAAAGGACCAGCATGTCTAAGAAATGCTACATAATATCCTCAACATCAATATAAATTCACACGAGACCTGAATCTGCAACAACACATCCAAATAGTGGAAAACATGGCCAAAACCAGAGCTTTCAGCAACTGTCTTTATTGCAATAGCATATCGAACACTCACACACACAAACACACAATAAATACAACTGACATTCAGTATACAATTCAAAAAGTTCCTTTCAACAACACACACTCTAATGACTGACAGTTGCACGGTCATAAGCAGCATCCATTTCTAAAATTAAAGTTTGCCTGCTAAATTGTTGTCACCAGTCTGCAAAAAGAAAAAAAGACATGACCAGAACAGTCATGATTATGAAAAAAGCCTAAAAAAGTATGAGGTGTGTCAGAGACTGCTTTGTTTTGGAGATTATTATTTAGGACATTCAAATGGGAGAGTCGGTTGTGTAATATTAGCACAGGCACCTGTAGAGATCTCACAAAAGCAGGTTCTTTTCATTACACGGTGGTTCTTTTACTTTTGCTTGCTAAAGCCTTCCATCAGCCCTGTTTTGGCCCAAACAAACCAAACAGACAAGGTCTCTATGCACAGGATGTGTACTGACACCAATACAACATATCCAACCAAAAGTTTCATATCTTGGTTGAGCCTTAAAGTAGCAAGACAATTCAAGGACATTGGGAACTACTCAGAAACATAAAACAAGACAGCAATAAACTGTCTCGAATGGATTTGAATTGCAATGTGATCACATTTCAAGGCATTGTTACATTCCGGTAAAGAGCACATACATTGTTAATGAATAAATCAAGGTGTTCTATTAGCACACCCATATTGGGCGGTTCGCATGCTAACAATGCTGGAAAACGAGTTTGTAAATAGCGAGGAATCATTTGTTTTCATAAGAATGTTCAAAATGAAGATGTTATGAGTGAACCTGAATCATACCTGATTTGAATTTGTAATTTTGTGACCATAAAAACAAACGATTCCTTGTTATTTAATATTGGCCTACATGTTGTTAGCATGCTACATGTTGTTAGCATCCACAGCCACTTTTGAAACAAAATGAATCTTAATATAAAATATCATCAGTCATTGCATCGTCTACGAAATAAGCAGGTAAACAAAGTCGATAGAAAACGATAAAAGAAGATTTGCTTAAAGGTGCTGATTTGACTAGTTTCAAAGCGATCAGATGGTTTAGTGACCGGCGTCGATGGCACGTGTTTGGATGGTCACTCTTCTTGGCGGGTTCTGCTCTGTACTGCGATTGGCTATTAGCTCTTGCAGCTGCAGAGCACCTCCACCAATAAAACAGAAAGCTGGGCAAACAGGGGCGGAGCAATCAACAGTCCCCTCCCACAGCACTCGCAAAGAATGTGCGTCATAAAAAGTGAGCCTCCCTTTTTCGAAGTCCAGACATAGTCCAAGGCGGGGTGGTAAGGGTGCAGTGAGGGGGCCTGCAGAAGTGTTAGACGCCCCACACTTGGGTAGTAAGATCTTGCCCATGCCCATTGTGAGGAAACAGAATGGAGGAGGACAGTCCTGGGCATCCTCTGCTCCACTGTCATGACCACTGTCTGGATCATACCTATGGAGAAATTATAAAATCAATCGATAATATTGCCCACATAAGTCATCCTGTGTTAGTCAGCTCTTAAATGCTTAAAAAAAATGCTTCTCCTTACCGTGGACTTGCCATGTCTTGAGGAAGATGGAACCACTCTTGTAGTTTTGCTTCAACACCCACTCCCACCTACACACAAAGAAAACCGCTCACTTTTTTAACATTATAAATGGTTTGACTGTCACTTCTGATCATTGCATTAAGTACTAATTTCTTTGTTGACCTTAACCAGGTAGGATCCAGGCTCCACTGAGCATGCCCAGTAGTGTCGTCCCTGTGTGATGGAAACATCGGCCACAAGGAGGTCAGAGGTGAGGTGACATGAGGTAAGGGCCCGATCAGCAGCCTGCAACAGAGTCATCCCAGGAACACTCCGGGCATACGTCTGCCCTTTTCCCAGCGCCACCCGCTCCGCATGCAAGCCCCAGCGCGAGTCCAGGCAGAAGGACAACACTGAGATTGAGGTATGCAGGAGGAGTGGAGTGGAGGAGAGGGATGGAAAGGCCAGGTCATAAGGAGCAGAACACAAAACGGAAGAGGATGAGGGAGTGAATGGAGGGTGGAGGTGGGGGTATGTATAGATAAGCGTAAAGGGGAAGAAATGGGATTGGAAATTTGGAGAAAAGAGGGGAAACAGAGAGGACAGCAGGAACATTGCACATATTCCAGGACTCTAGGATTCAGAGGAGATCAAGCAGCTGATATATTCCAGTTAAATAGGAATACAAGTCGAAGAAACAGCAGGAAGGTGGAAAATAATAAGTAACATAAGGAGAAATAATACAGAGAGAAGAGCAAAAAAAGAGACATGTCAAAAAGTTGTGGATATGCATGAAGAAATATTCTATTGATTTGCAACAGAATAAACTGTATGAGAGAAAACGAAAGAGAGTGTGATATACATGTAATAGCACAAGATCAAGTTCGGTTAGAGAGAACTGTGAGATAGATAGATAGATAGATAGATAGATAGATAGATAGATAGATAGATAGATAGATAGATAATGGACAATGAATCAAACACAAATAAATGCAGATAAATTGCTACAAATGAACAAATCATTCAATAAATGAATTGATACAGATGGATAGATGCCAAATGAACAAACAAAAAATAAAAAGATGGATATATCAGTAAATGACTGCATCGATGGATGGCTAAATAGAGAATGAATAGATAATTAATATCAATAACTGAATGCATTAAAGGAAAAAAAATAATCATTAATGAATCATTCAATGGATGAATAGACAAGAAGACAAAAACAATCAAGTGAATGAATTACAGGAAAAAATGAATAAATAAATGGATGGATGGATAAATTAAAATAGATAGACAATGAATCTATATGATCTGATGAACAAGTGAGTGAAAAAGCAGGAACAGACAAATGAAGGCAAGGTTGGATGGATAAATGGTGAATAGATGTATGGATGAAATCATTCAATGAATAATTGAAACAGATTAATAGATGCCAAGCGAACAAACAAAAATGAACAAAAACAGACGAATGATGAATAAATCAGTGAATGAATGTGTCAATGGATGGATAAGTAATATCAGTAAATGAATGCATGAAAGACAATGAATGAATCAATGAATATATAGACAGGAAAACAAAAAACAAACAAGTGGATAAATGAAAGGAAGAATTAATAAATGTATGGATGGATAAATAGAGAAAGAATAAGATCAGTTTGACAGAATTGTAATATGAATTGGTGAATGAATGGATGGATAGATAGATTAACAGATGAATAAATCAATGAAATGGATAGATAATGAATCTGTATGGATGGAGGAGCAAGTGAGTGAACAAAGGAACAGATACATAAATCCCTGGTTGGATGAATAAATGGAAGGATGGAAAGATGAATTGAAATAAACGAATGAATCATTCAATAAATAAATGAATAATTGATACAATGGCATTAGCGAACAAACAAAAATGAACAAAAAGATAGATGAATGAATGACTAAATCAGTGAATGAATGCATCGATAGATGAATAAATGGAGAGTGGATGGATAAATAATGTTAATAAAAGAATGCATGAATCAACAGATAGACAACAAAACAGAAAGACAAAACAGTGGATAAATGGAGAAAGAATAAAAATTAGCCCCATTAGCCCCTTTCACACAGTAATGCCAGAAAAGTGCCAGTAAACTTTACTGGTAAATACAAAATACGCTATTCACACAGGCAATGACGTTCCACCTTATTACTGGTAAAGCACCATTCATACATCAATTTCAAAATACCAGTAAATTCTGTGACACCATTAACTAAAAATGACCTCTAAACGGCTGCACCTCCCGGTGTTGTGCTTGTAAACATGGTGGGGTATATGCAACATCATATTAGATGTTTTTTGATTGGCTCATACCAGTAATTCTGTGCTGCTTTCACACAGCGCATTATCAGTAATACTACGGCTTCTCATACCGGTAAATTTGTCAGATTGAATTTACTGGTATTTTTGAAAAGGTCCTGTGCACATATGATCTCTTAATGGTAATTTATTTTATGTAAAGACTTTATGTGTGAAAGGGGCTAGTGTAAATTGCAAGACAAAGTAGTGGATTGAATGGGAAAGATGCTAAATAAAAATGAAAACATTCAATAATAATGATAAACTGGGAGCTGGTGAAAAAGAAATGTGTCTCTAACATTTTAAATTAGTTCAGACTGAAGTATGTTTGTATATTTGTGTGTGGATGCATCTTACCTGGTGCAGGAGGTGTGTGTAGATACACCTCCTCGCTGTACTCCCCAAACCCTGCCTTATTACAGCCTCGAACTCTCAGGACATACACACTGTCCATCTCTAGCTTGTCAATCACCGCGCTGGTCCCGCCCACATCATCCAGACGCTGCCATGAACAGTGTGTGCCATTACTTCCTGAGCTTCCTTCAGACAAGACTCTGCCCCATAACGCTCCAGCTCCGCCCACTTTCCTCTGATACTCCACTGAGTAGTGCCAGGCGGGGGCGGAGTCCTGTGGGAGGCGCCAGCACAAATAGAGCTGGTCATAGGCCAAAGTCTTTTGAGTGTCAATCACAGGAGCCAATGGGGCTGCAGAAGAAAAATAAGTGGTTGGATTAAATGTGAATTCAAATGGATGTGCATTATTTGATGCAGAAAGCAAGTTTTTATAAAAACCTTGTATGAAGTCTATGCTGCTGAGCGTTTTGAGTTCTCTGGAGACGTCTATCTGAAAGTGTCGGAACGAGGGATCAGCAGATAGAGAGAAATGCTGCAGATTTTCTATTGCTTTTACCAGTCTGAGGAGAGAAAAGAAGAGATAAAAAATCAAGTAAAACTTAAGTGAATATACAGAAGCTTTGTGTATACCAAGTGATTATGTGCAATATAATATTCCCACGATTATTTTGTGTACTTTATTGAAAAAGTTTCCATGGAAACACACAATAGGCTATTGTAAGATTCGTATTTCATAAATGACCAGATTTGCACAGCAACCCACACCCACAAACATGCACTCTAACCTGTTGTGCGTGACTCTGGCGGCCTGCACAAAGCACGACTGGTCAGTTTCCTTAAGCAGTTCTTGAGTGTATATGAGCAGCCCTGCATTTTCTAAAAGACTCTGTTTTTCTGAGAGCTGTGCATTCAGAGCCCCTGCCCGCTGCACACGAGCCCCCTCCATCAACATGGCCAAGGCCCCCTGACGCTCCGCCAGTGTACCGCGCAATTCACTCACACATTGATTCAACTGCTCCTTAGCCACTGCACTGTTCACCTGAACACAAAGGTGCAGAGAATAAACAGGACAGAAGAGGAGAAAAGTGAAACTTGACAGTACATTTCTTTAAATATTTATGCAGTTCTGACTTTTCTTTTCAGAACTGTGAGATATAAACCTGCAATTGTGTGTTATAAAGTCAGAATTGTGGGATATAAACTCGCAATTCTGAGAAATAGTCAATTCTGACTCTGCCTCAGAACTGCGTGATAATAAACTCACATTTGTGAGAGAAAAAGTCAGAACTGCGAGATAAAAACTTATGTACAAGTTTATATCTCACAATTCTTACTTTTTCTCTTCCTATTCTGACTTGTGAGATATAAACTCATAGCTGCGAGTCATAAAGTCCAATTTTGAGTGGAAAAAAAAGACTTTCTCATATTTGTACGTTTATGGGCTGGTTTCACAGACAGGGTTTAGATTAAGCCAGGATTAGGCCATAGTTCAATTAGGACAGTAAAGTAATTTTTATAAACATGCCTTATGAAAGACATTACTGCTGTGCATCTTGAGAAGAAGCTAGTTTCTTTTAGTTGAAACAGCTCAGACTTGCATTTTAGTCTAGGACTAGGCTTTAGTCTGTGAAACTGGGGGTTAATCTCACAATTCTGGCTTAATAACTCACAGCTCTTCAGAAAAAAGTTTGCATTCTGAGTTTATATCTCACAATTCTGAATTTATTTCTCAGAATTGCAACTTTAAAAATGACATTGTATTTCATTTTTAATTAATATTTATATTGACTTTTTTATTTATTTATATTTTTATATATATATATATATATAATTTAAGATTTATTATAATTTCATGTAAATATTTTTTCATATATGAAAGCCAATGAATAAAACATTTAAAAAGGTAATTGCAACTTTTTTCTTGCAATTGCGAGCTTACATCTTGCAATTGACTTTTTTCTCAAAATTGCATGATACAAAGTCACAATTCAGACTTTTTTCTTAGAATTGCGTGATACAAACTTGCAATTCTGACTCTTTTTCTCAGAATTGTGTGATATAAACTCGCAATTGCAAGTTATAAAGACTTGCAATTCTAAGAAATAAAGTTGCAATTATGAGAAAGATATAAACTCAGAAGTGCAAGTTTTTATCTCAAAATTCTGACTTTAAAACAAAATTGTGAGGTTTTAAGCCAGAATTGTAAGACAAACTCACAATAAACTCAGATAAACTCACAATTCTGAGAGTATATCAGTCCTTTTTTCCCTCAAAATTTAACTTTATAAGTCACAACTGTGAGTATATATCTTACAATTGTGAAAAAAAGCCAGAATAGTGAGACAAAAGTTTTTATCTTGCAGTATTTCTCACAAGTTTAACTGAGTTTATATCATGCAATTCTGAGACAAAAAGTAAGAATTGTGAGATGTAAACTCGCAATTGCAAAGAAAAAAAATTGTGTAATAAAAAGTCGCAATTACCTTTTTTTATTCATTGGCCGCAACGGGTTTCCATATATTTAAAATATTTACATGAAATTATAATAAATCTAAAATTAATATAAATAATATTATAAATAATAATTTAAAATATAAATAAATAAACAGGTCAATATAAATAAAAATTAATAATGTAGTATTATCATATTTATATTTGAATTTGATTTTTTTATATATATTTTCTTAACTTTTCACAATGAATCTTGGTCATCCCCGCCATGACATTTGACAACAAACATATATATATATATATTATGCTTTTGGTGGACAGGACAGTAGAGAATGAGGTGGAGAGTTGGGAATGGTTTTGGTAAAAAACTGGAAGTCAGTACTCAAACTCGGGTCACCAGAGGTGCTGTTGCATCAGTGTCAACATATAGTTGCTGTTAACATAATATTTCACGATTTCAGTCATTCTTCAGTCATCTCATTTTGACTGCTAAAAGTTTATAACACCTGTAAAAAACACTCCCGCTCTGTTTCCAGACCACTCACATACCCTATGATGAAAAGATGTCTCACAAACATTGAAAGTATAATTAAAAGACCAGTGCTGTATACCTCAGTCTGAGCGATGCCACTCTCTACTTGGGTGATCTGTGCCTGTACAGAATCCTGATTGGCCAGGATGTAGTTCATCTCCTTGGTGATCTTCTCCTGTGATTTCACAACATGGAGAATGATGAGTTATGTTAAACACCAACAACACCTTGCTTCAGCTAAAGCTGCCTAGTCATTGAGAGGAAATCCTCTCTCCTCTATCCTTGATCATTCAGAGCTGTACAGGGCTAGAGCTTAGAAAGATTAGCCCAAATAATCATTGAATGGCATGTTGGGAATATTTATAATGTTTATAGTCTAAAGGATTAATGTCAGGAATGGATACCTTTAGAGTTTGGTAGGCCAGCGCAATAGGCATGATCTTGTGTCCACTGTGGGCTCGACGAAGTTTACAAAGTGAGCATAACAAACGCTGACATGACCTGCAGTAAAATTGCAATCTTTCCTGCTCATGCTCCACACATACTAATACCTGCATGTGTGAGAGAGAAAAGAGAAGGAAGATAAAGACAGAAAGAGAGGAAATGAGGTTAAGAGGAACATGAAAAAATCATCTGTGTTGACTGCTGTTGAAAAGGGCAATATTTGAATATTGTTTGCATGGGATTGAGATCAAAGTAGCTAAAAGAATCCACTGGATAAAAATATAAATAAAAATAATGCAAAATACTGTTTTGCCTATATATACAAAACACACTCAAATGTGGGTTGGGGAAATTTTTTATCAGTTTCAAAAGAAACTGCTCTTATGTATTAAACACATTAATAACAGATCTATTATGACAACTCTGAAGATTGTAGCATTGTAATGTGTATGAAATGTATTTGGTCTTGGTGGAATAGATCTGCTGCACTGTTGAATTGCTGCTGTTGGTTATTGCTCTTGTTGTAGATTATTGCTGCTGCTGCTGCTGCTGCTGCTACTGCAAAGCAATTAGAGGATATAGAATACCAATATTCTCATATAGAATACGAATATTGAGTATTTAAAGGAACACCCCACTTTTTTTAAAAAATAGGCTAATTTTCCAACTCCCCTAGAGTTAAACAGATGAGTTTTACAATTTTTGAATCCATTCAGCTGGTCTCCAGGTGTGCCGTTAACACTTTTAACATAGCTTAGCATAAATCGTTGAATCTCATTAGACCATTAGCATCTCGTTCAAAAATGACCACATATTTTTGATATTTTTCCTATTTAAAACTTGACTCTTCTGTAGTTACATTGTGTACTAAGACCGACAGAAAATGAAAAATTGCGATTTTCAGGCTGATATGGATAGGAAATAATTATATCCGGTGTCTGAATAATTTTTGATTTGACTATATATAGCTAGTAAATTTCTTCAAAACACAGGCAGGTGTGAAAAAAAATTAGAACCTGAATGTCAAGTTTATGAGTTTATGTTTTGACTCTCTCTCTTTATGTTTAAGCTCCATTAGTGTTGATCCTCTCTCTGAACATTCCCTTGTGCTTTTACCTTGGGTCTGAAGCTGTGTGTGGGCAGGATGTGTTCATGTTGGGCTCGCGGTGTGCCCCAGGGGTGGTAAAGCTTGAAGCATTCATTACAGAAGTTGGACCTGCAGTCAGCGCAGCCTTTGGTGGCCTCCAGAGCCTGAGGAGGCTTGCAGAACTGACACATGATTGCCATGCTGCCGAGACTCACTGTGTGTCTGTACCTGCACACATGGACAAAGAAAGACATCAGTCATCTATTGAGCACTCGAAATGAATAACATGAAGCTAATCTGAGAAGTAAACGTATGGCTTGGGTTTCATGTACGCATGCTTGTTTCATTTTATTATATATTTGTATGTGTACATAAATTATAGCAAATCCGTAAATTTTACGGTAAAAAAGGCAGTTGTGGTTGCCTGAATTTTACAGTAAAAAATATGTTAGCAACGTTTTAAGTTTTATGGTTTTCACTTAAATTTACAGGTAAATACCGTAATTTAATTAACTGATATAATGGTAATTTAGCACCTTATTGAAGTACAGAAATCTGTTTTGTACTTTGTAACACACTGATAACCACCAAAAGCAGGTGGTGATGAGAAAGTCACATGATGAACCAAAGCCCATCACAAGCAGTTTTTAAATATTAACATATATAAAAAGTGCACAGTGTCATTCACACAAACACTAAACACCATCATGGTAATGCACATTAAACTGAAATAATGCAATAAACATTAAACAACATTAGATGTAGCATACAATCCTAATGTACAAACCTGTTAAGAAAAAACTATGAAGAAAGAGTTATTTCAACAACAAAAACAACAAAAATCTAATTAAAAAAAAAATGTAACACAGGGAATTCTGGGAATGTCAAATTTTACAGTCTTTTACCATTAACCATTTAACAGGTTTTTACTGTAGCATTTTTACAGGTTTTTACTGTTAAATTCACCGTAATTTTTTCGTGTATTATGATTTTGATGCAGATCAACTGTCCAAATTCTTCATGAAACAAAGCATTCAGCTCCCCACCTACCATTAGATTTTATTTATTTATTATAGATATTAAAAAGAACAGCATGTCTTTATTTAAATAGTTTCACAATTGAACATAAATGTTTGAAATGCCTTTATAATGTTTTTTGTTTTGGTTTTTGCTTTTGTTTTTACATTCCATAACAAATCTTGTGCCAGACACGATCAGTCACGTACAAAGCTCCACGCATGATCATGCAGAAAGTATAGATCTTGTTTTTATGGTTTAAAGAATAACACAACATATTCATTTGTGTTCACATTGTACTTTTATTAAATCAGGGCCATATTTTCCTTGCATGCTAAATGCAGGACCTGTATAATAATAATAATAATTGTGACCCTGGACCACAAAACCTGTCATAAGCAGCATGGGTATTTTTGTAGCAATAGCCAAAAATACATTGTATGGGTCAAAATAATTGATTTTTCTTTTATGCCAAAAATCATTTGTATAGTAAATAAAGATCATTTTTACAAAAATTGTAAATTTCCTACCATAAATTTACAAAAATTTGTACATTTCCTACCATAAATTTTTCAAAACCTAATTTTTATTAGTAATATGCATTGCTAAGAACTTCATTTGGACAACTTTATTTGTCAATTTTCTCAATATTTAGATTTTTTGCACCTTCTGATTTTCAAATAGTTTATCCTGTGAAATATTGTCCTATTCTAACAAACCATACATCATTGGAAAGTTTATTGACCCTTTTGACTGGTTTTGTGGTCCAGGGTCACAACTCGCCACATCACATTGACATCACAATGTTACAGCATCTAAATGCATATTTAAAAAAAAAAGATGATGCAATTTACATAGAATAAATACAAAATTGAATTCTGTTTTTCACTTAAAGCAAAATGCTTGGAATAAATTACATTGCATTATTTTATTATTTTGGAGCTCAAAAGTCCCTGTTCACTCTCAATATATGGTTAATACATTTTAACTCGGTGTTCAGTGAAAGAAGAAAAGTAATACAGGTTTTGAATCACATTGTCATTTTATTATTTATTCAGTTAAATATTTTTTCTCTTCTTTTTAAAGCTATAAAGGAACCTACATAGCCATATTATGGTGGTTTTGAAAGCTTAAGGCTATTTGCATGTTCACATTTTTACTCAAGTTCAGAATGGAAGCTATGCATGCTCTTTACTGGAAGGAAGAAACTGAATCTCCTCCTTTTCTCTACCTCATTTTGCTATGACAGTAAGGTGATTTCATTGGTCCACGTAGTGCATGAGGACATTCAAAGAGCTATCAATCTCTATGGTGATGTGCCTATGAATAGATGCAAGTTCAGAACATCATCTTACGTATTCAAAACCAGCAGAACAACATTTCTGCATTGTAGAGCACATTTACTGGAATTGAATTGTAATGTAGCACCAGTTATGAAAAGCAGGAATTCTGAGGAAGTGTGTTAAAGAGCGAAAGAAAAAGAGACCTCTCCACTATGCGCTCCAGCGTAAGGTTTCTCAGACAGTCTGCAAGCCCTCTCTCTCCCAGCTCCACATCTTTTCCGCAGGTGGGACAGGGGAACAGCATGATCACAGGCGGGGTGTCTTTACGCCTGCGTCCTGGATGTGTCCCACATACTGTACAAAACGAGAGAGAGATACAGATAGAGAAAGCTGTTTGCAACATTAAAGCTTCTGTAAGCCCTAATAAATCTAAGCCAGGAGGAAGAAAGTAAAAGCTAATCAATGCAGAAAGAGAACAGAATCCAGACGCCCGCTGTGTGCTGACACATTCAGAATCAGCCCATCACGATGGCTGCTACATTAAACACAAGTACCTGCAAAGTGCTGTACATATGCAGTAGACCTGAATGACAAAGTAGCATTCATAAACTTTTGCACAATGTTGACACTCTGCTGTTATATCAACTTTTTAAATGCTATTTAATTAGTGCTGGGCAACAATTAATCACATTCAAAATAAAAGATTTTGTGTACATAATATATGTGTGTGTACTGTGTATATGTATGTATATATAAATACACACACACCTGCATATATTTAAGAAAAATGTGTTATGTTTATATATTAAATATGTTTATGTATAATATAAATTATATTAATATAAATACATATATGTAAATATTTTCTAAATATGTACTGTATCTGTGTGTCTTTGTATATAATAAATAAAGTAATAAAGTAAACAAATATATAATTATAACAAATAAATAGTTAAATTGACATGCTGTCATGTTTTACTAAAAATCTTGTAAATAAAAAAAGCAATGTAATTATTTACTAACTATAATGCTGCTGCACAAATAGCATATATAATAACCCATAGCAGTTCTAAACAGGTGGAGCTGGGGAGGTGGAGGGCTTCAGAGGAAATTTGAAAGCACGCTGCGAAATGCTCTGGTGATTAAAATAACTATTTTTATGAATAATATTTAATTTAATTATTCAGGCCTCATCCACACGGAGACGCAATTAGCTGTATACACATAAATATTGCATCGTATAGGGATTTTGTCCAGATGGATCCGGCGTTTTGGGAGAGTGAAACCGATATTTTTTTAAAACGGGTCCCAAAGTGGATAAACTGGATAAAATGACAGCCTTGCGTTTTCGTGTGTACAGCCAGTCTGTATATTTTCTGAAACAATGATGTCATCACCCCAAGCCTCGCCCCCAGTCAGACACCACTATGTTATGTAACATTGACAAAAACAAGAACAAACACTGAACGATTGTCTTTTTATTAACTAACATTACCACTGAATAATAAATATATTGTTATATATATATTTATATATATAAATAAAATATATATTGTTTTGTGTCGGTTTCATGTGGACGCAGATATTTCTTGAGACAAGGGGAAAAAAGATTGGATAAGGAAAGCTCTGGCTTCGTGTGGACGTAGCCTTAGACAAATAATATATAAATTGTAATTATTAAATAATAAGCAAATAACTATGCTAAAATTATTTGATTGCGGGAGAATAAAAGTACTGCAAAGAGATACAAGAAGTGTAAAATTAGATGCCAGAGTCACTAGATATTCTATTTTGATAAAATGAATATTTTTTTTACATTTTACAATGCTTTTACATTGTACAATGCTGATCTTTTGAAGAATCCTGATTTTTAAAAATCCTGCTTTCCATAAAAATAAAAAAGAGACTTTTGAAAACACTGCAGAGCCCGTTTTAGTTTGAAAACTCGGTGTCAATGGACTAAAACGACAAATTTTGAAAACAATGGAATTGCTGTCCACATTCTCTTGTGTATCCTTGACCGACGTGTAAACAATAACAATATGCTCATTACGAATGATCATGTGGCATGTGTTTTCGCTTGTGTAGTGTGGATAGAGAATGTTTCTAAAAACGCCAGTGTAGACGAAGATCGTTTTCATTTTAAAACGCCATTTTAAAACAAAAATCCACTAGTAAAATGTTTCTTGAGCAAAAATCTGCATGTTAGAATGATTCCTGAAGGATCATGTGACACTGAAGACTGGAATAATGATGCTAAAAATACAGCTTTGCTACTACATAAATGACATTTTAAAACTTTTAAAACATTTTATAACTTAAAATAGAATAATATTTCACAACATTACAGCATTTACTGTATTTTGGATTAAATAAATGCAGCCTTTATGAGTACAACATTTTAAAAATCTTACCGACCCCAAACTATTTCAAAGGTAGTGTACAGTTTAGTGTTTAGTACTATAAAATGTGCAGAAATAACCGATTGATTGACAAATCAGAATAAAGCGTCCCAACATACCATTTATTAAAATGCCAGCACACTTGTTTTGGATTTTAGTGTCTATTATTGAACACACCAACCTGTTCTGATCACCCGGTCTAGGCGGTCTGTTTTGGGCGGAGGCCGGCGTGTCTGTCGGGGAGAGCGTGTGATGGGGCTTGAGGTGGGGGTGTTGGGCTCTGGGGGGAGTTCGGGTGGAGGATATCCTCTCTGAACCAAGACTTCTGCCGCACACAGAACGCACACACTGTGCATACAAGGCAACACTATCGGCTGCTTCACCATCTCCTCACACACCGGACAGTGCAGCTCTCTCTCTATGCTCTTCATATTGGACTAGACAGAGAAATAATAGTAATTAGCACATGCAATCAAATATGCAATCCATATCTGCATTATAGATTATGTTGATATTTATAAACAGTGATCATAGTCATATATCACGACAAAAAATACCGTCGTTTTATGGTTGGTTGGTTGGTTGGTTGGTTTGTTTGTTATAAAGCACTATACATTTTAAAGATATTCTGAGTAGAGCTTTTTTTTAGTTTCCATTTTAATGATTAAAATTGACTATGTATTGTCCTATGGACTTTTTGGAGTTTTTCTAAGGTAAACAATATGGAAATAGGTTAGTCAGAAGTGACAAAGGTCAGAACATTTGCATATCAGGAGAAATATGTGCATATCAAATATTAACACACACAAACAGCCATTGTGTATTAAAACCACAGTCGATACTACTTTTTATGAATTACTCCTTTTTCTTTTGTCCAGTATTGGGGTAACAATGGCAATCCTTTTAATCCTTTAATCATGATGTTTTCTATGTAGTGACACATACAGTATAACTTATGTGTACCAGCTTCATTTTATTCATGAGACATTTAAGCATTGTTTTCGATTGAGAAATGTGCTCAAATGTGTTATTCATCATTGGTCTTTTCAACACAAATGTGTAAATGCCCTCCAACATTTCAAATGCCAGAAGGTACAAGAGTGTCACTTCTCAAACTCGAAAAACTTGATATTGGCTTCTGTAATAAAGATTAAGGTTACAGAAATCT
The DNA here is from genome assembly GCA_033026305.1 of Cirrhinus molitorella. Taxonomy (NCBI): domain Eukaryota; kingdom Metazoa; phylum Chordata; class Actinopteri; order Cypriniformes; family Cyprinidae; genus Cirrhinus; species Cirrhinus molitorella. Next base: position 14,549,456 of record CM065123.1, on the reverse strand, counting down.
TGTTTATTTACATTCCAGCCATCTGAGCTTCATATCTGGTATTAAACTTAGAGCCATTTTAAGGAAGTAAACAATTCTACACGACAATGGAGTTCAGCAGTTCTTGAAGTAAAAATCCAATTCGTTTTCTTTGCTGGGAACAGATTTTAAATGATAAGACAGAGCTCTTTGAGCTCCACATTTGTTATTGATGTTTACGCTTTATTTAACTTTTTCTTTAAACAATCATGTTTGGAATTTCTGGTTAAAAACTGCATTACCCATGATTTTTTATTTAGTTCTGTTCTTCTAGCAAGCAGTCTTGTACATTTGTTTTGTTCAGTTATTTTGTGCTTCAAATCACATGCAAAGAAAATGCTGACACACTCATCCTAGCAGACAGGTGGTCAACTAGTTTAACTGGTTAGCAAAAAAAGAGCCCTCAACCGCTTTAAACCAGCCTGGGATACCAGAAAATCAATTTTTGGCTATTTTAGACTGTTTTGTGTTCAGCTTCTAGCTATTACTTTCCCCACAGCTGACAGCATATATATTTAATTGTGTCAATAATCCATTGAAATAATTAAATTCGCCCAGCTGTCTTCTACATCCGTCTTTTACACGCTCCGGTTTGTCCACGTGTTCACCCAGGCGTTTCCCTCAGAGGCTTTTGAGGCCTCAGAGCTCTTGCATCCCGTCTCTATGGCAACATGCACAGTGATAAGGCCTTTTACATTTTCTTGGATTTAAAAACCTTTTTATTTTCCCTTTAAGTCGTTAAATCAATGTCTGACATATCAACGTCTGATATGCGTCAATAAGATTTTAAGGTAGACTGAATCCGCCAGTATATTCATCTTGTATTAATGGTGAAATAAATACGTGTATTCTTCTATAGCTACATTAGGCCTACACGAGTCGAGTGAGAACAAATATTATGTTACCAGAGGAAAAACAGCCGTGGTCTACACTCGCTTCAGTAGCTGGTTGCAAAAAAATAATAAAAATAAATAAATAAAATATAGCTAGCTTACTCGGTTTCTGCTTACAGGTGTTTATTCCGAGCTAATGATATGCTCTCAATAACGATCGAGGTGTTTATTTAGTTTAACGCTTATGTCTATTTAAATGTTAGATTTGACTATAAAAAATACCTAAATGTCCTATTTCTAAGCAAGATGACGTGCATTTGTGTGCTTAATAACATTCCCAAATGCAAATAACAGATAACGTGCAAATATGTGGTTTTGAGGATGCAAATGTACTTACGCTGATGCGCACGAGAGCGTCCATTATGGATGTAAAGGTTTGCAACTCCGCATCTGCCATTGCTGGAACTGTGCCGGTTGTTAAATTAATATTAGATGAAATAACGCTATTATCGAGCGCCCTTCTCTATTTATAGACAGCTTAGTAAGATCAGGACAACGCGAAAAAAAACGAAATGGTTGTACCCTCAGTTGAAATTGACGGCTATAAGACAAACCTTTACGTTATAATGATATTATTTGTTTCTAATGTATCTGAGAGGTCCAATTTAACGCAATCCATGTTGATTTAGGGGGTTTCCAGCATTGCTTGCTGTGGTCTATTCTGACGAATGTTGAGGCATCCATGTAGTCGATGGATGTTGTGAGGTGTTCGGGGGGAGATCGGTAATGAGCATGCGCAGGGATGCTGAGCGCACAGCCGCTTGGGTTCTAGTCAGGGGTGGAACGAAATATAATATAATATAATATAATATAATTTATTTTTATAACGTGTGTATTTTTTGTTGCTTCTATTTTATAATTGTTGTTTTTTTTTTACATAAATAGTACCAGTCAAAAGATGTTTAATGTTTTTGAAGAATTCTTGCATATATTTGAGCCAAAGTATCCAAATATTTTTACTATTTAAGAAGACTGTTTTCTATTTAAATATATTTTAAAATGTAATTTATTCCTGTGATCGAAGCTAAATTTTCAGCATTACTCCAGTCTTCAGTGTCACATGATCCTTCAGAAATCATTTTAATATGCTGATTTGCTGTTCAAGAAACATTTATTATTATTATTATTATTATTATTATCATCATCATCATCATCAGCGTCATCATCATCAATATTTAAAACAGTAATTTATCTTTATCTGAAATAAAAAGCTTTTGTAACATTATACACTATACCATTCAAAAGCTTTTATTATGGGGGGGGGGGGGGGGGTTATAAAAATGAATACTTTTACTTGTCAAGGATGCTTTAAAAATGATCAAAAGTGATGATGATAAAGACATTTATGTTACAAAATTTCTATTTCAGATAAATGCTGTTCTTCTGAACTTTCTATACATCAAGGAAACCTGAAAACATAAATCAAAAATGTATTTTGAGCAGCAAATCAGAATATTACAATGATTTCTGTAGGATCATGTGAGTGGAGTAATGATGCTAAAAATCAGCTTTGAAATCACAGGAATAAATTACATTTCTAAATATATTTACATAAAACATTTTACTGTTTTTGCTGTGTTTTGGATCAAATAAATGAAAGAGAATTCTTTAAAAAACGTTAAAAAACTTACTGTTCAAAAACTTTTGCCTGGTAGTGTATGTACGTGTGAGTTTGTCAGTACGTGTTTCAAAACAGAATAATCTTCTTAAGGTTAAAACGCCACGAAAAGTATTCCACGGGCAATTTTACCCCTTAATAAAATATTTATACATTAAGCGTATACTGCTGTATATGTGCTGCTCTCTTTTGTCCACTAGATGGAGCCAGGGGGTTTTGGGATGGGAGATGAACTTGGCACAGTTTTTACACGTTAGTGTCGCGTCATCTTTGCTCTGCTGGCCCTGGGATTGAAAAGAGAGGAGCTAAATCTGTCTCTTTATTTTACAGCTGTCAAATATGGGTGAGTGTAGTTTTATTAAATATTCAGGATAAATCACATTCTGTTTAGTAGCACTGGCACTGTTCTATTGGATAGTTTGCACGCATGAAAATGAAATATGAAAGATATAGCACGATAGGATAGGATAGTTAACCGGTGGGTTTGCAGAAAGTTTTTAGCCCTTAATCGCAGAATAGTTGCATGCTGCAGATCATCATTTAAATCACTTCGAGAACATTAGCAGTGTGTTGGAATGTGGTTGTTTCGTCCATTTGTGTTTTGGAAAAAAGCACAAAACATTATGCAATTTGAATGACGTTTAGCCCATTGCTAACCCATACTAAAACATTTGATACATTTTTAATCGTCATCGGCAGAGTTTCTATAAAAGGCGAAAGAACAAGAATAATAGCATAATCTAATGAACGCTTACTATTAATATAAGCAAATAAGCACTAAAACCAAATAAAATAATTGTATATGAAAATTGTAACGTTAGCTGCAGTGTTTTTTTGTTTCCTCACGGAACGTTTAAAAAAGCGTACACTGACGTGTCAAAATTCCTGCAGAGTTGTCTGCTTTGTAATCTATCCATAATATGATTTTGGCTATTCCGTTTGTTTATTAATCCATGCATTTCAATGTTTCCTTTTTGTAGAACAATAAATTGTTGTTGTTGTTGTTTTAATAAATCCCTCTCTCCTCTCGTTCCCGATTAGAATTCTTCAGTAATGAACACTTCCGTCGCGGAACCAAAATGTCAATATTTTCCATTAAAAACAATACGCTTACTTTTTTATTCTTTCTTACTAAAATGAACAAAATACATTTCATATAAGTTTGAACTGAAACCTAGTGTATAATTTACAATAATATTACTTTAATATTATCTTTTAAATAAATAATATGAATGAAAAATAATAGTATTTTGTCTTTTTCTCTCTGTTATTATAGCGGTGAACACAAGCATGTCCCTAGTGTTGTCGAGTCTGCTATCAGTACTGGTGTTTGCAGGAATGCAGATGTTCAGTCGGCAGCTGGGCTCTTCAGAGTGGCTGACCATCCTGGGGGGCTTTTTAGGATCTGTGCTGTTTGTCTGCTCTCTTACTGTATCCTTCTACTGCTTTGTCATGCATAAAGACCTAGTTTGTGTCACCACAACATTATTTAAAAGCAAATTTTTTTTATTTAAAATACCCAAAAACACTAGAACACTGTATTTTGTTCACTTACATTATCCCAAATGTTTCCAGGAATGTTTAAATCCTGAGAAATATGCAATTTTAAATAGTGTAAAGGACCGTGTCCTTGCAACGCCTGCCAATGACATCATACATTACACCCTAGATTTATTTTGTAGAAAACTTGGAAACCCCAAAGACACTTTAATGTTTATTTAATACATTAGCTCATCCATGGACATGATTTCTGCCCATGTCCTGACGGATTGCAACGGCTGTTGGGATGAAAACGACAACTCCCTCAATCACCACATCATTTAACTACACCTTTGTTTCTTTGTTTGTGTTGAATATGCGTCCTCTAGCATAGAAAACTTACATATTGTGCCTTTAAGATTTGTACACCTGTGTTCTGTTCTTAACCCGCAATTACAGGCTTTCAATAACCTGGAGAACCTTGTCTTTGGCAAAGGCTTCCAAGCCAAAATCTTCCCAGAAAGTAAGTGTGAGAATATGCACAAGACTGTCCATAAACCTTAAATAAATACCATTTAGTAATCTGGGACTACTAAATGGTTCTGTTTTTGTTATAGTTAAAAACATTCATAATGTTGCAAAAAAAAAATCCATTTAAAAAAAAAGAACTTAAAAGAATCCTGAAAAAAATGCATCACAGTTTCCACAAAAAAATTAGCTAGCACAACTGTTTTCAACATTAATAATACGTTATTTCTTGAGCACCACATCAGCATATTAGAATGATTTATGAAGGACATTGAAAACTGTATTAATTATTTTAACTGTAATAAATAATAATATTTCAGAATATTACTGTTTTTGTGATTAAATAAGTGCACCCCTGAAAAGCATAAGAAAAGATAATGAACTAATTAAGCAAATTTGCTATACAAACTGAATCAGATTCTAAATGATATTAAGAATTAATATCTGTACTTGCCTCAAAAAGATTTTATCTCTCTCCTTAGTTGCCTTGTGCCTGTGCCTCTCTCTGTTTGCGTCTGGTTTGGTGCATCGTGTGTGCGTGACAACATGGTGAGTGGGACGATAATACTTATGTTTTAAAGTAATTGATTTTTACTTTAAAAAATATCAATTTAGAAGTAACAGTCTATTTTCTGTCTTATTTGACACCTCTCATCAGAACGCTTTGTCTGAATAGGTGTGGCAGATTGTAGACTCAGAAGTTAACACCCACTGCTATGATTGGTTAACAGTTGTGTATGTTTGACAGCCTACATCTTTCATAGATGGATGCATAAATACTCTGTACATATCAAATGATCTGTAATAACAAAGCAATACTGACCACGTAACAAAAACAATTACACTTATGTGATGTGACATTTCTGCCTGATTCAGTGTAATCGGCACAGCATCGTTTTTCAGCCTTGTTTGTAAACAAATCTGTGGTAAAATGAAATGAAGACCGGACCAAGTACTTACTGACACTGTCTGGATTTTCATTAAAAATTTTCATCCACTCTTTCCTAATGTTTTTTATAGTCCAATGACCTCTTAAATGTCAAAATTTGTAAATTGTAGAGAAAGAAACCCACTTTACTTTTATAAACTTCATGTCTAATTAACCGCTGTTTATTTGTTCTTTCTTCCACTTTCCTCTCCCATATAGCCTGATCTTCTCTGTCTTTGCACTGTACTACCTCAACAAAGTCTCAGCAGCTCTTTACCAGGCAGCACCCGCTCCAACTCCCGCCAAACCCACCAGCAAGGGCAAAAGGAAGAACTAAAGTGCTTACCTCATCCCTTTACTATTGCAGTCGCCCATTCGGCCTCCAGATTTACGAAATCTGATGTGTTTGCCAACAGCAATCATTCCATTCACACTGAAAGATAACTCGACACATTTGATCATACCAGTCATAGACGTGTGATTTTTGTTTCTGTTTACAAAATATTTTTGTTTAAGGGGTTTGTTATTAAAAGTTGATGAAAGAATGCATGTGCCATTTTGTTTGTTTTCCTGTTGTTAGACTCCAGATGACTAAAGGTGCAGTCACCTTTAAAATGTCACTGACAAAATCCAGTCATTAAATCAGGAGACTCCTACGGATGTGTAAAAGATTCTCATGCAGACATGGACCCTTTTCCCCACAAAATTTTGCTAATGTGACCACACCTTTCTCCACTGTTTGTGTATGCTAAACTGTGTTGGCTAACTGCCTAAGGCCTCACAATGCATCCTGGGACTCTCAGCTGACTCTGGAACTGACCCTGCAAAAAAATTCCAATCATTGTCAACTTTCTATTTAACCTACTCAGTCCTTAAAAGGTCAAACTGCAGATACTGAAGGATCAAATTTGCATTGGAATTTAAAATATGGGCCTCTACCAGTTGAAGCTCAACCAAATATTTTTTTGAATATGTTGCAATTAAAACCAGATAGTTGTGAAACTGCTGTGATTAGTTGAAACAGTTTTGCAGGCTGTATGAACACACACTGAATTTTCAGAAGGACATTCATGGAAGTTTCTGCAGGCTTTAAAAAGAGACAAATTAAGACCTAAAAGGTTTATAAATCAGAGCAGAATGTTTTAGATTCAGTCATGCCAATAAATCTTGAATGCACTTTTCCAATACAAATACAGCTGAGGTCACATTTTTACATACACCATGCAGAATCTGCAAAATGTTAATTATTTTACCAAACTAAGGGATCACACAAAATGCATGTTATTTTTGTTTAGTACTGACCTGCATAAGGTATTTTACATAAAAGACATTTACATATAGTCCATGAGAAAATAATAGTTGAATTTAGATAAATGACCCTGTTCAAAAGTTTACATACACTTGATTCTTAATAATGTCATTACCTGAATGATCCACAGCTGTTTTTTTTAGTGATAGTTGTTTATGAGTCCCTTGTTTGTCCTGAACAGTTTAACAGCCCGCTGTTCTTCAGAAAAAATCTTTAGGTCCCACAAATAATGCAGTGTTTTTTCTTCTAGAGCATCAGTGAGCATTTGAACCTTCTGTAATAGTTGCATATGAGTCCCTCAGATGGATCTCAAAATCATAGTCATTGTTGGAAAGGGTTCAAATACACAAAAATGCTGAAAAACTAAAGAATTTGTGGGACCTGAAGGATTTTTCTGAAAAACGGCAAACAGTTTATCTCATGAACAACTATCACTAAACAACAAAAAAAGAGTTTCCTTTACTTTGTCTTAAACAATCTTAATGTACCTTAATAAAACCTGCAGAAACCATGAATATGCATTTATGTCTTTTCTGGGTGGATCAATGCTGTAGTTGTAGAAAGTTTTTTTGTTGGTGGTGGTGCTTCTTGCATTAATGACTAGATGTTTATCTGTTTTAGCCCTTTGTGGACCAAACTACTGGTTAGGCCACTTAAAAAAAACATCATGCCCAAGCTTGTAAAGAATGCTGAGAGAATTGTGGCTGTGAAAACTCTCCAGAGCTGTACTTGCATAGATTTCACCATGTTACTATGACAACACAATCACGCCCGGTCAAAACACTATGTGTCATCCACCCAAGACTGTTCTCTCTCTTCCCCTTTTCCTTCCCATGTCCTGCTGATAGAGATTAGTTTCCAAGTTAGTTTCCAAACAGGGATACATTGTATTGATTGTATTGAGTAACTTTTCCTTTATTCTGCCTGGGTAAATATTGATTTATTAGGTCTGTGGTGCGCATCATGTACTCTCTCCTATTTGGCATGTGCACAGTAATACTGTCCACAAACACGCCCATAGGTTGTGCTGTTGATGACTAGTATGAGAGTACATTTACTTTTAGACTAAATGGTTAAAGGCACTTCCTGTGTACTGGGTAGAGGCATCCCCTCATACCTACTTTGCAGACTGGAACAAGCCTTATCACTGCCAAAAACAGCAGCCCTACCCATAAAGTAGCTACCCTGGCAAGTATCCTTTTTAGACATCTGTCTAAAATGGAGAGCGAGACAAGTTGAAAGCATTGTGAAAGCTTTGAGTCATTCACTCAATAATGGAGGAAAGGAATGAAGAAATGAGAATCAACATAAATATGACGGCATTGACAGTAAAGTATGATATAGGCCTATAAGGTAAATAAATATATAATTCGTAATAAATTTCACTGTATGTTCTGCTAGTGCACATTCAATACAATTAAGCACGTCTTCTTTTTCACAAGGGTGGCTTTATCGGGTTTAGCTTTTGGCTGGATTCAAGTCCATTAAAATCCCCTAAATCCAGGAAACCAGAGCAAAAAATAAATTAATAATAACTAAAAACATTTAGGCCAGTTTAAGGTGTGTTTCTGTTCCAGCATGTGTGGAATTTCTCATTCAAAAATCTCTTAACAGGAGCGCTGTTAAACTAATTTACATATATACACTCACACACACGCATCCACGTTGGGATTAAATCCCAGTCAGCGTTTTCTGTGTCTTTAAGCCCTAAACAGTTAACATTACAGTCCTCACCCACAGACTCACCCAACCTTACACTCCTCATTCGGGCGGAGCCCCGGTATAAATTCTCTGCTTCTTGACCAGCTCTTGCGCGGGACTTTCAGTACATTCTTTCATCTTCAGGTGACGCTCTGCCTCTCAACCGTAAGTACACAAACTTTTACTATTCAGAAACGCATCGATATTTAAATAAGCGCAGAGTACACCTTTGTTTAAGTATAGTTATCGACTGAGAGCACTTTTTAAAAGTTTTTGCCGTAATATTGCAATTTATGGCTAATTGTTACGCATTGGTAGGACAAAACTTAAATACGAAAATACTAAACCTACGAATGTGACGTATGCGCAGATGCTCAGATTCTATGGATGTCAGCGTCGTTTACGTAAAATAACTTTACAGGTAGATTATAAATCCGCTGTTCACTCTAAATAACTGCTATTAATATTTAAATAATTGAAAGAATTGTATCAGCATGTACTGTTCTAAAATGCCTTAATTTTTACTGCATCTTTTTTGCATGACGTTTGATTGGTATTACCTCACACTTTGGCTTATTTCCAAATGGAAAAATCCACTTCTGTTTCAGTCTGCCCCACAGGAGGAGAACAATGGGCTGTTTGCACAATATTTAGTTTGATTAAGGGATGAGGCACTCACATAAGCTAACACATTATTTCTCATTGTAGGCAGTCACAATGCCTTCTGATCTGGAGAGAGCGATGGAGACGCTGATCACAGTGTTTCACCGTTATGCGAGCAAAGAGATTGGAAATGCATCAACATTAAATCGCAGAGAACTCAAAATGCTAATGGAGACAGAATTGGCCAGCTTTCTGAAGGTACAACATTCCATCTGTTATTGCTACACCCAGGGCGGGGCAACTTTGAACACTGGCTTGGGCCCTCTACACTCTTAAAAATAAAGGTTCTTTATTGGCATCAGTGGTTTAATAAAGAACCTTGAACATCTATGGAAACTTTAAAATGCAGAAAAGGTTCTTTATAGTTGAAATGTTCTTTGAAATGAACCAAAATGCTTCTTCTATGGCATCTCTGCAAAAAAAAAAAAGCATCATTTTGGAACGTTTATTTTTAGTGTACAGTGTAGGCCCCTAAAATTTTTGTCCCTGCTTGTACTGTATCTTTCAGATCTTTCTAAAACTTTACTCATTTTCCATCATCTGCTTCTAATTGTTCTATTTCAAACATCTCTTGTCTCTCCTACTGCAGACTCAGAAGGACCCCGCTGCCGTCGACAAGATTATGAAGGATTTGGATAGTAATGGTGATGGAGAGGTGAACTTTGAGGAGTTTGTATCTCTGGTGGTGGGCCTATCCATTGCCTGTGAACAGCTCTACCAGAAGCACAAGCAGGCGCAGGCGGGAGGGGGTGTTAAAAATCAGTAAAAGATGATTGTTCTGTCATTTTGCCATTTTTTAAATAGGTTTTGATAAACAATTTCAGCCACACGCCTCGATTTAAAGTTGTTACTACAGTTGCACTGTATGTAAAGGAGGTTGTTTTTTCAGTTTTGTCAAGTGATGTTCAATTGTATTTTCAATTCTTTGAAAGTATTATCATTAGACACAAAAGAAGTCATCCACAGAAGTCCTGTAAGTTCCACCACAAAAATAAACTTTGTTTATATACAGATTGTTTTTGTTGACCTTTGCTTTCATGCAGTCCAAAGCTGGATTTCACAACTCTTTGCAAAGTTGTTAAGATATCATGTCAAATTTGTTTCAATGAGATTCTTGGCGACTTTCAAGAGGGAATGCAAAATGTATCTATGATTCACTTACATTGGAACTGGACTACTGAAATCTCAGTTTGAATTGAAACAGTACAGTAATTCCCACCTGAAGAACAACCAGACTGAAAGAAACTTCTGGTAGATTCACTGGTACTACAGAGACTTCATAGACATTCAAATAGTAGATTCTGTCTTTATTATCTCTCCACACTTTGTTTAATAGTCCCTTAAAGGGAACCCCAGGTGTTAAGACTTGTATGGTTTAATATAACATAAATGATGTCTCTTACTTAAATATTTAGTAGAAACCCCAAGACTTCATCTGCATCATTTCATTCACGTGGCTGCACTCAGTGAGCTACTGCCACTAACTGTTGCTATTTTTACTGCAGCACAACTTGGAATATAAAATACTGATATAAAATACTGATGCAATGACACATTGTGCAGCTTTTGGTTGTTATTTTACAGTCGAAGGGCATCAAGAGAAGTCATGTAAGTCTTCAATGCATTTCCGATAAGAAAGCGATAAGAAGAAGAGGAGCAAAGACTGGAAAGATGCCTGTGGAGGAATAAAGACCTGCATCTTTGTTCTCTCCACTTTAGCCCTGATGCCTTTGAGGCTTTTAGTCGACCATAGTTTCTAAAAGAGCTTGTGTTGCAGGAATCAGGTAGCACTAGTTGCTCACTGAACGCAACCATTTATTTACCCTATAGTCAAAAATATGCATTTTCATGTTTTTTCACATAGCCTATACATTTTTCAGCCTGCAGTCCGCCATGCTGGTTTGTTTACATCTAGCTACCACAATTCCTTTCGCTCAGGCAGTTTGGCCTGACTTGTCTGGTACGCTACAAAGTTGTAAGTTTTGGTTTGAAGTCGTGACTTACAGCCTCAAAACCTGCCTGGAACGCAGCAAAAGAAGCAGTATTTATTCTGTCTTACTGGTGAAAATGTAAAGTAAAGAAATTTGATATGATTATCCAGTATGTACTGTATAAAATATATAAACATATATTTAAATAAATATATTTTTTTTTATTTTCCTAACATTGGCATTTTTAAATACAAATATGAAAAATAAATGTTTCTGAACACTTTCTATTTTTAATGGAAAGGTAGGTTCAACTCTCTTCCTGGCCTTCACTTTTTTATAGCCTTTTAATCTTCCATTTACACAACAGACATTCAATAAACAGATTTAAATCTGAACTAGAGATGTTATGCATTTTTGCAATCACATTCATTTGAGTGTTATCTGTGGAACATTGGACCTATTATACAGATTTGTATCCTCACTGGTCCTCGTGCACAAGCTGATGTTTATTGTAAATTTATACACTAGCTGGTGTTTATTGTAAATTTACGTATTAAAATACTACACTTTTACAAAGTAGAGTTTCAAGTAATTCCATTGTAGTCCACCCGATGACACATTTAGTCGGTGATTTTACCATGTGCGAACCCTCCCCCCCTTAGGAACCACTGACAGTATGTGGGCGTGTTTGAAATCTGTGTAAACAATCAAGTTGCCAAGCAACCATGAATGACTATGGGGTGTGTCAACTACATGAGATCATGGCAACAGTTCTAACATGTTCTCTCTCTCTCTCTCTCTCTCTCTCTCTACTCAGTATAGCACATAATGTGTGAGATCTTCTGTAGATAGATAACTACAGTGAGTATACTGATGCTATACTAATAATTATTATGTGTACATATAAACCCTTCTCGTATTACATGATGTAACATTACAAACAAACCAAATGAAACAAGGACAATTTTATTTGAATTATTTATTGTAAAAATGAAATTAAGTGTTTAAAGTGGTGGCTGGCCAATAGAGGGCGCTGGGGCGCAGCCCTCCTTGAGCTACACACACACACACACACACACACGCAGTTAAAGTCAAAAGTTTACATGCAACTTGCAGAATCTGCCAAATGTAAATTATTTTACTAAAACAAGAGGGATCATACAAAATGCATGTTAATTTTTTAATTTTTTTTTTTAATAAAATATTTCACATAAAATACATTTACATATAGTCCACAAGAGCCCTTTTAAAATTTTACATACACTTTATTCTTAATACTGTGTTGTAACCTGAATGATCCACTGCTGTTTTTTTTTGTTTTGTTTTTTTTCCTTCTGGAGCATCAGTGAGTGTTTGAACCTGCTGTAATAGTTGCATATGAGTCTCTCAGTTGTCCTCAGTGTGAAAAGATGGATCTCAAAATCACTGTTCAGGACAAACAAACAAACAAAAACACAGCTGTGGATCATTCAGGTAACAACACAGTATTAAGAATCAAGTGTATGTAAATTTTTGAATGGGGTAATTTTTATAAATTCAACTATTATTTTCTCTTGTGAACTATATGTAAACATCTTTTATGTGAAGTATCTTATTCAGGTCAGTACTAAATAAAAAAATAACATATAATTTGAACGATCCCTCTTATTTTAGGAAAATAATTAACATTTAGCAGATTCTGCAAGGTGAATGTAAACTTTTGACTTAAAATCACAATTTAATAAAAACATTGTAAGTTAGGCCTATTAACTGTAATGATTATATTTCCACTTATTTAAATAACAAATAAATTATACAGAAAAAGCGAGCAAAGAACACTGTACTTTTTACACTGAGCTTTTTAAAACTCAGAATAAGTTATGTATTAAGTATTTTTTAAATTTACCTTATAAAGCCTTGCAGGAAATTAAACCTAAACTCAAATTTAATCCAGAACGTGGTAATATATTTATCTTTATTTCAAATATAGTGAGGGGAAAATAAATTGATCCCCTGCTGAGTTTGTACGTTTACCCACTGACAAAGAAATGATCAGTCTATAATTTTAATGGTAGGTTTATTTGAACAGTGAGAGACAGAACAACAACAACAACAACAACAAACGGATTTCAAAAAAGTTATAAATTGATTTGCATTATGAGTGAAATAAGTATTTCATCCCCTGTTAATCAGCAAGATTCTGGCGCCCATGTGTCTTTTATACAGGAATGCTCTTAAATCTCAATTTGTTACCTGTATAAAAGACACCTGTCCACAGAAGCAATAAATCAGATTCCAAACTTTCAGGGACAAGATTGTAGACCTACACAAGGCTGGAATGGGTCTGGAGGAGCTTGTCAATGATCTCAAGGCAGCTGGGACTAGTCACCAAGATAACAATCAGTAACACACTACGCTGTGAAGGACTGAAATCCTACAGCGCCCGCAAGGTCCCCCTACTCAAAAAAGCACATGTACAGGCCCATCTGAAGTTTGCCAATGAACATCTGAGTGATTCAGAGGAGAACTGGGTGAAAGTGTTGTGGTCAGATGAGACCAAAATCGAGCTCTTTGGCATCAACTCAACTCACTGTGTTTAGAGGAGGAGGAATGCTGTCTATGACCCTCAAGAACATCATCCCCACTGTCAAACATGGAGGTGGAAACATTATGCTTTGGGGGTGTTTTTCTGCTAAGGTGACAGGACAACTGCACCACATCAAAGGGACGATGGATGGGGCCATGTACCGTCTTGGGTGAGAACCTCCTTCCCTCAGCCAGGGCATTGAAAATGGTTAATGGATTGGTATTCCAGCAGGATATTCATTCTTAAAAATGCCATACAAGAACCTTTTCAGTCTAAATGGTTCCATAAAGAACCTTTAACATCTGAAGAATCTTTCTGTTTCACAAAAGGTTCTTTGTGGTGAAACAAGGTTCTTCAGAGGATCTGCAAAGAGGAGTGAGACAAAATCCCTCCTAGATGTGTGCCAACCTGGTGGCCAACTACAAGAAACATCTGATTGCCAACAAGTACTAAGTAATGTTTTGCAAAGGGGTCAAATACTTATTTGACTCATTAAAAAGCAAATCAATTTATCACTTTTTTTGTAATTATTATTTTATTCTGTCTCTCATTGTTAAAATAATCTTACCATTAAAATTATTATTAATTATTAATCATTTCTTCATCAGTGGGCAAATATACAAAATCAGCAGGGGATCAAATATTTTTTCCCCCTCATTTTATGTTTCAAATTGTAGTCTTAATATTTATTAACTTCTGTTAACTTTTTATTCTTTAACTTTAGCTGTTTAACATTAAATCATACTGGGATGTTGGCTGAAACTGTTGAATGTGGCACAGCCCTAGAAAATTTTCCACCAGAGGCTATTGTTAATATCTGTCATAGAACCATATAATTATAGTTTAAGAAGGTGATCACTAGATGTCAGCAGTATACCACAACTCGCTCTCCCTCTTCTTCACTCCTCCTTTTCCATTTCTCATCTGATAGCACTACATTCATTTTTCCCCTACAATAGCTCCACAAATGTGATCAAACATGTCTGTGAGTGCTTGCTAAATGCTTGTTTAGAGCACAACTACTGCTTATCTGTCTCTGATAAATTCTTTTAAAAACTGACATGCTAACATCTACATGAAGTGTCATGATGTCATATAAAGTGACACCAATGACTTTATTTTGTGCATTTTCTCTTTTATTTTAATTTGGTATACTTTTTACTGTGGTGAGTATAATCTCTCATGAAGGATACTCATATGGCACCTATACACCTATAAGAGGTGTGTGGGTGCATATTTGTCTAGGGTGTGTTTGTTTGTGCACTACAGTAAAAACGCCAGAAGTGCATATACTGTATGCTTACTATGCAATATGAGAGAACCGACCCTAAACAAAAGAGGGATAAATAAAGCACACTTAAAAATACACACCCTTTTTGTTAATACTCCACATTCTAAAGGTCTGTCAGTACATGTCAAAGTACATTGACATGTACTTTATTATTTGTGTTACCAACTTGATTGTGTTCTGAAGATAATATATATATATATATATATATTCTGTTATCATCCGTGATAAGTATATTAGGTTAAGTGAATTCAAAAGGGTGTGGTCTGTTTATCCGGGTGTTTGTTTTGCAGGATCCAAAACCAGACTAATATCAATATATTATGACACACATGGCTGATGAGTCAATGTTTTAGCATTTCTCTCATAAAGGAAAAGTTCTGAATAATCCCGTTGCTGCACAACCGAGCAGTCATGAGTCTTCATGTCAAGTTAAAGCAGTCATTGTCTAGTATGTGGTTTTGCACACCATTGTATGCATAATGGTACATGTCTGCAGATGCCTTTTTTTTTTTTTGGTTTGCGTTTCCATGTACAGCTGCAGATAAAGCATTCATATAGTCTCTTTTCAAACGAGGCCATTTTGCAAATATCAGGCATTCTTTGAAGTCTGAAGACTAGATTTAGAGAGGATAAGTGTGTCTCTGTTTACTCCAAATAGGAAGCTTCGCTTGAAGCTTGTGATTCAAACCTCCGCAAAAACATCAGCAACAACGTCACAGCTGAACAATGAATCTTTTATCTTTATCTCAAATGTTGAATCTGAAACATTTTTAAAAGAATGTTTAA
This sequence comes from Cirrhinus molitorella, assembly GCA_033026305.1. Lineage (NCBI taxonomy): Eukaryota > Metazoa > Chordata > Actinopteri > Cypriniformes > Cyprinidae > Cirrhinus > Cirrhinus molitorella. Next base: position 14,533,745 of record CM065123.1, on the reverse strand, counting down.
AGCTTGGCCATTCACATTAGAATGGAATGGAAATATGGCGTTTAGGGCAGACAACGCCCAGTAGAGAGAGCGAAAGAGTCACTAAAATATGACTCAGAGTCCCCATGCAGTCTGACTGGGTAATCCCCCATATTTTGTTCGTTTATTTACTATAAACTGAGTCAAACACATCAGAATATGATCTTTAAAGCTAAAAAGTGTAACAAAAATGTATTTTTTGCCACGTGAGTCTTGTCAGACTGGATTGGGTGTGCTACGGATCCTTTATAGCGCAAGAATGATTCATTCCTGCCCTTGTGTGTGCTGTGGAGTATAAAATCTGTGATTCTAAAGCAGCAGACCATTTACTCCAACAAAACATCTGCTTAACTCCTCTGCGAGCACACCAACCTCAAGGTAGGCAAAAGAAAACAGAAATAGAGAGAGAGATCAAATGAAAGAGCAAAACGCAGGAAATGCAGAGCAACATAAATAGAGCAGAGAAGTTTTTAGAAATGCAATCCATAATTTTGAGGGTATTTTTGCAACTGATATAATTGTGTTGTACCGCATTGTCTAAAGACGTTCTTTCTGGATATTAAAGGTGTAGATGCACACATGCACTAAACTAATTCTCTTTCTTGATATCTTTCTCATAGACATGGCATCTAAGCTGGAGAAAGCCATTGTGGCCATCGTGGAGGTGTTTGAAGAATATGCAGGGACAGATGAGCAGAAAAAACAGCTCAGTAATGCTGAACTTTTGCAGCTAATCAAAGCCCAAATCACCAGTGCTGAATTTAAGGTGAGAATGAAAGCAATATGCATAGAAAAAGATAAAGTAGTAAGAAAGAAAGCTATTGGTTGGAGGAAGTCAACACCTCCAACATGTTGCAACAAACGCACTTCCTAATTAAATGCTGTGCGGTTGTTGTGCAATGTTATTATGGCAACCTGGCATGAAAGGGGTTTACCCTAATGACTCATACATGCATGCATGAGGCTCTTCCTTTTATCCATCTTTCACTTGCTAACATACTTTTCAGTGCTTCCGCTATTTTTTTTGTTTGTTTGTTTGTTTAGCAATACAGCTATGAGTGGTATGTCAGTAATTACAGCATTGACATTCCTCCTCATGTCTGTCTCAGGATAAAGTGGATCCAGATAAAATTAAGGAGGTCATGGAAGAACTGGATAAGAACCACGATGGTGAAGTGAACTTCCGCGAATTCAGTCAGTGCATTGCTGGCCTAGCCAGGGCCTACTTTGTAAAGAAGCATGGCAAGGAAAAATGCAAAGGAAAGGGCAAGGGGTGTCAGGATAAGTGAACACACACATCCTTTTACACTCCTAAAGCACTAAACTCTTGCCTCCCAGGTCCCAATGTACCTCTCTATAATGTGTAATAATGTTGCAAACAGTTTTATATGCTGTAAGACAGGCACAGTAAAGTAAATGATCTTTTGTTATTCAATTTAGTAGTTTATGTAGAAGGAAACATTTCAAACAGAAAGTCTTGTGAAAAATGTTTGTCCTGCCTAACGAACACCAATTTTCTGAACACCAATAAAAACCTTTTCATCACTTGAAGATTTCTCACTTCATTTTTTCACTTCATTTATATGTATGCATGCAATGTTTTCAAAAAAACCTGTATCACATAAATGTATATAAATAATTGCATGCTAGCCTTTAATATTATATGTTTTTTTGACAATTTATATTCTAGTAAATAGGTCATTTTAAACTGACTTTTTGCATACTTGTTGAATGAAGCTTTAGTGCAGTTGACCTACTTGCTCAATGCAAACGTCCATGCAAATATGAATTGCTTTGTAGCATTATCTGACACTAATGACTATGTAGTACCCTTTGAAAAAGTTTCATAAACATTTGTCTAAAGAGTTTGACTTTAAATCATTCAATGCACATTAAAGTCATGCTATATTTTAATAAAATGTATTCCAAACCCCAAATGTAAGCATAGAGACAATTAACTTTGCCCTACCATTTATGTTTTTCATAAAGGCCTAGATCAAACAGAGGTGTGCTGACAGTAGTGCAGGCAGTTCTGTTTGAAGTAACTCATTTTTCATTGACTTATTCAAATGGACAGTTCTCCTGCAATGCAAAGGCAAATAACTTGCCCATTTTGATTAGACAATCAAGCTTAATTGCTAGCAAAGATTATTGTTAATTATCAGTCGGTTATATGTCACATTTCCCGACTTAAGAAGAAATGTAGGGCTGTAATAATATAAATAAATAAATTCAATATTCAAATTCTTAATTTACCAGTCAAAGAGAGCCATATACCTCAGACCATTGCATAACAGCAGCTTTGTATAGTATAGTTTAGTATACTTAAGGAGCAGGTTTTAACTTGTTTCTGCCTCCCAGTCCTCATCCTTTTCTCACAATACCATAGTCATGAAAGTTTATATGAAGGGGCGTTTCCTCCGAGGAGGCAAGGGAGGCAATGCCTCCTCAAAAAAAATCGTAGCACAAAAATAAAACAATGCCAATATTACAAAAGTGTATAAATCACTCATTTTTCCAAAGAAACATCGTCCAACAGCGACACCAGCAGGTAAAGTTAGTGGGATTCTGCATCTCTCTAGCCTCCCCTGAGCTCATTGAGTTAATTGAGAATGAGTGGGGGAAAGTCATGTGAGACATGATTGGATATGTATGCGATAAATAAAATCTTGTTTTCGTGCGCATTCTGTTTTTTATGAATCAGTATGAAAAATAGACTGTAAAAAAGATACCGTAAAATTTACGGTAGAATAACTACCAGTGAATAACTGTAAATTGGCATTCCCACAATTCCCTGTGTTGCATTTTTTTTAAATTTGATGTTTGTTTTTGTTGTTTTTTCTTTGCAGTTTTATACATTTATACATAACTACATCTAATGTTGTTAAATTAATGTTTTTTTTTCATTATTTCAGTTTCGTGTGTGTTTAGCATGATGGCGTTTAGTGTTTGTGTGAATGACACTGCGCCCCTATGTTAATGTTTAAAAGCTGCTTGTGATGAGCTTTGGTTCATCATGTAATTTTCTCATCACCACCTGCTTTTGGTGGTTATCAGTGTATTACAAAGGTACAAAACAGATTTCAGTACCTCAATAGGTTGGTAAATTACCATTATATCAGTAAAATTACGGTATTTACCTGTAAATTTAAAACATTGCCACAGCTGCCATTTTTTTACTGTAAATTGTACAGAATGTTTTTTACAGTGAATTGCGCATTAAACTGTAAACCTGTTTGCACTATAAATCAGTGTGTTCATAATTAAGATAATACAATAAAATAATATGGTAAGACACACCAATTTGCACTATGAAGCAGCAAAATGAGCTGTTTTGTACAGCTAAAAATAGCTGGATGACAGAAGCCAGACAATAAAATGTATAGATGGCCACGTCCGTTCTTACGGAAATATAAGGTGCATACTTGGCCCAACAACCTGGGGGCGATCAAAACGTTTTGGCTTTACTTTTCAGGACTTGTGTGGCACACTTGGTCTGAATGAAATGTATAATGTCATAATGGGTTGACTAATTTTAAAAAGTAAGTAAACAACTCACATACTTAATGTAAAAAAAAGGACTTAAAATGGCATTAAAACATGATCTGTGGGAAATTTTTGTAATCAGTAGCTTTTTAAAAAAAAAAAAAAATTTAAAGGAAATCTACGTGTCTGTGACCAATATTTACTGATCTGATGACTAATCAGAAAATTCAAAAAAGTTAACGATTCAAAAAAACAGCTGAATGTAAGTTTACAAATAAAATATATTTAAATGATTACATGCTCAACAATTGCTGTTGGCTTAAATAAATACAATATTGGTTACACTAGTAACGTAAAAAATAATGTAAAGCTTTTCAATGTGGTCACAGATGTTTGGGCCTCACTATATGCATTATATTAATAGATCAACCTAACATGCTACTAGGAAGTTTTCTGCAGGGACACCTGTTTCTCTGCTGTATATATTGTTTTTCCCAGAGTGCAGTCCCTGTCCTCTGCACCTGTACAGCAGGCTACTGTAAGAGTGAACACACCCACATGTTCCTAAACACACAAACCACAAACAGCATCTCGATCAGGCCTGTTTACACGGAACAGATGGCATTTGCTTGGAAGAAATCCTCTGGTACTTGCACCACACATGATGTAACCTGGAGAAAATGTCATAATGTGAGGAAAACTGTAACTAATTACACTTATAGATTTATAGATTTACACATTTACTAGGTGTGTCAAGCCTGTTGACTTGTAGTCTAAAGTACGTTAGATATTGTAGATCAGATATTAATGTGAAGTCACTAATCTCCTTACTGTAACACACTGTGTGTGCAAGAGACTGCCTGAATGTTTAAAGGACTTTGAAATAAAATTTTGATATGTTTTAGCTTACCCCAAGGGCATCCAAGATGTAGGTGTCTTTGTTTCCGCAGTAGTTTCAATTTTGATATTTTTAGGTCCAACTGTTCTTGTCTGTCAGTCATATAATGCATGCCTATGGTCACCTCACAAAAGAAAACTCACAGCTTCAAATTAAACAGTCCAAATTAAACAATTCCCCACCGTAAGTACACATCAATGACCTAAGACACGAAACGAGTGGTTTGTGTGAGAAAACGAACAGTATTTATATCGTTTTTACCTCTTGTAAACAATCATGTCCAAGTTGAAGGGGGCGCGCTTTCTGGTGTGTGAGCGCCGGCGCTATTCCTGGAAAGCGCCGGACGTGATCCATTGCTTTTCTTTTTTAAACATCCCTAAACATACCTTTTTAACCATTTCTTGTTTAAACATCCCAGATAAGCGCAAACGAGTACCATTTCTGTTAGTCGTCTTACCTACAATCTCTGTTCTGTGTAAACAATGAGTGACATTCACGCGCGAGACAGCACTTCCGGAGCGTTCCGGGAGTAGCGCCGGCGCGCTCAGACACTAGGAAGCGCGCGCACTTCAACTTGGACGTGGTTATTTACAAAAGGTAAAAAAAACAACATAAATACTGTTCGTTTTCTCACAGAAACCGCTCGTTTTGTGTCTTAGGTCATCAATGTGTACTTACGATGGGGAATTGTTTAATTTGGACTGTTTAATTTGAATCTGTGCATTTTTCTTTTGTGAGGTGACCATAGGCATGCATTATATGACCGTCAGACAAGAACGGTTGGACCTAAAAATATCAAAATTGAAACTACTGCGGAAACAAAGACACCTACATCTTGGATGCCCTTGGGGTAAGCTAAAACATATCAAAATTTAATTTCAAAGTGAACTATCCCTTTAGTATGAGAAATAGATGATTCCGTGAGGTGTGCATGCATGACTTGAAACTGCATTCAAATATGAGCTGGTTGTGGCTTATCTGTTGGCTGATGCATGATAACTCGCAGGGAATAATTTCCCTTGGGCACATTATCATAAATCAAGCATTTAAATCAGGAAGTGTATAGCATTCTGACTTCAAATGCAGTCACTGAAGTTTTTACATATTTACATGCTTCTGTCCCACCCTGTCATTCTTCTCTTGTTTTTTTGCTATGTGGCATGATCTGGGTGTGGTGATGTGGTGACAGTTTCAACTGTTCAACTTCAAGAACGAAAGAAGACAAACACATAAGCATTAAATTGAATATGTGCAGAGGTGAAAAATGTAGTTTGCAGAACACATTTACATTCGTTTCGCAAAGCAACACACCACTGCTGAAAGAAGAGTGATTTACCCTGAAAAGACTGTAATATGAGAAAGCATTGTAATATAAGGTTTCAGAGTTGCATTGAGAAGAGTATGAGGTAATATTGGTCAAACACTGACTGCAGGCTTTTGACACGAACATGGATTTGTAGAAGCCAGTGGAGGTAAATGGTGCACATCCAGTGACAGTTCAAGCAGGGCCACATTAACACTAAGAGACACCCAAGGGCTTTAATCTCGGAGGAACCTGACACACCTTCATTCGTAGACAATGTAAAGGCCTACTGATTTCATGATCGTTTTGCACAAGTAACCTGTTGATGCAGGCACAAATACAATAGACAACAATTTTTAAATGTAGGTCCTACAACAGTAAAATAAGCACAAATGTTACTATAGAATTAAACTGCATTGTTAAAATAGCCTCCCTGTGTAAATGCTACATGGAGATTCAAATGAATTGTGACCTATACATCCTGTGGAAAATGGGTTGTGGTAAATTGAGAGGTCTGTAGAGATACAGCCAATAGCTACTGTGGAGGTGAAGTGGCACGATAGGCAAGGTGGTACAGAAAAAACACACAACCACAACAAAGAGACAGCTAAAAGGATTAGTTTACTTTCAGAACTAAAATTTACAGATAATGTTCTCACCCCCTTGTCATCTAAAATGTTCATGTCTTTCTTTCTTCAATCATAAAGAAATTATGTTTTATGAGGAAAACATTTCAGGATTTCTCTCCATATAATGGATATGTATGGTGCTCCCAAGGTTGAACTTTCATAATGCAGTTTAAATGCAGCTTCAAAAGGCTCTAAATCACAGCCGAGGAAGAAGTGTCTTATCTAGCGAAACGATCGGTCATTTTCTAAACAAATTTACAATTTATATACTTTTTAACCTCAAATGCTCCTCTTGTCTTGTCTCTGCGATGCACATGCGTAGTGTGATTCGGGTCAATACAGTTAGGGTATGTCGAAAAACTCCCATCTTGTTTTCTTCCCCAACTTTAAAATCGTTTTACATCGCTGCAGAAATACAAACGCAGTGTTTGCAAAGTGAACAGACAAAGAAGATCAAATGCCTTTTACAAAAAAAAGGTAAAATAGCATTGCAGGATGATGTTGAAGTTAAAGGATTAGTTCACATTCAGAACAAAAATGTACAGATAATGTACTCACCCCCTTGTCTTCCAAGATGTTCATGTCTTTTTTTCTTCAGGTGTAAAAAAAAATATGTTTTTTGAGGAAAACATTCCACGACTTCTCACTGTATAATGGACTTCTATGGTGCCCCTGAGTTTGAACTTCAGCTTCAAAAGGCGAAACCATTGGTTATTTTCAAAACGAATTGACAATTTGTATACTTTTTAACCTCAAATGCTCGTCTTGTCTCGTCTTTGTGATGTGCATGCATAGTCTGTGTGATCCGGGTGTTTATAAAGTGAACATACAAAAAAGATGAAACACCCTTTGCAAAAAAAAAGATAAAATTGCATTGTAGGATGATTTTAAAGTTGAAGACGAAAAACGAGATGGGAGTTTTTCGACATATCCTAACTGTATTGACCCGGATCACACAGACACATGCACGTTGCGGAGACAAGACAAGACAAGCATTTAAGGGTTAAAAAGTATATAAATGGTCAATTTGTTTTGAAAATAACCAATCGTTTTACTAGATAAGACCATTCTTTGTTGGCTGGGATCGTTTAGAGCCCTTTGAAGCTGGATTTAAACTGTATTTTGGAAGTTCAAACTATGGGGCACCATTCATATCCATTATTTGGAGAGAAATCCTGAAATGTTTTTCTCAAAAAACAAAATTTCTTACGACTAAAGAAAGAAAGACATCGTGGATGGCAAGGGGTGAGTAAATTATATGTAAACTTTTGCTCTGAAAGTGAACTAATCCTTTAAAGATGAAACCGAGATGGGAGTTTTTCTACATATCCTAATTGTATTGACCCAGATCACACAGACTACGCATGCGCATCGATGAGACGAGATGAGACGAGACAAGCATCTGAGGTTAAAAAGTACAAAAATTGCAAATTTTCACAAATCCTCAAAATACGTCACCACAACGATTGCTCCCCTATCAGCAACAGTATCCAATGAACTTTCAGGATTATGTGTCAATCAGTTGGTAGAGCATTGCACTACAAAGTGGTGTAATCATACGAACACAGGTTTGATACCAGAGAACATACACGCTCTCATAGCATGTTTTATTTTTATTTTTTTGGAATGTGCACTATAAATCATGATTTTGCACTATTTCTGTAAGGGGTAGGTTTAGGTGTGGTCATTCATATGAATTACACCTAGTAAAATATGCTTGAATTACTGTGAGATCGGTGTAAAAACTCATCACGTCAGATTTCAACAACAACATGACAACATTTCATGACGTCAGATCCAACGCGACACTGTCATTATTTTTACGCCCGCTAGAGGGCGCTTAATTTTAAAATGTAAAAATGGGTCGTATAAAGTGAATAAAAAAACTTAAACTTGGGTCGTATTTTCTTTGAGGACAGTCTCATAAACTGTAAATTTGTTTCGAAAATGATTTCGCTAGATAAAACATTTCTTCCTCAGCTGGGATATAGAGCCCTTTGAAACTACATTTAAACTGCATTATGGAAGTTGCTTTTGACTGCATCTCTGTAGGTCGCAGCTGTTGCTGCGCCGCAACAGCTTGTGGATGTCTACACTGGACATGACAAAGCAACCTTTGCAAATAATTTAGAACTTTGTGTCAGTAAGTCACAAATAGAATAAGGAAGCAGTTTCCTGTAGGGAATTTATTGTGTCGCGTCGCACCGTGCTGTATCCAGTGTAGACAGCATCACTGATTATAATATCCACCTAATTTTTATTATGGGTCTGGCTTCCGGTCTAGCTATATGGGTCTGGCTTGGGTCAGCCACGTCCAGCTATTTTTAGCTATACTAAATAGCTTGTTTTGTTGCTTGATATTGCAAATTGGTAGGCCATTTCTTACCATATTATTTTAATGTATTATCTTAATTATGAACACACTGCTTTATAGTGCAAACAGTTTTACCATTTACTGCATGTTGTTATCCTCTCATTCCCTATCCAGGTTTTTCCTGAGTAACCAATAAGCGCCGCCATAATGGATTCTAATTTCCGTTTGGGTGCTCTTCAGTTCTAGTCTCCGTAACAGGTTTTAAAAAGGTTGACTGAATGAAATAAAATGAAACGTGTTGAATATAACTAAATATGAAAATCTTCAAAGGGTTAAGCTGTGCTGTTGTTGGCTGCCACAGTAACAACAATAAACGTATCAAGGAATTCCTGTTTTTGTGCACCAGCAATTTTGTCTGTATCCTGCGCTGTAAGATAATGACAAACGAAAATGAGCATGGATTAAAGCACTTATGGTAAAATACTGTGAGTAGTAATACAATTATGTGTTAGAATAATTAGTGCTCTTATCATTTTGCAGTCAAATCCCTTGTACACTTATCTGTTTTCAATGTAGCTAACCTCGTGCCGCTTCATGTCATCTTCCCACTTATTAAACTCATCACAGGTGAGTTACTGCAAAAAAAAAAAATGGTTCATTCTGAAACTGTAAAGTGATTAAATGGCACCATGTGCTTTTTAAAACCATTTTCATAGGTTTAAAGGGGTCATCAAATGCAAAATTCACTTCTACATGTTGTTTGAACATAAATATGTGTTGGCTGTGAGTGTTCACAACCACCCTACAATGATAAAAATTCTTTTTTTTTTAATCCCCAATAATAATAATCACTTTTTTAGATCAAGCTGTTCTGAGATTCTTGGCAGAGTGATGTGGTTCTGCACAGGCTCCTTTTGTGATTGTTGATTGACACTGGTGTTTTAGTGACTAAAAGTGACTGAGCTGTTTTGTTGTTGAATGTAATAATAAACATAGCAGTCATCATTTGTCATCATCTGGGCCGCTGAAGATGCAGATTATTATGTTTTGTTTTTAAAGGGAATGCATCCCCCAATCTACCTACATGCATCTATGTTCATGCAATTCACTCATGATCCAACTTCACCTATAAGGTTTTTTTTATGAATCTTTGCAAATCGCCTTTTCTAATAATGTGCTAGTTAGCAAGTTCCGCAGCTAAATGTGGCTAAATACTGCAAAAGTTTACAGTCTCTCTGAGAACCAGGGTTGCCAGGTTTTCACACCAAAACCTGCCCAATTGCTACTCAAAACTAGCCCTTTGTATTCTGGGAGAATAAAATACACGTTTTTTGTCTGGGTTCCCCTGGTAAATTAGTATTTTAGGGACTAAATATGACGTTATTGGGGTCATTTCAACCCGCTGACATCAAAAACTACTCGCGGCAACAGTGTAAAAGTAGTCCAATTCTATGGGAAAACCACAGACTTGGCAACACTGCTCATCACCCCATGAAAGAGAGGGGTGGGGTGAGTAGAGCTCATTAGCATTTAAAGGGACATGCACTGGAAAGAGTCGCTGTGAGCAAAGCTGTTTCTGACAAGGTAAACACTACCATTGAGAAATTTTAACCACAGCATGTTATAGACTAGTGTTGCTTTTGTCAACGAAAATTATGACTACATATCGTCGTCAACGAACCTTTATCACATGACGAAAACGAGACAAGACGCAACGTAAATGCTAGTCATTTGGCGATGACTATAATAAAATGTGTAATGCAATATTGTTGACGAATAAAAACTAGACTAAAAGTGGTTTACAAAATAAAAACTATGCTAAAATGTCTCTTCATTTTCGTTGACCAAAACGAGACGAAACGAAATGTTATAACGTCATTTTGTCGCATTATTATTATTTTGCATTATTTCTGTTTCCTGTGTCTCACTTCAGGGATTTCATCAGGTCGAATTCGTTCAGCACGCGACTCTCAATGTGCATAGGGTTTTGTCTACAGGTAGTCACCATATTGACTGGGTTAAATAGAATTGCATTACTAAAAAGAGACTAAAATACAATTTTCATCGACTAAAACTCTACTAAATGTCATCAGTTTTCGTCAATAAAACTAGACGAAAATAGTCATGGATAATTCTGACTAAAATAAGACTAAAATGTGCAGATTTTAGTTGACTAAAACTTGACTAGACTAAAAAAAGTATGAATGTGACTAAAACTAACAAAAACTAAAATGACAGCTTCACACAAAGACTAGACTAAAACTAAAATTAAAACAGGCTGCCAAAAACAACACTATTATAGACTTTTCATTAAGACCGGCTAATGATTTGGAAGTCTCACCCATAAGCTTACTTCCGCATTGAAGAATAAGGTGGATAGTATTTTGTCACAACTGTCACATCTGGTATAGACATGGTATAAGACTGGTGAAATGTGATCATTTAATTAGTTTGGGGTCAGATTTGAGAGTGGGTTGCAGGAAAAATAATCTAGCTGAATAGCATGTTATTTAATATTCTTATCACCATAGCATCGAGTGGTTCTCATTGTGAACTGTGCCGTAATGATCAGTTGACACGGTTACGGTTTCTTTTGCGTGATTCTAAAGGTAAACATTGGAGCAAACGAGAGGATGACCGCATCATAAAGGTAAAAGTTTACACATACAACAGCCTGGAATGGTTTTATGGCAGTGCCATTTCTCACCATGTTTAAAACCATTTGGCTGGAAGGTGGAAAAGCCCTTGCTTGTGAGGACATAATAGTACAATTTATAAAAATGACCCTGTTCAAAAATTGACATACACATGATACTTAATACTGTATTGTTACCTGATTGATCCACAACTGTTTTTTTTTTTTTTTTTTTTTTTTTGGTTGTTTGTTTAACCCTTTCCTACAATAATTGTATGATTTTGAGATCCATCTTTTCACACTGAGGCCAATGAGGGACTCATATGCAACTATTACAGAAGGTCCAAACATTCACTGACGCTTTAGAAGAAAAAAAAACAATGCATTACGACCCTTTTGAAACTTTTGAAGATGTGTACATTTTTCTTATTTTGCCTAAATATCACATTTTTTTATCGTTAAGTACTGCTCTTCAGAAGATACTTACATGTTCCCCAGAAGACAAAATTAGTTCAATTTAACATGATCTTCAAATTCAAACGTTTTTTCTGAAGCATCAGTGAGCATTTGAAAAATCTGTAATAATTGCATATGAGTCACTCATTTGTCCTTAGTGTGAAAAGATGAATCTCAAAATCATACAGCGGGACAGTGGGCAGTTTAACTGTTCAGGACAAATGAGGGACTCATGAACAACTATCACTAAGCAGCAAAAAAAAAAAAAACAGGTGTGGATCATTCAGGTAACAACACAGCATTAAGAATCAATACTGTAAACTTTTGAACAGGGTCATTTCCATAAATTCAGCTCTTATTTTCTCTTGTGGACTATATGTAAATGTATTTTATGTGAAATATCTTATTCAGCTCAGTACTAAATAAAAAATAACATGCATTTTGTATGATCCCTCTTATTTTTGGTAAAACAATTAACATTTTGCAGATTCTGCAAGGTGTATGTAAACTTTTGACTTCAACTGTATAATAAGATACTATATAGCCTGTACATGCCAATATATTCTATGTGCCACTGTTCAGTTCGCCACAATTGGATTCTAATGCATCATTGTGGTGTCAGTGTGTAAACTGAAAATGGCAACTTAACAAAACTTCATTCGGCTTTGCATTTGGGAATTTCTAGTTCACACAAGAGCAGAGAAAACATTTTGGAAGCAGACAAGAGCGTACAGAAAACAGCACAAGGACAAGCAGCTGAAAGCTGGAAGATTTCCTTTTTAAAGTTTACCAGAGTGGAAATAAGACTGGCATCAGGAAAACATTAAATTTATCAGCCCACAGAGAGAGAGAGAAAGGGGGTGAGGTAAAAAGAAACATAGCGAAACAAAGAGAAAGCAAGAGACATGAGTGGTGGGGGCCAGTGTGAAGATGGTGTGTGATTTTTCCATTCTGAGGAACAGAAGAATAGAAGCGAAACACAAAGCACTTCCTATAGGAAACATCATTACAAGCACACAATCAACACAACACAACACTTACTTCATTCACTTAATGTTATACAAGAGAAAAGGCCAGGAGGTTTAGTTCAGCTTTAAAACTAAATCAGATTTACCACAGAGATGTAAAGTCTCGCTGATGGCCCTAAAATTCACACCAGCCCAGGCCTCATTACACACACAACCTCAGCTGCGTGACAGGGTTGGATGCTTCCCTTCACAAGGACTATATTAGAAATGTTTCAGATTGCTGTCTGAGTCACACGAACAAGCTCTCTCTAATTAACTTGTGATGAAAGAAGCCACTTTGGCAGCTGTTTGAACAGTCGATTTTCTTTTCTTTTCATCACAGTTTGGATTTTTAGTTTACGTTTAGGCAGAAACCAGTGGATGTTGACCAATAAGGGGTCATGAAACATTAAAAACACATATGACAGCAACTTGACCCAACCTGATCTGACCTTTATGAAAAATAGGCCTTTTGCCAACTTCCCTGTGTGACATCCTGATCTCCCTTATTACTGTAACAGACAGCTTTAGATGTTATGCAAATGAGCCTTCACTTTAACATGTTTCTACATGTTCTCTTGTGTATGCTATACAAAAGTAAAACTCAAATGGATGCATGTTCACTCTTACAACAAATGTGTCTTCTCTTAAGCTGACATCTTTTTACAATTTTGCTTGAAGTTCTTATTAGTGAAACAGCTGTCCGTATTTAACGTTAGCGATGGGAAGGGGAGGGAAATTCATGTTGTATGTCATGGTGTTTGTGTTCTGTCCTCTAGCTATGTCAACAGAGTACACTAAGTGGTTCAGTTTAACTGTGGCTAATCAGAGCCAAGATGTTTTTCCCATACATATTTATTCAACAGTAAGCATATCTGCACAAACCCAACCTCCACACAAGAATTTCTGCCGTGTCCTCTCCTCTCACGTTCTTATCCAAGGGGCTGAAGCAGATCCTAACCAACACTCGTGGTCAAAATGGCGCCAGGGAGGTCCCACTTACTCAGAGATGTTTTTGGACGGTGACTCACAAGGAAATTGGCCACAGAGTCCACGAGATTTAATCATGAGTTCTTGTTTGTCTTCTCACAAGAGTTGCCATTTTACACGCACAGGAAAAGGTACAAAAGCTAACACTGTGGCAATACTCTGTCAAAAAGTACACCTTTGTACCTTAATTACCTTACCTTAAGTACCTTAAAGGTATATTAGTGTCTAAAATGGCACACATTTGTAAAGGTACCACCCTGTTTTTTGTTTTGTTTTGTCTTGAGGGCATACATAACACGTAGGTGTGCATGTTTGTATGTTTCTCATCATGTATGATTTACTTTCTGCAGAAGACAAAAGAAGATTTTTAAAGTAATCTTTCAACTGTGATGATGCAATGATAATAGAGTAGTCTGTTTTTAGTATCCCTTTGAGAGAAATAAACAGTCCATAACAAACTGTATACATGTTAAAAAAGTTAAACATTAACGTTCACTGAGCAACTGTGGCAAAAAGAAAAAAAAAAGCTGAAATTCTACCCGAGTGAGTCACCATCACTGTATTACATAAACACAGAGGTTAAATGAGGCAAGTCATGTCCTCCGCCCCCTTTTTTTTCTTTTTTTCTTTCTGACTTCTTTCTTTTCCAACTCTGTCACTGGTCCTGAAATACTAGTCCTCTAAAATGCCTTTCACATGTTCTTTTGCTGCTATTCATTTTCACTCACTCTTCCTTTTCACTTTATAAACTCTGTTGTCTTTATTTACTTTTTCAGCATGCGTTGCTAATAATACAAACTACAACTAGCATACACCCAACACATATCAACACTATGGAAACAGTGATTAATCTCACCCTTCAACAGCTGTAATACAGGATATAATCTTATACTGTGCCACCTAGTGACCTTGCATTCAAAAGCAAAATGCATGCAGTTTTGCAGATTTTTCTATCCTGTATTTCTAGTTTCTTTCCTCATAAAGTATTTTCTGAGGTTTTGTTTGGCTGTGCACTGTCAGAAAAAAAAAAAAAAGTCTATTGGGGTATATCATCTTACCAGGAACACATTTGTACCTTATCTATAAAAGTGTGGAATACCTTAGAGGGATGGTGCAATTTTCTTTAAGATGTCTTATGTTCATGCAGTGAAAGTTAATGCTCTTGCAAAACAAACTGCACAAAATAAAATGCTAAAATGACTGATTTATGGCATAACATTATTCCCATTATGCATCACAATGTGAGGTATGCATTAAGGCTCCCAAACATGCAAATAGGCCTTTTTTCCAGAACATTCTCCCAAATGCAAGTTTGCATCTCGCAATTCTGACTTTTTCTCACAACTGTAAGTTTATATCTTGCAATTCTGACTTTTTCCGCAATTAAAAATGATAAAGTACAATTTTGAGGGGGAAAAAAGACAGATATGTTCTCAGAATTACTAGTTTATATCTCGCAGTTCTGAGTTAAAACACAGAATTTTGTGTTATAAAGTCAAAATTCTGAGATATTAATATTAACATCTAAATAATGAATTTCTCAGAATTGCAAGTTTATATCTCAAGTTTGTATCATAAAACTAACAATTCTGACATTTTTCTTGCAAATGCAAGTTTGTATCTTGAAATTTTGACTTTTTCCTCACAATTCTGACTTTTTTCTTCCAAATGCAAGTTTGTATCTTGCAATTCTGACTTTTTTCTCAAAAAAAAAAGAAAAGCTGAGCAGGAGGGACCAGCTTGGGACCAACATAAACCAGCTTAGGACCATCTTAAACCAGCTAAAACCAGCATCACAGCATCAAAACCTACCTAACCAGCATATGCTGTTTTTTTCAACAGGGATATCTTGCAAATCCTACTTTTTTTCACAAATACAAATTATAAAGTCAGATTTTGAAGGGGAAAAAAGACTTATGTTCTCAGAAATGTGAGTTCTCAGTTAAAATGCACACTTGCGTGTTTTAAAGTCACAGCTGCAAGTTTATATCTCGCAATTCTGACTTTATTTCTCAGGATTGTGACTTTACTTCTCAGAATCGTGAGTTTATATTTTGATTTTATAACTTGCAATTGTGAGTTTATATAGCGCAATTCTGAGATAAAAAAGTCAGAATTGCAAGTTAATATTTCCAAATTCTCTCACTTGATTTCTCAGAATTGCAATATCTCATAGTTTTGACTTTATAACTTGAAATTGCAAGTTTATATCTCACAATTCTAAAAAAAAAAAAAAAAAAGCTAGAATTGTTTGTATCTTGAAATTTTGACTTTTTTTCTCACAATTTGGACTTTTTTCTTCCAAATGCAAGTTTGTATCTTGCAATTCTGACTTTTTTCTCAAAAAAAAAAAAAAAACTGCATATGCTGGTTAGGTAGATTTTGATGCTGGGATGCTGGTTTTAGCTGGTTTAAGGTGGTCCTAAACTGGTTTAAGCTGAGCAGGAGGGACCAGCTTGGGATCAACATAAACCAGCTTAGGACCATCTTAAACCAGCTAAAACCAGCATCACAGCATCAAAACCTACCTAACCAGCATATGCTGTTTTTTTCAACAGGGATATCTTGCAAATCTGACTTTTTTTCACAAATACAAATTATAAAGTCAGATTTTGAAGGGGAAAAAAGACTTACGTTCTCAGAAATGTGAGTTTATATCTCACAATTCTCAGTTAAAATGCACACTTGCGTGTTTTAAAGTCACAGCTGCAAGTTTATATCTCGGAATTCTGACTTTATTTCTCAGGATTGTGACTTTACTTCTCAGAATTGTGAGTTTATGTTTCGATTTTATAACTTGCAATTGTGAGTTCATATAGCGCAATTCTGAATTGCGCTATATATTGTCAGAATTGCAAGTTAATATTTCCGAATTCTCTGACTTAATTTCTCAGAACTGCAATATCTCGTAGTTTGACTTTATAACTTGCAATTGCAAGTTTATATCTCACAATTCTAAAAAAAAATAAAATAAAATAAAAAATATATATATACAAATAAAAAAAGCTAGAATTGTTTGTATCTTGCAATTCTGACTTTTTTCTCAAAAAAAAAAAAAAAACACTGCATATGCAGGTTAGGTAGATTTTGATGCTGGGAAAGTCACAGCTGCAAGTTTATATCTTGGAATTCTGACTTTATTTCTCAGGATTGTGACTTTACTTCTCAGAATCGTGAGTTTATATTTTGATTTTATAACTTGCAACTAAGTTTACATAGCGCAATTCTGAGAAAAAGTCAGAATTGCAAGTTAATATCTCACAATTCTGACTTTATAATTTGCAATTATGAGTTTATATCACAATTCCGACTTTATAACTTGCACAACACTTTATATCTCACAATTCTAAAAAAAAAAAAAAACATTTTTTTCTCTTACAAAATATACTTCACTAAATAAAAGCTTAAAAATGACTGCTTTTTGCATAACTTCCTTCTCATGAAGCATTGCAATGTCAGGTATGCTTAAAAAACCTGCAAACATGCAAACTGGATGACTAGAATAAGCAAACGTATAGTCTCTGTTATTGGGTTTTAGCATGCTTAGAATAGTAGAAAATTACCCTGTGCTCTTTAAACATGCAGGACTGGTTATGATTGCTGAAGTGGTTCCATTATGATTGCAACACAGCATAAGGCAGTATATTCATGGTGTCTTTTTCTGATTAATGATATAAATCCAATGTGAGTTGTCATTGCCTAATAATGGTTTAAATTGTTCCCTGTAGCTACATGCCAAAAATTACACCAGGCCAGTTGCATAAGCACATCCACTATGTTAAGGCTATGCATGAAGAACTAGTCTTGACAACTAGCAGTTAGCCAAGGGGTAATACATCTTTGTTCGAATTCAAAATCGAATTCAAACTAATTTTAAAATGTTACGCAGTTTATGCAACCAGCCACATTCTGTCAGTTCTAATTGCATCTCTGTCTGACTTACTGCCCACCTGTATTTTTGCAGAAGACTATTTTCTTTCAGCTTGAGCAGTTTTGTATGCCAGCAAACATGCATAAACATGCATAAGTGCTCAAAATTCAGTTTTTAAAATAGAATTATTTTAGTGGTTCCATGCAGTTCACTAAAGTGGTTCTCAAGAAACACCCAACTTGCGCTGCCTGTCAAGGGCAGGTCTTAACAGTGGATTTTCCCTAAGGCTCATGTCTAAGGTTTTGGCTGTTTGTGTGCGGTTAGGAGCTGGTTTAACCAGCTGAGTTAGAGAATTCCCGATAACAAGAGATGCCAAGCCCACCTGTTTCTTTTGTTTTTTTTTTTGTTTTTTTTTTTTGCAAACTGGATAATTAAGTAAACAAGAGTTTAAGAGGATGAACAATAGGTGAGAGAGAGCATAGGCCAGAGTAGGACAAAAAAAAGTTAACACAGGTGCATTTGTGTGTCAAGGGTTGGAATGGTGGGAGGGGATGAATTTGGGGTGTGATACTCGTATATAACACTCAGTCTGTTCCTTCAGCTCTCATCTTTGACTCTCAATTTTGTCTACTTTTCGCCTGCCTTGAACTCTTAATCTCCAGGGTCACCATGTCACATAAGACTTTTTATTTATTTTATTTTTTACATAATATGAAACCATATTTCATGATTCTCAAGCATTTCGGCTAAAGGCCTTCTTCAGTGCATTGCACAGTGCATTATACACTGCAAAAAAAAAAATGCTTTTCTTGTCTTGTTTCCAGCCAAAATATCTACAAATTCTTAAATCAAGAAAGAAGTAAAATTTATTGACTTGTTTTCAGAAAAAAAAAAAACAAGTCAAAATTAAGTGGGTTTTTGCTTGAAACAAGTAAAATAACCTGCCAGTGGGGAAAGCAAAATAATCTTGTTTTCTGTTTGAAATAGGAATATTTTGCTTACCCCACTGGCAGATTATTTTGCTTGTTTTAAGCAAAAACTCACTCAGTTTTGACTTGTTTTTTTCTGAAAACAAGACAATAATTTTTACCTGTCTTTGCAATGAATTTTTTAAATAACAATAACCTTGTCGTTACAGAGAGGGTTTTTCTGTAAAGCTATGGTTTATCTGAAACCAACAATAAAGGTTTTTAATGTTTTAAATTAAATCTGTATTCTGACTATATATGGGTGTGTGTTTTCTTATTCCTATAGATATATTAGAACTATTGCCTACCTACTACTGACGCTCCTAACATAATACAGACAAACAATGAATTGTCAAATGACACAGATTTAAATTTGAAAAGTTGAATACAGTAACTCATACCCTACACAGTGCATATATGGCCTGCAAGAAACTTGAAAACAATACCACACCCTACTAAAATGGGGTCTCACGTGCAATAGTAAGAGAGATGCATACAGTATATTTGTAGTAAATTTGTAGTTGCTTTAAACACTCTCTGAAAAAATGTACTTAAGCTGTCACTTTTTGAAAGGTACACTTTAGATACTAGTACATTTAAGGTTCTAATATGCACCCTTTAAGGGGAAAATAAGTTTCCTTTTGAAAATGCAGCACCTCAGTGACATCTTTTGCACCTTTTTTGTATAAAACTGCAGAAATATTAGAGAGGTGCCTCAATGACTCATGTTGCAGTTTGTTATTTGAAATGTGTTTGAAATTATTATTTAGCCTAGTCTAGTCCAAGATAAAAAGCCACATTGTGAAAATCAAAATGATATTGTTATAAAGATGCTGACGTCATCTGTCTGTGCATGTTATGTCATTTTGAAATGTCGACGAAGAAAATCCAGCTCTTCATCTGACAAATATTAAAGTAGTAGAGCCCCAAGATGCTGTTGTTTTAGGCCTACAGTGGTTTTAGTACAGCTAGTGGGTGTTGTTAGGCATGACGAGGAGCGGAGTTCTCCAAGTAGGTATAACTGCAGACCGGAAATCCTCAAAAGGGGGTGTGAACTCCAAAAGTGGATAGAACCTCCTAAATGGGGTGGGGTCTCGTCACACAAAAACTTTCACCATTGGCTCTGGCTTCAGACAATTTTTATTGACTTTTTGACATTTCAAAAAAATAAATAAATAAAAATTTAATTATAAATATAGGTGCGGTTGTGTGTTACACGAATATTGTTGCTCAGGAAAAGGATACTCAGGAAAGGAGGGAGACAAAACTACACTCTTAAGAAAAATGGTTCTATATAGTACCAGAAAAGGGTTCTTTGGCTTGTAACAATAGCAGAACCCTTTTTGGTGCTAAATAGAACCCTTTTTTATAGGGTTCCATAAAGAACCATGCTTTGAAAATGCTATATAGAACTTTATAAATATAAACTTTATTATAAATAACCTTTTCAATGCTAATTTATTTTCATTAATATTAGTATATATATGTAATTATTAATATAATTTGAATATACTATGTATTGATTAACTGTTTTATTGCTTTTTACTCTTCTGTCTGGTATTTCAGTATCTTGTAGTGTATATACAACAACAACATGTGTCAGTTAGGTACTTTTTATTTTTTAATGACATGAATTGGTAGCAAAAAAATGACAGCACAATAACAACAAGAAAACATTAATAGATGCCTTTCACATTGAACATAAATGCTTAAAGAAGTAAAACATAGAATCAAAATAGTGAAATGAAGACCAGGTTCCAGTGAAATACTGTATTTTCATAATCCTCTATGATGCCTGTAAGTTCATCATTATGTGTTTTGATGTGACTGAGTGGCAGTTTCTCTCTGCAGATGTCGAGGTTGTAGGATGTGACAGCATCTGAAATACACAATTGAGTTTATATTTACAGTGTGTCTCCTTCCATTTGTTTTTGTAAAAACAATAAAAGAACCATAAATTAAACATTATTGTTACTTATTAAGTGGTGAAGAGGTATCCTTAAAAAGCATCCTTAACTGAACAGTAAGTAATTAAAATAAAAAAAAACAATATGGATAAAATATGGATCTGTTACTTACGTAGTGAAGAGGATTGTCAGAGCTGCTCACACTTAGGCTACATGTGATAAACATATTTGTTTGGAAACCAATACAATTTTAAATTTAATTTTGTATTTAAAAGTAAGAATGAAATCATTTACCTGTTGAGAGTGTGTTGACAGTCTGTAGTTGGATCTCTCAGCTCCAGAAACTCACTAATAAGGTGCTTTGACAGTTACAGATTTGAAAATCAAAAGGGCGGGAATAAAGAACCGTAACTCTATCTCTAAGAACCATTTCAGCATTAAAAGGGTTCTTCAGGATGCTATGGTTCTAAAAAGAGCTGTTACTACATGTAAAGAACCTTCAAAGAACCATCTTTTTTTAGAGTGTACCCTGAGCAAAGGCGAGCTCAAGGATCTGCTCAGTGCAAAGATGGGCGACATCCTCGAAGTACTGCAAAACTGTTTCAAAAACTTACCAGTTGAAATATAATTTCCCTTTTCATTATGACATTTTAATAAAAAAAGATTATATGCATACACACTGTATATATATTTTATTATTAAATAATAATCAAAAAAGTTGATTTTGTATTATTTCTCATTATTATTATTGACAGTATCTTTGATTACACTTTTGTGTTTGTTAAAGAAATCCTCTGACAAGTCAGCTCTGGACAAGATGTTTAAGGATCTGAATGCAAATGCAGATGGCACTGTGGACTTTCAGGAGTACATCACCTTGGACGCCTGCATCATGCTTTACAATGAATTTTTCCAAAACATTAACCTTGTTGTTACAGAAAGGGTTTATCTGTAAAGCTATGGTAAATCTGAAACTGTGAATAAAGTTTTTTAATATTTTAAAATAAATCTGTATTCTGACTATATATGGGTGTGAGTGCTCTTATTCCTATAGAACTATCGCCTACCTACACTGACACTTCTAACATAATACCAACATACAAAGAATTGTCAAATGACACAGATTACAGTAACTAATAGGTAGCTACTATACACAGTGCATATATGGCCTGCAGGAAACTTGAAAACAATACCACGCCATTATAGGGTGGTTGTGTACACTCACTGCTAACACATATTTATGTTCAAACAACATGTAAAAGGGTTTTTTTTTTTTTTGACCGATAACCACTTTAAAGCAGTAGAGCCGACAGGGATTTTAGCACAGCTAGGGGGCGTTGTTAGGCACGACGAGGAGCAAAGTACTCAGTAATCAACTTTTTGGATGTTTGCATGCGGTTAGAAGCTGGTTTAGTCGGCGGAGTTAAGGGCTCAGCTAGGACAACAGATGCCTATTCCTCCTGCCCCCTTTTCGTGGTTTAAGGAAGTGAACTAGAGAGAGGGAGCATAGCAAGGTAAGAGTAAGAGAGAGGGACATAAATGTAGGTGCGGTTGTGTGTTAAGGGTTGGGACGGTGAGAGGGCGTGAATTCGGGGGCGTGGCATTTCTCTGCATAAAATACCCTCTCTGCTCCTTCACTTCTCACTCGCTCGGTCGTATTTTCTGACACTTCTTGCTCGCCGTGAACTCCAGCATCACCATGTCAAGTAAGAGACTTTTAATTTTTTTACTGCATTGTTTTACAGCTTAAAATGAACTAACGCATCTCACTGCTGCAGTTATATATATATATATATATATATATATATATGCTTTTCAGCCATTCATTAGCCTATTTAGTTTAAAGTTTAAGCCTTTGTGTGTTGAGAACAAAAAAGAAGAGAGGCAGGAAAAGGAGCTAGTTAATGGTGGATCAAATGACCAGTGACAAAATCAAGTAGATATTTTTCTTTGTCTTTCTATTCTGTCCTAATTAAAGGGTATGTAGGGTGTTGGCCATAATCCGCTTGCGTTTAAAACTTACGTTTTTTCTGTATGCCTCATTTTCTGAAAACTCCCACTCTTTAAACAATTAAGATCCACCCCTTTTCTTCCTACTGCTTGCCTCCAGAGGGCTGTAACCAGTTCTGTGTGTTATATTGTTGCTGGGCATGATATTTTATATATTGTACTTTGGACATCTTCTCTACTAATAATTTTGGATGTTGAGAACATGATTATTAATATTATTGTTCATGATACACCTGCTTTGTATCACAGTCACAGATCTCCAGAAAGGAATGGCTACGCTGATTACAGTCTTTCACAAATACTCAGGAAAGGAGGGAGACAAAACCACCCTGAGCAAAGGCGAGCTCAAGGAACTGCTCAGTACAGAGCTGGGCGACATCTTAGGGGTACTGCAAAAGTTTCAAAAACTTACAAAAAGTTGAAATATAATTTTTCTTTTCATTTTAATGAAAAATGTATATGTATATACACACTATATATGTATATATATATATATTATTGATATTAAATAATAACGATCGAAAAGTTAAATTCTTTTTTATTTATTCTCATAATAAATATATTGTGAGATAATATTGATGTAAAAAAGTGCTGTTAAATTCACATCACTGTACTGACAGTATCTCTGATTACACTTTTGTGTTTGTTAAAGAAATCCTCTGACAAGGCAGCTCTGGACAAGATCTTTAAGGATCTGGATGCAAATGCAGATGGCACTGTGGACTTTCAGGAGTACATCACCTTGGTTGCCTGCATCACTATGCTTTGCAATGAATTTTTCACAGGAAAAAAATGATCTTGTTCTTACAGAAAAGGTTTATCTGTAAAGCTATGGTATGTCTGAAACAAAGAATAAAGGTTTTTAATGTTTTGAATTAAATCTGTATTCTTTCAATAAATGGGTGTGCGTGTTCATATCTGTAAATGGGTGTTTATGGTGTTGGTGGCTGTAGCTTATACACACGAAGGTTATTCCTTAAAGGTGCTTAAAGGTTACTAAAGCATAAAAATACCATAATATATTTGCAGATATTTAAGAAACATGCTAAGTTAACATATTTGTTTATCTGAAAAACAATGCTACAGTTAGTTATCCGGAATCCTGGAATCCTATCTCTGTTTTGGTTTGTGTGACCCGCCCACTGCCAGTTTACCCAATTGTATTTCAGCACCACGGGTTGCCAGTTGGCGGAAAACACAACGTATTTAATTTCTGACATAAAAGCTGCTAAACGAAAGGGGTCAGAGTCAGAGATCGAACAGTCTACCCATCCTAAAAAGCCTCCGCATCCATCCAAAAAAAGTGTATGATCAACGGTATAATAGAAGTCATATAAATATTGGAGATGCGTTTGAGAGATGGAGAGGGCTTAAACAGACAAACGTTTCAAAACAAATGCTGAGTTGGCTAATTTTCTCCTTGACATGTAATAATTAATAGTTAGCTGATGTATCCTGGCTATGAGTAGGAATGTTTGAAATAATTTAACATTCAGACAGTACTCACGTTTACGCTGTGTTTGGTGGTACCTCAGACAGCATGTTTTCGAGACAGTGTGGCCGATTAGTGCGGAGGTGCAGACGGGTCATGGCCGTTTATCACGTAACAACCGTGACAGAAAAATAGGAAAATTGCATAATACAAATACAAAATTTTATTTTATTTACCAATACAAATTCAATTGAATTAATCAATGTTGCGAAATTATTCTAATATAGCTACATTGCCATGCACTTCTTATATTCTTGTTTTTTAGCTATTAGGGTTTGTATAACAGACTTAACTGTCTGTGTATGTTTTATGCATAAGTCATTGATTCAGTCTCATTTGAGAAAATTAACCTTTAGATTTCAAAGTTAGAAATAAATTATAGTATTTTACACCTCACAATGAATAACAGTCTACTTGATTGCAAGTACAACTGTGCCACTGTATGCGGCCAACAAATGGGACCTCCGGATGATGCAGCAGCCTCTGAAATGAAACAACATTCAGATTTATAAAAATCTACATGAGGTGGTTTATACTTTGCAAACAATACAAATATTGCAAATGTATACATTAGCTGATCAACTTGGTGTAAGGCTCAACGCTTTTCATGGTCAGGTTACTTTCGTTCCTGTTGGTGTCATCTGTCTGGCAACCCGTGCGTTCAATATTTTGAATTTGGACTGCAATGGACTACTTGCACTGAGCCTCGTGACGCACTTCCGTTTTGAAATGTTACGGCTCAGTTATTTCCGGTTATGTACGTTTTCAATGTGCTGTAATCATCTAGTTCAGAGGTCTTCAACCCTGTTCCTGGGGACCCACTATCCTGAAGAGTTTAGCTACAACCCTAATCAAACACACCTGAAGTTAGGCAATCAAGCTCCTCAAGACTGCTTGAAAATTGCAGGCAGGTGTGCTGAAGCTGGTTGCAAATAAACTTTCCAGGCAAGTGGGTCCCCAGGAGCAGGGTTGAAGTCCTCTGATCTAGTTGACTTAAATGTCTAATAAAATGAGAAAACGCGGGACGATTGTCAAAATCCGGAAATATTCAGAGACAGGAGAAGACATTATGATGATTACTGTGATGATTACTACAGAATTTTCCAAACTGAACGGAACGTGAAGATTTAATCCAATATAAACGAGAAAACTGATCTAAAGCCACTGCTGGCTTTCACCACAGGGTGTCAGTGCTCTACACTAGACGCTACTTCAGTAAAGTTGGGAAGATATTCAGATATACAGATTCGACATTTCCGGATTACTAACTGACGAGCAAAACATTTTTCCTGCACAAATAACGTCTGTTTTTATTCGTAGTGCTGTAGCAAATGAGCTACAGCCGAGTTTTCCTCAAAACATGCTTTCCTCCGCTCTGTACAAAATACATTGATCTCAATGCGCTGCCGTCTTTAGAGACAAGTACGTAGGGACCGTCTGCAAAGTGCAAAAAACGAAAAACGTTATAATAATGAAATACTCAATAACTTCACAGTAGCAAACTGTACTTTTACCAAATTCAGTTCACACATCACTGCTGTCCTGCTGGTGATACTACAGCACTCATTTTGAAAATATTTGCTTTTATTCATTTTTTAATGAATTTTTATTATGAAAATTTGTTAATAACTTTACTGTAACAAACTGTTCTTTCACCAAATTCAGTTCACACATCACTGCTGTCCTGCTGGCTCACAAGATCCACTTTCCTGCAGAGTTCAGCTATCTTACATTGCTTTGTTTGCTTTCTTTCTTTCTTTCTTTCTTTCTTTCTTTCTTTCGTGTATTTACATTTTTGACTACAGCTGTATTAACCTGAATTTAATGTTTTCTATTTTGTATTTAATAAATCCATAGATTTGAAATCCCTTTGACTGTACATTTTTGACAATACAGACATGTGGTGACTGCATCCAGTTTTTTTCAAAGACTAATTTATAGTAGCTGAAAAGTATTTTAAGTGAAAAAGATTTATTGTTGTAGTAGATTAATAGTGTAGTCTCTGTGTGGGTGTCAGGATTTGAGACTGTTTAGTTGTGTTTTCTTTTGGTTCAGTCCTGTTTGAGTTTGGTTCCTTCCAGTTCCTTTATGCCCTTATTTGGTTTTGTTCCTGTTCCTCCCCTCATTACATCATTATTAGTTAAATCACCATCACCTGTCTGTGTCTCGTTAACCACCCTACTTAAGTCGGATTTTGTTCAGTGTTTGGTTGTCCATTCTCGTTGTGCGTGTCTCCTATGTGGATTATTACTGTGGATTTGTTTATTAAAGACTTGTTTTGTACCCGATCTTTATCTTCCGCTCCTCGTTCATCCTCCTCCACACGACACCTGACAGTGGGCCTAGTGAGGGCTTCCTGGGGGCTAAGTGGGGGATGCCCATGCAGGGCCAACGCTAAGGGGCCAACGCTTTGCCAAGGAGCAAATTCTCAGAGGCCCTGCACTGGGGGACCTTAGGCTAGCCCTAAGTGCAGGCTTGTTTGCAGGGATACTACATACAGTGCATACATGGCCTCCAGGAATCTTGAAAACAATATCACAACATTACCATATATATATATATATATAGAGAGAGAGAGAGAGAGAGAGAGAGAGGAAGACACTAAACACATGATTGATGACAACTGATGTCTGCTTATGCAATCTCAGGTGTTTTAATAAGTATAAAGTATATTTATAATACAATGTTAAACGCCTCAACTTGTATAACAGTATAGAATTCTAAAAAAACATCTATGATGACAGCAAGTCTATGATAAGAAGCCACATCAGATCACAACAACTTTTACTGTCCCTTCTAATATTAAGTGAACACTAAAGTTTATTAGTTTTAAAAACTCATCTCTCTATATAAACATGTTCACTTTTTGATCAGAATTAGTAACATATTTTTATCCATTGATTTTGTTTTTGTATAAAAAGCATAAGGTTCCCATTTTAGTGATCAGACAAGTTGCAAATACTTGTATAGTACATTAATAAGAACGACATTAATCTTCACCGGAGCATAAAATATATATAAATATATATTTCCAGTAAATGTCTCCATCTTGTGGTGACCCTCATAAGGGATCTTAGAATTGTTACCTGGGCAATCAGAGCCAAAAAGAATCGCCTTAATCAAACTTAATCTCACAGAATGCTTTTTTATATATAGGCCTAACATTAATTTCACCTGGAATTGTACAGTACTTTTACCATTCATTTAGGCAGATTTTTTCTGTATTTTTGAAATGCAGAATAAAATTACAGAAAAAGACATCTTCACTGAATTTGTCTTCGCTGAAAAAAAATCTGTAATTATGTAGTTTTAACTTCATTTTACAGATTTTTTCTTTGTTTTTGAAAAAGCAGGGGGGATAAAGAACAGAAAAAAGAGAAACACCACAACTATAACTGACTTCCAGTTAGATGAAATCAACAAAAATAAAATACATTAAATTCCTTAAGATCTCGGCAGAGGATGATTAAACAACTTCATAAACTGCATCACCAGCTTCACATATTACAGTTTGACTTTATTTGCAGCAAAACATACAGTGTTCTGAATGATTTTAAACAAATCAGGCACACAAAGCAGGTTTTTGGCAACACTTTGAACATACCTTTTAATAGAGAAAGAAAGAGATACTTGATTTTCAACTGCATACTTTTCCTGCCTCTGCTTTCTTCCCAACACACCACCATTTAAACTATTCTACTAAAATATTTTTCATGAAAAACATATGACACACACACACATTTAAAAAAAAAACAAAAAAAAACAATGTGACATATGTTTGCTGTTAATTGTAAAGCAATGCTGATTAACCCACTGGCTAACTGCTAGTTGGTAAAACAAATTCTTAAGACACCTTCTTAACATATTGGTTGTGTTTATGCATCTGGTCTGTTGTGATTTTTTCATGTGTTAGGGCACAAACTTAAACCATTATTTGGTAATAAAACCTCACACTGCATTTATGTCATTAATCATAAAAAATGCCATGAGTGTACTGCCTTAAGTTGTGTTGCAATCATAATGAAGCCAGTCCAGCAGTCATAACCAATCCTGTATGGTTTAAGAGCACAGGGCAGGGCTTGAAATTAACTAGGGCTTTGTGGCAAAATGAACAAAAACGCCCCATAAATTCAAGACAAATGCCCCTGCACAATTAAACAATGTATTATGCTGTTGCGATTAAAATTAAACGTGAAAATGAATGAAAATGTAAATTTTGCATAATTAGGGTGCTTGTTTGGTTCAATTAAAATGAACTCTGGTGCCATATAGTATGAAGGTAAAACAATAGCAAAACTCAACAGCTTGTTGATCTGAATGTGAAAACTTGTCATATTAACATTTGTTTAAAGTTTAAAGCTGTATCTTTGATACAGCCTCTCAGATCTGGCAGTACAACTTCAAATCCTAGAGCAAAAGTCAAAGTGGTTCAGATCTGAGCAGTTGTAAGTGCCGACTTGACGTACAACGAAATTGAAGTAAATTGCAAAAGTAAATATGTCGTACACATTTGTGTGTCATTTTCTTTATGTGAATGTCTTTATGTGAAACTTACACATTTGTAGCTATTAATCTGCAACTTCGACTTAAAAACATGAGTGTTTTTATCATTGTCCATGGGTGCAAATCGAAAGATTCAGCTTTTCACATCAGAGCTGTGAGTGTAAATTTGAACTTACAAATACAAATGTTAAAGGAACACTCAAAAAAAAAAAAAAAAAAAAGGCTAATTTTCCAACTCCCCTAGAGTTGAACAGATGAGTTTACCGTTTTTGAATCTATTCAGCCAATCTCCGGGTCTGCCAGTAGCACTTTTAGCATAGCTTAGCATAAATCACTGAATCAGATTAGACCATTAGCATCTAGTTCAAAAATGACCAAAGATTTTCTGTATTTTTCCTATTTAAAATGGACTCTTCTGTAGTTACATTATGTACAAATACGGACAGAAAATGAAAAGTTGCCATTTTCCAAGCTGATATGGATAGGAATTATACTCTCTTTCCGGCGTAATAATCAATGAACTTTGCTGCTGTACCATAGGTGCAGCAGGCGCAATGGTATTACGCAGCACCTGAATATAGTCCCCAGCTATTTTACTATTACTTTAGTGGCTTAGTGCTGGTCACGTTGGAAGTCACCGAGCTGGGGACTAGTTTCAGGCGCTGCTTAATATCATTGCACCTGCTGCACGCCATGGTACGGCTGAAAAGTTCCCTGATTATTAAGCCAGAATAAGAGTATAGTTAAGAGTAAAGATTATAGGCTCTGTTAGTGCAGTTCATTAAGTTTGAACGATGCCATCCGAACTGTGGTGTGCCGCTTTAAGTCAAACTCACCTTTTTCTTTTGATTGTAGTTTTCTTTTGATTTGACAGTGTTCTGTCACGAAACCTGACCAATCAGGTTGTGAACATATCACTATGCCTTTAGGTTTGGTTCAGTATCTTGCCAGTGTGAACACTTACCAATGTATAATTTTCCTTTTTGGTCTGGACCAAAACTATAAGTGTAAGTACACCCTTAAATTCGCTCACACTGCATCAGATAACTTTTACACGCTGTTTTGTGCAGCATTGAGCCTTATAACCAATCAAACACATTTCTGATGAACTTAGGAATACATTGGCCAATCAGCGATACTTAGATAAGTCAGCACTAAAAACGTCAGAGATGATGTTGAATGTAAATTAAATATTTTTGTAGCTTTCAGTGATTGTAACAGGAGTTTTTGCATAACGTGTTGCACTTGGCTAACTTCATGGACCAACAAGTTTGTCTGTGCAGCCAGAATATGACCTGCCCAAAACGAAACAAAAATATTTTATATTGTTTTCTATATCGATATTAATAAGAATTATTAGAATACAAAGGGCAATATTCTACAATAATGATTTTTGTCATAATATTCCAGCCCTATGAACTCTTGTTTTTTACATTCAGCCTACAATTTTAAACAGTCTATTGTTATTGACAACAGTTTAAAATATTGATTAAAGTAATTGGGTAAATTTAAGTGCTTGGCATTAAAGACAACAGTGTGGTTTTTATAATAATAAAGTGATATATATAAAAATGTTCCTGAAAATCAATTCCAGGGGGCAAATATTGCCCCGTAATGGAAAAGTTAATTTCTGACCCTGATGTAATTTCCTTCATTGATGTTTAATTAACTGCAACACTGCTTCAGCCTCACATTTTGGCCTTCAAACCATAAAATCAACTATACTGTAAAAACAGTCAAAAACAGTCAAACTTTATAGAAAAAAAAAATGTAAAAAAATGTGACAACGACTGATCAGTAAAGAAAACAAGCTGCATGGAGTGTTATTTTATGTTTTTGCACAAGATTAATATAGAGGAGATCTGTTGGGATTTAAAGGTTTCTGTCTTACTATTGTGCTGTTGGGTAGAGCCTGTGTTTAAGTCAAGGATGTGCAGGTTTTATGAAGGTAAATTTAAGGCCTTTTTATGACCTAGTTAATAAAATATAATTTGAAGTGAACACAATGCTGAAAAAAAAAATCCTCGTCCAACAAATTCTAGGGCAGTTTAACTGTTCAGGACAAACAAGGGACTTGTGAACAACTATCACAAATAAAATAAAATAAAAAATTAAATTAAATTAAATTAAATTAAATTAAATTAAATTAAATTAAATACAGCTGTGGATCATTCAGGTAACAACACAGTATTAAGAATCAATAAGTATTAAGAAACTTTTGAACTGGGTTGTTTTTATAAATTCAACTATTATTTTCTCTTGTAGACTATATAACGTCTTTTATGTGAAATATCTTATTCAGATCAGTACTAAAAACAAAACAACATGCATTTGGTATGATGCTTCTTATTTTGGTAAAATAATTATCATTTTGGAGATTCTGCAAGGTGTATGTAAACTTTGGAACTCAACTTTATATAGGAGGAGAGTCAAAAATTTATATATGTGGCAATTTTGTATGTTGATGTATGTTTTCATTGTTCCTAAACTTTTTAATTAAAAATACTTACATTAAAAATGGGTATTGGAATAAAGTTTTTAATGTGCTGAACTAAAGCTGTACCAGTATGTGGGTGTGAGCGTTCTTGTCTGTAAATTAGTGTTCATGGTATTTATGGCTACTCTTTGTAGTCTAAAATTAGAAGAAAATAGAATATTTTCAAGTAAATGTCTCCATCTTGTGGGGGGTCTCATAATGGATTTTTGGACAGATTTGAGTTAAGGAATGTTAAGGAATGAACTTTATCCCATCTGTTGTTTTTATAGCATACACATTGTTTCAAAACAGAATCTAATCTAAAATTCGATTTTGAGTAGTAATTTAGTGCTCTGGTCCGTGTACGTTGTGATCATTTGTTTTTCAATTTGAAATTAAGTAAGCAGAAAGGAGAAAACGGCTCCTTTATTCGTTTTTTCGTTTGTTCAGAAAAATGGAAAACGAGATTTCGGCTCGATTTTTCGTTTTTTTTTTTTTTTTTGTTTTACGTGTAGAAAATGGATAAACGACTTCAAAATTCGTTTTTCACATGTGGGCGGTCATGAGATAAGTACACATGTCCATAACAAGTACAAATCGTTACAAATTATTCAAACAATATTTTTAAGGCTTTAAAATAATTTACAGCTTGTTTTTTTTTTTTTACAGTGTGTAGCCTACTTCTTTTTTGTCTTTTTGTCCTCCATTAGCCAAAAATCATAACAGTCCTCCAAATCTCATATGTGAATAAATGCAAATATTCGCTAAAAACACCCAGTAAATGCTGCAATGATGCTGTCAGGACCGTGACGCCGGCTTTCTTTGAAATATGTTTGATGACTGGCCTACCCTGCAAACACGTCCACTTGGGGCCCACATGGGCCTCACTTGGGCTAGTTGGGCTTTAGCTGGGCATGGGCTCAGAGTGGGCTTTGTCGTTGGGCCCCACATGGGCAGTAGGTGGGCTAAATTAATTATGGCTCCAGTTGGGCTCCACTCCTAAGATATTACCAATTCAAATTTGATTATGTCAGACATGCTATTTTCTAACAATAGCCACTGGGCTAGGTCCATTTTTTTATACAAATTTTATTAGACTATTAAAATTTTAAGCTATTTAGAAGCCACAGCAATTTAGTGGTCTTAAGTACTATATGACTTTCAACAGACAAGTTTGGCACATCAGGTTTTTCCACAAAATATTCAAATATGGTTCAAACCCTAAAGTAAGCAGTGCGCACTTTGTGCAGTGCACTCTGTGCAGCGCTCATCCGGAAAGCTCCACCCCCATCACAACTTTGCCGCCTTTGAGTCTTAAGGATTCATTACAGTTTTGCGTGGACAAAAGACAGGTAAGAAACTCAATGTATAATAAACAGGGGATGATTTTACCGTATGATGTATGTTAACCAAAACCTTTTTTTGGAAAGTATTAAGTTAGTTAAGAGTTCTGGAACTAGCTTTTAGTGAGGTAGCTGTGTAACGTTAGCTTTGGTAACTTAAATCTTAAAGCATGGCGTTGAACAGACGAGTTTAATTTATTAATTCAATATCATGCATATGTTGAGCTTATTTTGAGTTGTTGAATTGAATATATTTAGAAGAATTTGGTTGTGAACTTGTTAGCAAAGGCAGATGAACAGTTAATATCAAGCTGTAAAATACAAATTTCTCCGCTTTTACCAGCTGGTGAGGTTTTAATGTTTGCACTTGTTGCATTTACATTTAACGTTAAAGCAAAAACGCTGATGAAAGTCCATTTGAATGTCAGCAATGTTTTATCGGCTAAGGCACTCCCGCCAGGATTTGAATCCCGTGGCCGCGGGAAGCAGAGTTTAACTGCTGCACTACGAATTCACCTCTTAAATGGAACAAATAGCGTCGTGGAAGGGTTTTCCATAGTAATAAAGGAAAATTATCTACATAAATATGTTTATTTGTCTGTTACATTAAGGAGACGTGTGAATTGTTTAATGCGTCGTTTAATATTGTGGATTAATCGACAGTGTTTTCCAAAGTTCTATATTACCATGCACCTTAGCTATAGGGCGACTGATGCAGGGGTTTTCCTGCATTTTTTCGCGGCCGCCAGAGCCTTATTTTATCGGTGAATGACTGCTGTGTGTCTGTGCGAATATAAGAACGAGCAGAGAGAGAGAGAGAGAGAGCCCTGCCCGTCGCGCGCACGCACTCTCACCGTCTTCAAACAACATGAGCTAGAGTTGTGACGTTCGCAAACGAACCGATTCTTTTGAACCGCTCATAAACATGAACAAAATCAATTGACACACGTAACGTATTTTTACCTTTTTAAACTGATTTTGATTGGGTGACAATTGTAGGTTACAGTTTGACAAAAGCACAGTATTATATTTTTATTGCAAATGTACAGAAATATAAGTTGACACCTTGCAGTTTGAATGATGTCCTGTATGAAGAAAATGACAGAGTATGTTTTTATGTTTCCACTGTTCGATCGCGCCCGTGCCTCTCTCTCTCTCTCTCTCTCTCTCACACACACACACACACACACACACACACAACATTTGCCAGCATTGCAATGTTGACATCGCAGCATGTTTATTAACGACAGAGCTTCAGAGCTAAGGCAGGGCTACAGATTAGGTGTCCCTAGAGTACCCGCGTATCTAGCAGTAGTTCCACATTACATTAATTTGCACGCAAGTTTTATTTATTTTTATACTGTGTATTCTCTGTGTATATTCATGCACTGTACCGTGACACCCGTACCATTTCGGTTCAATATGAATACATGTACCGTTCCACCCCTAGCTCACACCCATGCTTCTGGCAGTTCTTTCATGTTGAGTGGTTTACTCAAGTGAGAAATATACAGGTCCTTCTCAAAAAATTAGCATATTGTGATAAAGTTCATTATTTTCTGTAATGTACTGATAAACATTAGACTTTCATATATTTTAGATTCATTACACACAACTCAAAGTAGTTCAAGCCTTTTATTGTTTTAATATTGATGATTTTGGCATACAGCTCTTGAAAACCCAAAATTCCTATCTCAAAAAATTAGCATATTTCATCCGACCAATAAAAGAAAAGTGTTTTTAATACAAAAAAAGTCAACCTTCAAATAATTATGTTCAGTTATGCACTCAATACTTGGTCAGGAATCCTTTTGCAGAAATGACTGCTTCAATGCGGCGTGGCATGGAGGCAATCAGCCTGTGGCACTGCTGAGGTGTTATGGAGGCCCAGGATGCTTCGATAGCGGCCTTAAGCTCATCCAGAGTGTTGGGTCTTGCGTCTCTCAACTTTCTCTTCACAATATCCCACAGATTCTCTATGGGGTTCAGGTCAGGAGAGTTGGCAAGCCAATTGAGCACAGTAATACCATGGTCAGTAAACCATTTACCAGTGGTTCTGGCACTGTGAGCAGGTGCCAGGTCGTGCTGAAAAATGAAATCTTCATCTCCATAAAGCTTTTCAGCAGATGGAAGCATGAAGTGCTCCAAAATCTCCTGATAGCTAGCTGCATTGACCCTGCCCTTGATAAAACACAGTGGACCAACACCAGCAGCTGACATGGCACCCTAGACCATCACTGACTGTGGGTACTTGACACTGGACTTCAGGCATTTTGGCATTTCCCTCTCCCCAGTCTTCCTCCAGACTCTGGCACCTTGATTTCCGAATGACATGCAAAATTTGCTTTCATCCGAAAAAAGTACTTTGGACCACTGAGCAACAGTCCAGTGCTGCTTCTCTGTAGCCCAGGTCAGGCGCTTCTGCCGCTGTTTCTGGTTCAAAAGTGGCTTGACCTGGGGAATGCGGCACCTGTAGCCCATTTCCTGCACACGCCTGTACACGGTGGCTCTGGATGTTTCTACTCCAGACTCAGTCCACTGCTTCCGCAGGTCCCCCAAGGTCTGGAATTGGTCCTTCTCCACAATCTTCCTCAGGGTCCGGTCACCTCTTCTCGTTGTGCAGCGTTTTCTGCCACACTTTTTCCTTCCCACAGACCTCTTGCTTGAGGGTGTCAATGATGGCCTTCTGGACAGCAGTCAGGTCGGCAGTCTTACCCATGATTGCGGTTTTGAGTAATGAACCAGGCTGGGAGTTTTTAAAAGCCTCAGGAATCTTTTGCAGGTGTTTAGAGTTAATTAGTTGATTCAGATGATTAGGTTAATAGCTCGTTTAGAGAACCTTTTCATGATATGCTAATTTTTTGAGATAGGAATTTGGGGTTTTCATGAGCTGTATGCCAAAATCATCAATATTAAAACAATAAAAGGCTTGAACTACTTCGAGTTGTGTGTAATGAATCTAAAATATATGAAAGTCTAATGTTTATCAGTACATTACAGAAAATAATGAACTTTATCACAATATGCTAATTTTTTGAGAAGGACCTGTACTGTAGATAAATTTGCTTTGTATTGCCTTTGTTCTCCCTCAGGTTGCAGCTGTGACTGACATAGGGGGGGCGACTGTTGACGAGGCCACAAAAAGGATGATGACCTTCCTCCTAGACCATGCCCTATCCAGGCAGTATAACTTTCTGGGCCGAAATGGGAAGAGGGAGTTCAAGGCCTTAAAACTGTATGAAGTAATATACGGTAGGTGTGCATAATGTGGATAATGTTTTAAGTTGTACCGATAATAGAAAGGTGTCACTATACCCTAACACAGAGGTCTTCAATCCTGCTTCTGGAGGGCCACTGTCCTGCAAAGTTTAGTTCCAAGCCTTATCAAACCCACCTGAATCAGCTCGTCAAGCTCTTCAGAATCACTTGAATATTCAAAGGCAGGTGTGATGAAGCAGGCTGGAACTAAACTCTGCAGGATAGAGTTTCCCTAACATTCTCCCGTGATAAACATGTATATAAACATGTCGATTTTAAATATTGTGAATGTTGCTTTTGTTGTCCTGGCTCGCACATGTCTCTCAGTTGCTTAGCTTGTGTGTTCAAGAGAATGTTGTTTATTTCTAATAATCTTAATTTATATAGCTTTTTTCTTAAGATAGTTTTCTTTACAGTCCTGGCTAAGAGTTGTGTTGGCACATATGAAATAAGTGACCGTTATATTTGTTTCTTGAAGGAGGCTTAAAGAAAAATGCCATGACCAGCCAAATCACCCGTAAAGATGCCGAGAAGGCAGTCTCCAAGTGGCTCATTGGTGCTAGGGACCGTGGGGGTAATAGACAGGCCCGACAGGCAACCCCTCAACAAGGACTTTAGACTTCAGGCCCATTTGAGGTGGAAAGAAACTAATTCTGTCTGTGACAGTGAGGGAACACTACAAACGCATGTTGTAATAAATTTTACTTAAATAAAAACATAATTAATTGTATTACTGGTCTCTTTATTGTAGCTTGTTTAACCAAAGGTTTTCGGGTCTGTGGGACCCATTTTCAATGTTTGCTAACAGAAAAGGTTATGCTATTTATTATTTCTTCTAACTCAAGCATTGGCCGTGGCTCATTTTCTGTGAAGAACAAACAACTTATTTTCAATGACTGCACATGGTACACCCTCCAACACATAACTATTACATATGAGGTATTCGGGTCTACTGGACCCGAGTGTAATAATTGTAGGTGCTATGAAACTTAACTGTGTCGTCTTCTTAACTGGACCTGCTGTGTGTGTCTTGTCTGTGTGCGCGAATGTTGTCTTTCTGCACCTGCTATTCCCACATTAATTTACAAAATTGTTACATTTCAAGCACTTTAACCTGTTCTGATTAAGTTCTAAGAAATGAGCACCAATAATGATCAAAAAACTAGTTACTATTTTTTTTTTAATAAGTGAATTTCGTTGTTTTCTCACAAAAAAAATATGATCATATGATCATAATTGTGATCTTACAGGGGTAAATGGCAAATAAGAGCCATAAATTATGTATATGCCATTGGTAATATTGAGCTAAAGTAAACATCTATTAAGTATTTTTACATAAATTGTTATGGTTGTATTGATTTAAAAGCCTAATAATATGGGTCCACCAGACCCGGGAATATTGGCTGTGTAAGAAAAATATTAACATCGTACAATTGTTAAAGAACTGTATAGTCTGACTGTAAAATAGGCCCCAAAAATGAATTTGTTAGCTCATAATAATAATGGTTATTACCCATATGGGTAGAAGCAGGGACCCATAATCAGCCCATATGGGGCCCAGTTAAAGTGGGCCCCATATGGGAGAAACCTGGGTTGCCCATGTGGGTTTTAGCTAGGGCCCATGTGAAGCCCACCTTCAGCCCATCTGGGCTTGCCCACATGGGGCCACCATGGAACCCCTGGACAAAATTAACTGGGCCCCATCTAGGCAGCCCAGATGGGGCCCACTCACCAGCCCATATCCATGCCTTATGGGCCCCACATGGGTGTGTTGACAGGGTAATGTGCCCGCGCCCGCTCCGTCTCCCGTTCCCCAGATGCTGCCTGTTCATATGCTAGAGCATGTGAGGGCAGTCGGGCATGATTGGTAAAATAATTATTATTATTGATTACTAATTTTAATCAGTGCATAGTAAAAATTATTTTTGTTTTTCAACAAAATGTCATCGGACTGGGTTTTCTGTGCAGCCTAACGCGTTTCACATATGTATTTCAGAAATATGGATCTGCACCCAGCCTGTTTTATTTTGCTGTATGGATTTAAATCTGAGTGGTAAAGCTGTGGTACCCACTAGCGCAAAGAAGCGCAGACCAGTGTCAAGTGTAGTTAAACACACAGCAGTCATAACTTTTCTTTCAGTGCAAATACTTTATGCAAATCGACTGAAGTTGCAGACAATGGAGAATTACATTTTACTGTACCATATATCATAGCCACTGGAACGTTTAATTTTGCCAGGATTTAATTTATAAGTGTGCACAAATAGATGCGTAAATAAAAGGTTGATAAACAGATAATAACGCTTAGGCTTGTGAAAAGTCGGTGTTTCACGGTGTTCGGTCATCCATCGATTGAATCACTTGCCCACCGCCCAGCATCGGTTTGCATTTTATAGCGATAATGTCAATGTACACTGGAGATCAAAATTAGAACAATGTATAAACAACTGAACAATTCTGAAATAATGTCATCTTCACTGCTCAACAGTTGAAGGAGTTTTTGTCCTGTCTATACCATGCTACCAGAACACCTTTTCCACAAAATAACTAAGGCATTTCAACAAAAAACATTATTTTGCAGAAAACACACTGATCAAAATTAGAGAACAACAATGACTGTAGTATGGAAAGAGATTACAACAAAATTTTCTGAAGGTTACAACAGTCAGCAATTGGTAGGAAGTGTACAGGCCTCTGCTCTATTGGGTTGAGATCAGGACTCTGGGCAGGCCATGTCATTATTTCAGTGTTTTCAGTTTCAAGGAACTGCTTTACCCATTTTGCTGTGTGACATGGAGCGTTGTCCTGCATGAACACTGCGGGCTGATTGGGTGATGAACGCAGGGAAGGAACCATATGTTGTTGAAGAAGGTCCTGATAAACATTTGCATTCACTCTGCCATGTAGCTGTATAAGAGGCCCAACTCCTGCTGTAGAAAACATGCCCCAAACCATGACACTTCCTCCTCCATTTTTCACTGACTTCTTTACACACTTTGGATTCAGTCTTTCTCCAGTTTGTTGCCGAACATAATGTTTCCCATCAGACCCAAATAAATTAAACTTGCTTTCATCACTGAAGTGAACTTTGGACCAGTGCTCCTCTGTCCACACAACATGCTCCTCAGCAAAGCTTAGTTTTGATTCTTTCTGCTAATGAGAGGTTTGGTCACTGCAGAGTGGGCTTTCAGTCCAAATGCTCTTAAACGTCGAGACACTGTATGACGAGACAGATCCTTACCCTGTTCAGCGCTGAACTGGTGAGCAATTCCAGCTGCAGTGTGGAAACGATTGCCCATTGAAATCCTCCGCAGTATCCTGTCCTCCCTTGTATTTGTCTTCTGTGGACGACCAGCCTTCTTGGGGGACTTGAATGAGTTTGTGATGTTGTAAAGATTCAATATTCTTGAAATCACAGATTTGGAATGACCAACTTGTCTTGCTATGGCTGATAGGGTCATCCCTTTGGCCTTCATCTGGACAACCTGCTGCCGGAGGCTTTCAGTCACTTTAGAACGTCCCACCATCATGCAGAGTCAGTGAAACTGGAAGTTAGGCTGCCAGTTAAATAGGGGTTAACAGATAATCAAGGAAATTAGCACCAGGTGCCAGATTAACACAAATAACTGGGAGGTATCTGAAAGTGTTCTCTAATTTTGTGTTTTCTGCAAAATAATGTTTTTTGTTGAAATGCCTTAGTTATTTTGTGGAAAAGGTGTTCTGGTAGCATGGTATAGACAGGACAAAAACTCCTTCAACTGTTGAGCAGTGAAGATGACATTATTTCAGAATTGTTCAATTGTTTATAAATTGTTCTCTAATTTTGATCTCCAGTGTATGTAGGCCGCTAGTTCACCCAGAAGAAAATCGTCCACTTACAGCACGAGCAACAGCGCACGAGACGAGTGAACCAGCGAGTTGATTGACAGCACGATCGCGGAGGCAGAAGCACAAGAAAACTTGTTAATAAAAATTTTTTTGTAAATATAAAATTTTTGTTGTTAAAAAATACATTAAAGTTGTAGGCCTACATTATAAATGAACCATAAAATGTGGTTTAGTGGGGAAAATCAAAATACCTTAAGCCCCGGTCAGACTACACGATTTTTTTGTCGGTTACGACAGGCACTGTGTCAGATTATGCGATT
The DNA here is from genome assembly GCA_033026305.1 of Cirrhinus molitorella. Classification (NCBI taxonomy): domain Eukaryota; kingdom Metazoa; phylum Chordata; class Actinopteri; order Cypriniformes; family Cyprinidae; genus Cirrhinus; species Cirrhinus molitorella. The sequence continues at coordinate 14,494,033 of CM065123.1, read as the reverse complement.
TTGATTCATAAAATCTTGTCGTGTCCTGAACCAGAAACATGTCAGACTACACGATGCTACCAGAACATTCATCGTATGCCGTCATAACAACGTACGTGCTATCATCGATACAGCGGGACCAAGGTGTTCTGAGTGTAAACAAACAATGCTAGCAAACAGCGTGTTTTGCCCTGTCTTGTCATCAGAAAAGCCCCAAAAAGGAGGACCAGACATTAGACACAAATCTGGATTACATGACAGGATAGCATGGGCTGTCAAAGAGAACTGAGGTAAAATAGTTTTTATTTTACCTTTCTTTCACTCTGTCGCGGTAGTCCCTCATCATAAATGCGTGAGTAGCTCCACAGAAGTTGTAAAATTCCTCCTAGCAGGACTGATACCATTGTCTCTTTTTCGTTTCGGCATGTTTGAAAGCTTGTACACTGTTAAAAATTGCTGTAAAAAAACTGCCAAATTTTGACAGTAACATGCTGTTTTCCATTAAAACAGTGTATTCCGGATAATATTAGTCATTTTCGAGAAAGTAGTCTGCCGCTATATCGTGAATTAACGGCGTTCAAAATCGACACTCAGAGTCTGTGTTTCAAATCACACCCTACACCCTCATTCACTATTCCCTTCATGAGTTTACTAATACAGTCCACCTGACAGAGACAGTGAAAACTAATGAGTAAATTCAGACACTGATGAACAGCTGCTGTTAATGAGCAGATCTACTGATTGAAAGAGAAACAAGACAAACACAAGGACTACAACTGACTTGAGTCACAGATTTAAATGAAATCAACTGAATATTTAAACAACACACAGTCTTACCAGCTTCACGCATTTCTAATCAGACTGACTTTATTTCTGTCAGAAATCTAGAGATGATCTTATTGAGAATGAAGGTTTAGATGATGATATTTTAGATTAGCTTGACATTACCATTGTGGAGATCAGTGTTTGCTTTAGTTGGGCTCCTGACCTTTGGCTTTTGAACATTACTTTGCTGTAACTGTATCTTCCAATGATTTAGTTGTGTGATGTTGGCTGTAAGCATCATACTGTAGTCTGACTTTGACCTTTGCTGGTCATTTGAAATACTGTTAGCAGTGTGGACTCATTATTTATGGTTTATTTTTCCCCAGGGCTTTATATTATGAGCTTAACCAGTGTGGTGACAATCAGAAATGCAGGATTTAATAACAGTGCAGGTTTAAATCAATTTGAACTACTGTTTCAAAAACACTCAAAAATAGACATCAAGAATCAGCATATGAATCTCAACAATGGTGACAATCAAAAGCTTCATGCTGCAATGCATGCTGGGTACCAGCACATTACAACGCTCATTCATGACTCCCAGCATGCATTGCGGCATGAATAAATTATGCTGATGAATTGTCTATTTATTTTCTTGAATTCTTACTGTTTTTTCTTTTGCGTTGCATTTTAGTATTGTGTTTTGTAATTTTCAGAAAATATCAGTTTCTTTATTTTGAGGATTATCACCATTGTTGAGATTCATATGCTGATTCTTGATGTGTGTGTTCAAATCACAAGAGCGATTTTTTTTCTTCATAAATTTTGTTTTTATGGTCTTTCACAACAGTTCTCCTCAGGTTATTTAGCTTTTATTCTCGATATTCAATAAAAGAGAAGATGCTGATAAGAACTAGTGAATCAAGAGTAAGGTTGTTAAAACAAACTCATAAATGTCAGAATCAGACTTTCCTTTTCTTTGGCTCTTTAAACCATGTGTTATTAAATCACATTGTTACAGCAGCCAACAAAAAGTTAATGCTAAAATGTTAAGGTCCAAGAGCCCGACTAAAGTAAACACTGATCTCCATCATGGTAGTGGCAATAAGATAATAAGACAATAGAGTCAATAAGATCTTCTGTAGACTTCTGACAGAAATAAAATCAGTCTAGTAATAAGTGAAGCTGGTAATGCTTAGGAGTTGTTTATTGAGATCTTGAGAGATTTCATTACTTCTTTTATTTCAGTTGATTTCATCTGTGGCTAAAGTCAGTTGTAGTTCTTGTGTTTCTCTTTCATTCAGTGATTCTGCTTGTTAACAGCAGGTGTTCATTAGTAATGCTCAACCATCACTTAATTAATCACAGAATTATCTCATTAACTTCAGTGTTACTCAAACACTGTAGTGTGGACACATTATTTGTTCACTTAAAACTGAGGATTTTGCTGTGGAATTTAAAGGGTTAAAGATGTAAGATGGGAAAAAAACAGCATTAAATGTAATTTAACTGTAATAAACTGTAATTAATTTACGGCAAATCACTGTAGAAAAACAGTATCTTGCTGGCATCCAAGCTGCCAGTAAATTACCGTTAATTCAAGGAAAAACAGTGATATACTGTAAACTGTAACAGTCAGATTTAGCCAACAAAACAAGTTAATTTCACTCAAATATTATTGAATGTTAATAGAAAAACAGTTATGCAAAGTCCTTAACTGGTCAGGAGAGTACATATTTAACTGTACTGTATTGATATGTTTTTGCACAAGAGAGATCTGTTAGTTTTGTGGGTCACCATTGTGCTGGAGAGTAGAGTCTGTGCTTCAGTCAATGATGAGCCACAAACACTGATGTTTTGCTGCTTTATTTAAGGACAGTAACTGTGTGTTTGCTGATGCAGTGATTTAGTACATGTGTGCTAATGATGATCAACAAAGATTTCAGTAAAAGTCATGTCATGGTTGGTTTTCTTATTACACTTTAAGTGTTTGCTCTTTTAAATTAAGATTTATTTATTTTATCATGGACTCAAATGAAAAAAAATCACTGTACTAACACCATATAAGCACTACTTCTTTGAAAACACATGGTTTGAAGCAATCGGTTTCCAAAATGAAATGAGTTACCACATGGTATAATAACAGTAACATACTGTAACAATGAAGAGTTGTAAATTAACGGTAGAAAGCTGTAAATTAACAGTACAATGCTGGCACCCCAGCTGCCAGTAGATTACTGTTATTTTACAGTGCAATTTTTTACAGTGTAGGAATGCGTTTCTGTGCTCCACTGTCACAGATGTGACGGAACTTGTCGTATACGATGTAAAAAATATTAAACATGCTAGTCTTTCTGTTTTGACGTCGTGAAGCATCGCAGGCATGTCGTGGACTATGACACACTACACGATTTTGAAGCGTTTGAATCTTGTGTCCCGACGCCCATTGTCGTATACGAATCCCTACGACACCCTACGACAAGCAAATCGTGGCAAAATCGGGCTAAAATCGTGTAGTCTGACCAGTAGCCTACTGTTTAAACAAGCCTACGCGTTATTATCTATAGCTATTTATCAACATTTTACTCAAGCGACTAGTTGTGCACTTATTCCTGGCAAAATTAATGGCTGTGATACAGTAGCCTACAGTAAAAATTAAATTCTCGTCGGTACCTTCAGTTGATTTGTAATATAGTATTTATACTGACCATCGCTTGTCCAAAATTGAGCATGTCTAAAAGAAAACTTCTGACTGCTTATTGTAGCTATTTACACGCTGCTTTGCGCTGTCTATATAGCGCAGCTTCGCCGCTCAGATAAATCCATACAGAAAAATAAAACCGGCTGGATGCAGATTAGGCTTCTGAAATGCATATTTCTGTGAAACGCGTTAGGTTGCACAGAAGAAAGCGCAGTCAGAAGACTATAATTTTTAAAAAATAATTGTACTCATTTTAAAATAGAAAGAAACTAAAAATTACAAATGCTGTAAATTATTTTAAAGCCTTAAACATTTATAACATGAATAATTTGTACTTGTTATGGACATGTAATCAGGGTATCTTCCGTCCATTCCATATCCATTTTCAAACAAAAAAACGGAAAACGAAAAAACGGATCATTTTTTTCATTTACCATTTCATCATAACATGAACAAAAATAAATAAGGATTTTAAAAATAAGGAAAATACACATTTTTCTTTATTTTGTTTTTCATTCTTACTTATTAAAACTAAATTAGCAAAAATAAAATAAAGAAAATCGTAAAAAACTACCTTTTCAACGAAGAAAAACTTTTCTCGTCAGCATTTACAATGGTCAACAGCAGGGGCAGCAAAGACACGGCAACAGGTTAGAAGGTACATGACCTCCGTGAAGTTGGCCCCCCACCCAACACAAAACGTCGGCAAAATAGTCTCATTCGTTTGTGCTCCGTTTGTGCTGGTTTGTGCTGCAATTTTTTTTTGTTTGTGCTGCTTCGGTTTTTTTAGATATTAAAAAAGTATGTATAGGTCATTCAGCGGTCACGCAGCCCCCCACATGCTCCAAATTTATCCAAAATGGACTCATTCGTTTGTGCTTCGTTTGTGCTGCTTTGTGCCGGTGAAAGTTTCGTTTGTGCTGTTTCTGTTATTAAAATATTACACATTGAATTCTGGGCGATGACGTCACCATGCTCCAAATTCATCCCAAATAGTCTCATTCGTTTGTGCTTCGTTTGTGCTGGTTTGTGGCGTTAAAAGTTTCGTTTGTGCTGCTTTCTTGTTTAAATATATTAAAATAATTTTTAATTAGCCTGCTAGTTTCTAAGGTCACGCAGCCCCAAACACGCTCCAGATTCACCCCGGGTATTCTTGTTCGCTTGTGCTGGATTGTGCCGGTGAAGTTTGTTTGTGCTGTTTCTGTTATTAAAATAATAGATACTGTTTTTTGCTGATGACGTCCCCCCATGCACGCCCCAAATCTACCCCAAATAATCTTGTTTGTTTGTACCGAAAATTTCGATTATGTTTCTGTTATTAAAATACACTGAATTATGAATAAATGACATCATGTTATAAAAATATTCATTTCCATTACTACCATTTGTGTACCCAGTTTTACAACAAATAGTGCAAACAACGCTGCCTCAGTTTGCATGACTGACTGAACGCAACTCACAAACTGCACAATCTTATTGACTTCGTGTTACATTCTCCCACATCTTGAAAAGCAAAAGCACAAACAAACGAGACTAATTTAACCCTATTTTTAAGTTAAATTTGGAAAACGTTTGGAGTATTTATTTGTTGTTGTTGTTCGGTAAATATAAGTTTTCGTTTTTTCAAGGATCGAACAGCGGCCATAAGAAGGCTGCTCTTAGTCTGTTTGATCAATTTATACCTTCTTAAATCATCACGACTTACCTCAAATAAAATAGGCAAGTATAAAACACTAAAATCTATAGATATAAAACAGGGCAATAAAGCAATGTTAGTTTAAACGTTAAACCTAGATAAATGTGTGCTGTTAGGCGCACATCCAATCGTTTTGCGGAAAGGGGATGCTGAAGCCGTTTTGCGGGACATGAAGGCGCCAGCGCTATCATTTTTTTCAGTGGAAACAATCTATAATTATCCATCATTTTTAACACATCATTCGGAAATATAAATGGTCTACGTTTTATTTGTAATAATATCAACAAAACGTTACAAACTGGTTTTATAAAATAAAGAAAACAAACATGAGGCTTTCTGCTGTCATGTAGCCATGCTTCACAAAACGAACAGAAAATCAGCGCATACATCCTTCATAAAAATAATAAATATATAAATAGAACGCTTTCAATTATTACTTATCGAAACACATTAACATATTAATAAAAAAAACGTTCATTATAATCTGTAAAGTGGTGTTGTGTTCTTTCAGATGTGCGCACTGTAAAAAATTGCACTGTAAAATAACAGTAATCTACTGGCAGCTGGGGTGCCAGCATTGTACTGTTAATTTACAGCTTTCTACCGTTAATTTACAGCTCTTCATTGTTACAGTATGTTACTGTTATTATACCATGTGGTAACTCATTTCATTTTGGAAACCGATTGCTTCAAACCATGAGTTTTCAAAGAAGTAGTGCTTATATGGTGTTAGTACAGTGAATTTTTTTTCATTTGAGTCCATTATAAAATAAATAAATCTTAATTTAAAAGAGCAAACACTTAAAGTGTAATAAGAAAACCAACCATGACATGACTTTTACTGAAATCTTTGTTGATCATCATTAGCACACATGTACTAAAGAGACTATCACTGCATCAGCAAACACACAGTTACTGTCTTTAAATAAAGCAGCAAAACATCAGTGTTTGTGGCTCATCATTGACTGAAGCACAGACTCTACTCTCCAGCACAATGGTGACCCACAAAACTAAATTAAACTAACAGATCTCTCTTGTGCAAAAACATATCAATACAGTACAGTTAAATATGTACTCTCCTTACCAGTTAAAGACTTTGCATAACTGTTTTTCTATTAACATTCAATAATATTTGAGTGAAATTAACTTGTTTTGTTGGCTAAATCTGACTGTTACAGTTTACAGTATATCACTGTTTTTCCTTGAATTAACGGTAATTTACTGGCAGCTTGGTTGCCAGCAAGATACTGTTTTTCTACAGTGCTTTGCCGTAAATTAATTACAGTTTATTACTGTTAAATTACATTTAATGCTGTTTTTTTCCCATCTTACATCTTTAACCCTTTAAATTCCACAGCAAAATCCTCAGTTTTAAGTGAACAAATAATGTGTCCCCACTACAGAGTGTTTGAGTAACACTGAAGTTAATGAGATAATTCTGTGATTAATTAAGTGATGGTTGAGCATTACTAATGAACACCTGCTGTTAACAAGCAGAATCACTGAATGAAAGAGAAACACAAGAACTACAACTGACTTTAGCCACAGATGAAATCAACTGAAATAAAAGAAGTAATGAAATCTCTCAAGATCTCAATAAACAACTCCTAAAACAGCATTACCAGCTTCACTTATTACTAGACTGACTTTATTTCTGTCAGAAGTCTACAGAAGATCTTATTGACTCTATTGTCTTATTATCTTATTGCCACTACCATGATGGAGATTAGTGTTTACTTTAGTCGGGCTCTTGGACCTTAACATTTTAGCATTAACTTTTTGTTGGCTGCTGTAACAATGTGATTTAATAACACATGGTTTAAAGAGCCAAAGAAAAGGAAAGTCTGATTCTGACGTTTATGAGTTTGTTTTAACAACCTTACTCTTGATTCACTAGTTCTTATCAGCATCTTCTCTTTTATTGAATATCGAGAATAAAAGCAAAATTACCTGAGGAGAACTGTTGTGAAAGACCATAAAAACAAAATCGCTCTTGTGATTTGAACACACACATCAAGAATCAACATATGAATCTCAACAATGGTGATAATCCTCAAAATAAACAAACTGATATTTTCTGAAAATTACAAAACACAATACTAAAATGTAACGCAAAAGAAAAAACAGTACGAATTCAAGAAAATAAATAGACAATTCATCAGCATAACTTATTCATGCCGCAATGCATGCTGGGAGTCATGAATGAGCGTTGTAATGTGCTGGTACCCAGCATGCATTGCAGCATGAAGCTTTTGATTGTCACCATTGTTGAGATTCATATGCTGATTCTCGATGTCTATTTTTGAGTGTTTTTGAAACAGTAGTTCAAATTGATTTAAACCTGCATTGTTATTAAATCCTGCATTTCTGATTGTCACCACACTGGTTAAGCTCATAATATAAAGCCCTGGGGAAAAATAAACCATAACTAATGAGTCCACACTGCTAACAGTATTTCAAATGACCAGCAAAGGTCAAAGTCAGACTACAGTATGATGCTTGCAGCCAACATCACACACCCAACCATAACCGTTCTACCATAACTAAATCATTGGAAGATACAGTTACAGCAAAGTAATGTTCAAAACCCAAAGGTCAGGAGGCCAACTAAAGCAAACACTGATCTCCACAATGGTAATGTCAAGCTAAACTAAAATATCATCATCTAAACCTTCATTCTCAATAAGATCATCTCTAGATTTCTGACAGAAATAAAGTCAGTCTGATTAGAAATGCGTGAAGCTGGTAAGACTGTGTGTTGTTTAAATATTCAGTTGATTTCATTTAAATCTGTGACTCAAGTCAGTTGTAGTCCTTGTGTTTGTCTTGTTTCTCTTTCAATCAGTAGATCTGCTCATTAACAGCAGCTGTTCATCAGTGTCTGAATTCACTCATTAGTTTTCACTGTCTCTGTCAGGTGGACTGTATTAGTAAACTCATGAAGGGAATAGTGAATGAGGGTGTAGGGTGTGATTTGAAACACAGACTCTGAGTGTCGATTTTGAACGCCGTTAATTCACGATATAGTAGCAGGCTACTTTCTCGAAAATGACAAATATTACCCAGAATGCACTGTTTTAATGGAAAACAGCATGTTACTGTCAAAATTTGGCCGTTTTTTTACAGCAATTTTTAATAGTGCGGTGCCGCCTTGCTCATATGCTGTTCTTGTTATGTTCTGCTTATAATGACATACAGGCTTATGCTCTGAATAAATTGTGGTGTGTAAGCAGGTGAAGTTGCGTTGGTCAATTTTGATAACAGATGCATTTTTGGCTCGGCCCACCCAATTTTCTCTGGGACCACTCACATTGTGATTCCTGGCTATGCTACTGCTTTAAAAAGCTAAGGCCGCACAAACGAAATTTTTAACGGCACAAATCACAAATCGTTGTTTGCACTATTTGTTGTAAAACTGTGGGTACACAAATGGTAATAATGGAAATGAATATTTTTATAACATGATGTCATTCATTCATAATTCAGTGTATTTTAATAACAGAAACATAATCGAAATTTTCGGCACAAACAAACAAGATTATTTGGGGTAGATTTGGAGCATGCATGGGGGGACGTCATCAGCAAAAAAACAATATCTATTATTTTAATAACAGAAACAGCACAAACAAACTTTTCACCGGCACAATCCAGCACAAGCGAACGAGATAACCGGGGTGAATCTGGAGCGTGTTTGGGGCTGCCTGACCTTAGAAACTAGTAGGCTAATTAAATATTATTTTAATATATTTAAACAAGTAAGCAGCACAAACGAAACTTTTAACGCCACAAACCAGCACAAACGAAGCACAAACGAATGAGACTATTTGGGATGAATTTGGAGCATGGTGACGTCATCGCCCAGAATTCAATGTGTAATATTTTAATAACAGAAACAGCACAAACGAAACTTTAACCGGCACAAAGCAGCACAAACGAAGCACAAACGAATGAGTCCATTTTGGATAAATTTGGAGCATGTGGGGGGCTGCGTGACCGCTGAATGACCTATACATACTTTTTTTAATATCTAAAAAAACCGAAGCAGCACAAACAAAAAAATTTGCAGCACAAACGGAGCACAAACGAATGTGCTCCGAGACTATTTTGCCGACGTTTTGTGTTGGGTGGGGGGCCAACTTCACGGAGGTCATGTACCTTCTAATCTGTTGCCGTGTCTTTGCTGCCCCTGCTGTTGACCATTGTAAATGCTGACGAGAAAAGTTTTTCTTCGTTGAAAAGGTAGTTTTTTACGATTTTCTTTATTTTATTTTTGCTAATTTAGTTTTAATAAGTAAGAATGAAAAACAAAATAAAGAAAAATGTGTATTTTCCTTATTTTTAAAATCCTTATTTATTTTTGTTCATGTTATGATGAAATGATAAATAAAAAAATGGTCCGTTTTTTCGTTTTCCGTTTTTTTGTTTGAAAATGGATATGGAATGGACGGAAGATACCCTGATTTACCCTGATTGTACACGGACCTGCTCTAGTTGTATGTATCTTAAATTTACTCACAAGACAAAATAAAAATAAACAGAAGGAACATAATTTGAACAAATATTCAAACATCCTTCTGCAATCTGCACCAATTAACGTTACAAGTTGAAAGACAAAAAAAATAGCACGGTCTTTCGTTCCAGTCCAGTGATAACTGGTTCTTCCATTTCACAAATTAGCAACCATGCGATTGGCTGTTAGTCTTCCGCACTACATTTCCCACGGTGCACTGCTTTGTTGTTACGTGACAGAAGTAACTTTCAAGGCACGCAAACGCAGCAGTGTCTCGTGATGGGGGCGGTTTGGCGTCAGTCTTTCCCGTCTGGAGTCTGACGCACTCCGCCAGCCAATAAGCTCATGTAGCACTTCGGCGCCCGAGCCCGCTGTGGAGGCAGGATTTCTTAAAATAAAGATGGCAGATGTTGTCGAAGGAGACGGCACTCGCTCCGCTGGCCCTTCCACGCTTCACTCGGCGGCTCGCAACGGCTCCGGTATGAGCTCGGGAACGATCGCCGGCGGCCTCGTCGCGACCACGGTCACCTCCGGGCCTCGGCTGGTCCGCATTGTCAAGTCGGACTCCGGCTACGGCTTCAATGTCCGCGGGCAAGTAAGCGAAGGAGGGCAACTGAGGAGCATCAACGGCGAACTTTACGCCCCGCTGCAGCACGTCAGCGCCGTGTTACCGGGCGGCGCGGCGGACCGAGCTGGAATCTCAAAGGGCGACCGTATTCTAGAAGTGTAAGTTTATTTGTAACGTTAAATGATCTATGGACTAACGTTACGTCAAGGCGCGCTTAGCAACGCTGCCCACCTTAACCGTCATCCCTTGATAGACAGAAAGAGGCCAGTTTGCTCTTAAACACCGTAGGCGAAAGTCAACAGTGCATTTGAGGGTGTCTGAAGAGAGAAATGACGCCGTAATCCAGTGCAACTGCTAACGTGGCTAATAAGTGGGTTGATGTATATTGGAGCGAGAAGCTGAAAGTTAGCCAGCCTTGTCACTGCATCTTTTCAGTCACGGAAAATACGATATATTAATTAAAATGTACGTCAATAGAGCTTCCCCTAAGACACATTTGTCCAGGAGTGCAGAAAGCACTTGTTTACAGCAGGATCTGATATTCTGAGCGCATCCAGGTTTGTCATTCAGATATCTAGTATTAAAATCATCCCATATCCTGTAGGTTTTAGGATATGTCTCCTTTTTTGAAGGACATCTGACAGAACTGACTTTGTTTTCACAAATTTTAGCCTCCCTGGTCTTAAAACTATAGTTACCCAAAAATACAAATTATGTCACCATCTACCAACCCTCATGTTGTTCCACACCTGACTTTTTTGGGGGGTTTTACTGTGGACCACAAAAGGGCATCCTAGCCAGGATGACATCCTCAATCATTTTGCTTTCCTTGTATGGAAAATAAGACGACTTGAAAGTAAATAGGGATTGTTATATTCACTCAATTGCGTTCTTTAGAAGTAAGTTACATTTACATTTACATTTAGGCATTTGGCAGACGCTTTTGTCCAAAGCGACATACAGTTGGGAGAACATAGAGCGATTCACTCTTCTTAAGTTATATGCATTTGGAACAAAATGAGGGTGAGTAAATGATGACATGCTTTTTTATTTTTGGCTGAACTATCCCTTTAACATCTCTTTGTATGCAGTGTCTCTGCCTGTCATATGCATCGGTGTATGTCTCTGCGTGAATGGCTGCTTCATTTCCACTAGATAAAGGAGGTTTGTGTTTGGACGCGTTTGTCTTCATTGCAGATTCAGGTCACATACGGCACTGTGAACAGACGAGCTCTCTCATTCCCTCTCATCTTGCTGTAGCTGACTGCGCACTGTTCTGAGCAAAATCAAAATAAACCGCACTGGACAATTGTGCAAACAATGGCACACACCTTTTGAATGATCGGCACATCCTTTTCATAAGCGTTGTGATCTCTAACATTTGCAGCATGATTATGTAACCGCAGACTTGGATATCTATTAGCAGGAGCGTCTGGGTTATATTTGGTTTGCAGTGTGTTATTTGATGTTATTGTGTCCCTCGAATCTTCACTGAAGCGGTTCCGGTTGCATGTTAATATTCACAGGGCACCTCATTGATGCTGGCGTTGGTTGCCATGGTGACAAGTGGTTTCCGTGGCGCTGAAGGCGAGAGAGCTCAGCATCAGCATCAAGTCAGTGTAAACTCAGGACAGAGAGATGCTCATCCATCTTATAAACACCAACTCTTTCTGTTTTGTGGATGCTCCTAAAAGACAAGCCCCCTAAACTGAAGGGGTTGGTTAAATATATCAGTTTTCTTATTAATTGTTATCAGTTCTGATATTGATTTTTAAAGTGTAAAGAGCAAGCCTTTACACTGTGCTTATTTTCAGTTGCTGCATGCAAACGTACAGTGCTGCAGAGTTCCCTGTGTCTAGCTGATCTAATTTACATACAGTTTGGGTCTTGTTGTTATATTTTTTTAAATTATAGTTTTGTAATGTACATGCATTCGGCATGTAATTGGTTGCAACTAAATGACTGTGAACCTCAAAATATTGGCAAACAACATATTTATATTGAGTCTTCATTGTGTGCTACTATGCATAAACAAACATGCAACAAACAAATGACTCTTTTTTTTTTTTTTTTTTTTTTTTTTTTAGTGAATCACTAGCTGTGTTTCCATTACCCTTCACAAAACCAGTCATAAGGGTCAGTTTTTTTTAAAATTGCGATTCTGAATAAATAAGCTTTGCATTGATGTATGGTTTGTTACATACAACTTTTTGAAAATCTAGAATCTGAGGGTGCAAAAAATCGAAATATTGAGAAAATTAATTGCCTTTAAATTTTTCCAAATGAAGTTCTTAGCAATGAATAATACTAATCAAAAATTAAGTTTTGATATATTTACGGTAAAAAAACATACAAATTATCTTCATGGAACGTGATCTTTACTTCTATATCCTAACGATTTTTGGTATTAAAAAAGCGATAATTTTGACCCATACAATGTATTTTTGTCTATTGCTACTAGACATGTGCCGGTATTCGGTAATACGATATATCACGATAATGAATATGCACGGTATTGTTATTGTGGGCATTTCAAAATACCGAAAATAATTGTTTATTAAAAGTTATTCCGAATTTTGAAAGCATTTTAAGCATACTTTTCCCATTAACTGGTTAAATGCACAACACACTTGTAAACTGCGTCGAAGATGCGTGATGTAAACAGAAGCACATGGCAGAACGCGTAAGGGACGCTCCGGATTAAAGTGAAAGTGTCATTCACTCTCTGACAGCAGATGGCGCTAAACCGCAAATGCAACGTTAACCCAGAAACAAAGCAGCTGCGCTACTTTCTAAAACGTATTTAAATGATTTATTTAGCCATTTAGATTTTTGTATTTGCAATGGTGTTTATCACAACACCAAATACTTTAATATTTAGACTCCATAGGCTATTTATTTTAACACTTTTTACATTTTAATCTGGACTACAACATGCCCTAGATATTGTTTGAAAGTGTATTCTAAGTGATTCTTTATTGTTCTGTCACACTTTACTTTAGGGCTTCATTAGTTAACATTACTTAATTAGTTAACATAAACCGAAAAAAATCTTCTAAACATGCATTCATTTTAGATAATGTCAATATAATAGTAATCAAATTAAAATTAAAATCAAAGTTTATTTTTTTTTTAAATAAACCGAGCTAACATGAACTAAAAGTTGTTATTTTTAACAAAGATTAATAACTTCTGTATCAAATGTAGCTTTTGTTCACTGATCATGTTAACTAATAATAAACTAATAAGATCTTACTGTAAAGCGATACCTATTGGTCTTTTAATTCTTTTGCACTTTAATCTGTGTAAAATTTTGAACTTTATACATTTTTTGTGTATTGCTTTATTGTGTTTTAATGTTCAGAATTTCTTGTACTGTATTATGACATCACTTTTTTGCAACTAAATTTCAATATCGTGATAATACTGTATACCGTGATAAAAACATTATCAATTTATCGCAACATGAAAATTTGATACCGGCATATCCCTAATTGCTACAAATATACCCATTCTACTTAAGACTGGTTTTGTGGTCCAGGGTCATATATGTGATTGAAACATGCCTGTAGCTAGGTTTCCATCATCCTGTTGTATGCACATTCTGAAGTATCACATCAGAAACAACAGAAACTGCAAAATTCTACAAAAATTCCCTTGATTCGCAAAAAAGTGTTTGCTCTCCCTTGAAGGTTTTTTGACAAAAAAATGAGAGATTAATTTAGCAAATAAATTTCTCCACACACACCAAAAAAACTCATATGACTTTGCGTGATTGGACTGGATATCTTGACTAACCAGTGCACTGATCTCATTGCCCAGCATCGGAAATGTTATGGTCATATAATTGCCTTCCAGAACTGTTTCTTACAAGACTGTGTTCTAGGGCTGTGTTCGATGCATCGATACGTCGATGTATCGTCACAGAGATTTTACGATACGAGTATTGATACAGCTGTCTCTGTATCGATATTGTGGCACGTACGTAGCAGTGGACCGCGCTTAATTTGAATACAAGAACACAGTTTAAAACGGAGTAGAAAAGTGCAAGCGGTTTGAAAAAGATAATGAATAGGGCATAATATATAGGCTTCGCTCCAACAAGGTTTAATCTGTCTGCGGAGGAACATATCCGGGGTTGCCCGATATAAAGAGACGCAATCCCCGAAACGTATTTGCTAAGTGTGTTACTTGTCTTTGTCAACCTGGCAACCATGTGTACGCGCTTTCTCTCCAATGTGGATAAACACGCTGAAAACACCGGTTAGCTTGCAGTTTAGCGATCTCAGTTTAAAGTGTTAATTTATAAGAGAGAGAGAGAGGCAGAGGCTGTGTATGTATGAATTACCACAGATTTGCCATGTTTCTTTATTTACAGTGAAGCTATTGCTTTAGAAATGTTACCAGCTCCTTGTTGAGAGAGAACGTATATCTTCAGCTGAATGTCTGCGCACGCAACGTGAGTGATCCTTTTGAGTGACAAGTGTGTGCTTGAGCTACAGTGAAGACTGTGCATTAGTTTAGAACTCTTCTAATTTTTGTTTATTTTTTAAATGTAGAGAGTGTGATGATTTGTGTAATGGTAACCTACCAGCAATGTAAAGATGATTTTTAAATATATATATATATATATATATATATATATATTAGAATGAGTACATTACAGTATAAATGTATTAGAATGAGTACATTATTTATGGGCTTAAAAACAAGATGCAAACAATTAAAATACTGTACCTGATTGGGAGTGCTCAATGTAAACATGAAACACATGCTGTTACTTATTTTGCACTGTGGTACAGTTATGGAGGCCCTTCATAATGCAGAGGTCAACTGCCAATTCTGCCAAGAGTTAGCAATGGCCCTATATGCAGTGTTTTCCTAAATTCTTTTGGTGAAATACAGTGCAGTCCTGTATCGGGATACGTATCGTATCGTGACTTTGCTGGTGATACACAGCCCTACTGTGTTCCCAAACAGCTGACATCCGCCTTTGAAAGCAGTGACTGCATCTAATGTGTTTTTGTTTATTAAATATGAAAATTATTATATTTAGTGGCTTATCCTCCTTTTCTTAGTGATATTTAGTGCCATTTTATCAGGAAGTGACGATTTTGTTCTCTTTGACGCGTTGGATGGAAACGATGCTCATTCGCAAATGTTTTAAGCAATATTCCAATTTTGTGCACAAGTTAAATTCACAGTTTTGGATGGAAGCCTGGCTAGTGAGGATACAGCTTAACCAATGTAGCCTCACTTCCAAAATGAATGATTCTTGTAAGCCAGTTCTTTTAGTCTAGAAAGTCAAGCTTACCCATTTGAATCAGGTAAGAACTCTATCCCGCATAATTTAAAGCATTGAAGTGAAGTCATAGCAATTTTTTGGTGACATTTTTGTCAGCAAAAAAGGTTCATTGTTGTCAGGAGAGTGGCGATGTAAGAAGCACAGCTCACACGGTAGTCTCTTTCAAGCCAAGCAGCTTTCTGTTGGTAAATGGGGTGAAACTGCATGAAGAAATTTAACCTGTTGTAAAATTTGCATGGGGAAATCTTTAGCCCTCATACTAAATTCACAGTTGTAGATTCCTATGACTGGGTTTCACCTGCAAAATTTGTGAAACAACAACTTTTCCCTGCAATATGCCCGTTTGAATCAGAATCAACTCGAGTGTTTGTTGAATCTGTTTCTGTACCCAGCACTTTAAAGGGTTCATTCACCCAAATATGAAAATTCTGTCATTAATTACTCGCCCTCATGTCGTTCCAAACAGACCCTCAGAATAAAAATTAAGATATTTTTGCTGAAATCTGAGAGCCCAAAAAGAAAATAAAGACATCGATAAAAATAGTCCATGTGGTTCAACCTTAATGAAGCTTATTCAACAATTGTAGCTTCATTATATTAAGGTTGAACCACTGATGTCAAATGGATTATTTTAATAATGTCTTTACTACCTTTCTGGTCCTTAGACTTGTCAGTTGCGTTGTTGTCTGTGCTGTCAGAAAGTTCTCGGATTTCTTCAAAAATAGTAATTTGTGTTCATAAGATGAACAAAGGTCTTACTAGTTTGAAATGACATGATCATTTTCATTTTTGGGTAAACCGTTCCTTTAAATCTCTCAGTTCTCTCTACTCACTGTTACCATGTTATAAATGGGTAAATGTACTGTAGAATGTTATGTCAAATATGTAATGGAGGGCTCAGCTTTTAGAAAGTGGAAGACTGGAAGTACACTTGGAGTGGTCTGGGAGCAGGTCATCCTGCTCTGTCTCTTGTGTTTAATGAAGTGTCAAAAGGAGGGAGATGGTGTGAAGACACAATGTAGGTTGGAGCTACAGTCAAAATGTTTCCATGGGCAAAACAAAGATATGATTCAGTGGTGTGATATTAACAGCTCTTTTATGTACAGTATGGAGGAACAGTGAGCGTTTAGTTGATTCAGCTTTTCTTTGAGTGGCTGACTGAGAGCGCCTTTGAGTGTCTACGAGAAATGGAGAGAGAGAGAGTATGTCAATGTACTGCTGATTGCTGTTGAGTAACTCTTAAGTACTTTGTTCCAGTGATCTTACTGCAACGTATTTGCTGGAAACTCTTCAGTTCACGTTGGATTACATGCCCCCCACCCTCAGAAAGGGCTTGTTTCCTGCCCTGGATAATCTTCGAAACCTATATAACCGCCAGAACGAAATGTTTTGCGTATTAACTGTATCAAACATATACACATACTACATCCATCACAGATTTTGAGGTCACACTCAAGTTTTCAGGGCAGGAAATGTCATACTTTGAGTAAGACCTGTTCAGTCGTCTCCTGAGAACTTTCTGCTGTAATAAAACCTGATTTCAAGCAGCGCTCAAAAATAACGCTTTTTTGGGCCAGTAGTTCAGATGTTTACAAAAGAAAAGAATGACTTGTTTCATTTTTATCTATACTGCCTTTCAAAAGTTTGGGATCAGTAAGATTTTTAATCTTTTATAAGTAGACACTTAAGCTCATCAAAGTTCAATTTATTTGGTCAAAAATACTGAAAAAAGTAATATTATAAAATAGTTTTTTTTTTTAATATACTTAAATTATATATATATATATATATATATATATATATATATATATATATATATATATATATTATTATTATTATTATATTTTTTTTTTCTGCAATGAAAAGCTGAATTTTCATCAGTCGTTGCTCCAGTCTTCAGTGTCACACGATTCTTCAGAAATCATTCTAATATTCTTATTTATTATTAATGCTTAATATTTTTTGGAACCTATGATACTTTTTCAGGATTCTAAACAGCATTTATTCAAAATAGAAGTCTATTCTAACAATATAAGTCTTTACGATCACTTTTTATCAATTGATCACATTCTTGCGGAATAAAAAGATTAATTTCTTTCAAAGAAAGAAAGAAAAAAAAGTTCTTACCCCAAACTTTTAACAATAGTGTATATTGTTACAAAAGATTTTTATTTTAAATAAATGCGGTTCTTTTTAACGTTTTTTTCATCAAAGAATCATGAAAAAATGATCACCGGTTCCAAAAAAATATTAGGCAGCACAACTGTTTCCAACATTGATAATAAATCAACATATTAGAATGATTTCTGAAGGTTCAGGTGACACTAAAGACTAGGGTGATGATGCTGAAAATTCAGCTTTGCATCAAAGGAATAAATTCTATTTATATTAAAATAGAAAACCACTATTTTAAATTGCAATAATATTTCACAATATAATTTTTTTTTTTTTTTTTATCAAATAAATGCAGCCTTAATGAGCAGAAAAGACTTAAAAAACCTTGAGTGCTGATCCCAAACTTTTGAATGGCAGATATGCATTTTTATATTTGAGATTATATGTGTTCTAATGAACTGTTACTGTTATAAATTGGAATATAAATTATACATACATACACTGTACATATACTGTATCTATAAAATCTATAAAATGGTAATATTGTGAAATATCATCACCTTTTAAAACAACGATTCTGGTTTGAAATGTAATTTATTCCTGTGATGAAAGCTGAATTTTATGGAAAATTTGGAAACAATATTTTTTTCAGAATTCTTTGAAAAATGCAAATTTGGTTTGTAGTTTTTGGTTTCAGCATTACCTTACTGATGCTTTCAAGATTGTCACCAGTCAAGTTTTGAAGTTTAGAAAGGGAGAAAAACACACATCTATGTTAATAAGTTAGATAAATAGCATTTCAGCAAGAAAACTGAACATTTCTTTTTGCAAGGCAAAAAAAATGGTTGTACAAATCAATAAATGTGAAAATGTGTCACAACACTGGTACAAAAAGGACAAGTACTGTAACTGTTCTGTCAGCTCGCCTGAAACAAGCTCACACATGGCCGTGGGCCAGCAGGCCATCCTTATTGTTGAGCGGTGAAAAGATTAGACCAGAAAATAGGAGCTCCAGGAACTCCACCTAAGTAGTGGTTCAGGATTAGAAGATATCTGATCTGACATTAACCCTCGAAAAGTTCCCGGAAACCCAAGAATTATGGCATTAACCGTTTAATGTCACACTGGTATTGGCTATGTACAAGTTCATTTCGTAACCGGATCCTTTCTTTTTTCCTTCCATCTACAGAAATGGGGTGAATGTGGAAGGGGCCACTCATAAGCAGGTGGTAGATCTCATCCGAGCAGGAGAGAAAGAGTTAGTCTTGGCCGTCCTGTCAGTTCCTCAGCCAGAGACGGACAGCCTTGATCCCGGGGACGATGGCTCATCGCAGTCCTGCTATGACTACAGTGACAAGCAGGCCGTGCCCATCTCCGTACCCACCTACAAACATGTGGAACAGAACGGAGAAAAGTTTGTAGTGAGTGTTTTATCTGCTGTGGCCGCTTATGCCTGTGTTTGTTTTGATAGTTTTCCCCTGATGATTTCAGGGCTATTTTTGACAGCGTTGTGTGTTTGTATCAGGTCTACAACGTGTACATGGCAGGAAGGCAGTTGTGCTCAAAGCGGTATCGGGAGTTTGCCATCTTGCATCAGAATCTGAAGAGGGAATTTGCCAATTTTGCATTTCCCAAGCTGCCGGGGAAATGGCCTTTCTCCCTGTCTGAGCAACAGCTAGACGCTCGCAGACGAGGGCTGGAGGAATACTTGGAGAAAGGTAAGAGAAGATGACACAGGAAGGGGCCGTGAGATGAAAATCTAAAAAAATAACTGTTTACAGATGTTTCCAACATTCTTTCTTTGTGTTTCTCTGCCTTTCCCTTTTGATCTCACCAGTGTGTTCTGTTCGGGTAATCGGAGAGAGCGACATCATGCAGGAGTTTTTGTCTGAGTCTGACGAGGTAAGGTTTTGTGTGTATTAGGGCCGTCAAGATATCCGATTTACAATTCACAATGATAAAAAGTGAAAGTTTTTTGACAAAACGAAAATAATCACTTCAAATATGAGTGTAGGGAAGAAAGAACGAACGAAAGAACGTTTGTAACCATAAACCATTAAAACTGCAAAAAGAACAATGTTAATATTTTTCATATAATTCAGGAAACTTTTGCTTTTGCCTATGATTTTGTGTGACAGAAGTAGCTATCAGTGTTTCATTGTTTTTTTTTTTCAGATAATTACTGGCGCCATGTTAATGATATTATCATATGTGTGTTTTAGCATAATATTAATATTTTTTTAAGTATTACTGTAATTGTCTATACTGGAGTATAAAATCTGTTTTATTTTTTTCAAATTCTGTTTATTTTATTTTTTATTTTAAAACTTTTCTGGATTCTTTTTTTTTTTTTTTTCAGTTAAATTTCCGTAAATTCTATACTTTGTTTTAATGGTTAAATAAAATTTAGTAATCAAAAAGCTAATTAGCTGAAATCTTAAAACTTACACACTTTAACAGTAATTTATTAAAAGTTAAAAAAATAAAATAATTAAGGCCCTATGAAATGTTGTTGTTTTTTTGTGTATGTAATATATATATATATATATATATATATATATATATGATAATAATAATAATAATAATGATAATAATAATATTATTATTTATATATATATATATATATATATATATATATATATAAATAAATAAATACACAAAAAAACAACAACAGTATTTCATAGGGCCTTAATTATTTTAATTTTTTTAACTTTTAATAAATTACTGTTAAAGTGTGTAAGTTTTAAGATTTCAGCTAATTAGCTTTTGATTACTAAATTTAATTTAACCATTAAAACAAAGTATAGAATTTACGGAAATTTAACTTAAAAAAAAAAAAAGAATCCAGAAAAGTGTGAAAATAAAAAAAATAAAATAAACAGAATTTGAAAAAAATAAAACAGATTTTATACTCCAGTATAGACAATATATATATATATATATATATTTATTTATTTATTTATTTATTTTTAACACATTTTCTGCTTTTTTCTTGCTGGACATTAAATCATTAATTGATTACATTTTAATAATCAAAAGCATTACCAAGTAACTGAGTTTATAAAATAAATTTATGTATTATTATTTTATTTTATTATTATTATTATTATTATTTTATCTTTTTTTCCAGAAATACAGTGTTTTACATTTTTCTGCTGAATAAGTTCCGTTAAATACATTTTAAAAATAATTTCATTTGTAGTAGTAGAAGTATTAGCATTACATGAAATAATATATTTCTGTCCCGGTTTCTTCAAGTTAACCCAAACCTTTAATTTGATTGGTTGCTGTGAAGATGGGTTTCTGCATGTATATGATATGACAATAGCTTTTTTTATTTTTTTCTCAAATAAAAAAAGTTAAAATACACATGAAGTGACTCTTATGTCAGTTCTTGTACTCATATATTGAAGCAACAGAGACTGAAAACACTGCGAGCATTCATTCACTTCAGTGTGTGTGTGTAGTAAATGAAACTGTCTGCACCATTCAATCACACAGAGACGTGCAGAACATGCAGGATTCATATTTAAATATTCTTTTTATGGCCTAGTATTTACAGACACTGGTCCATATCACGTTTTGATTTAAGTGTACTGACCTACTTTTGATATATCCATCCAAAATTTAGCATATTCCTTGACATTCCATGTTATAGAGTAAATTCCATTTTTATGACTGGATTCCGCGATTCTGTTCCATCATAGGGCCCTATATTATGTGTCACGTATAATAGGAAGGCAGTGCCTTTCCCACTGATACTTATCTACAGTCTACCCAGAGATACCCAATTAGGGTCATGTGATCTCAAAAAATATAAGATGAAGGATAGAAGGGCTGTTTGGTGTGATTTGTTTGCGCTCATATGGTGATTGCGTGCAGAAATGGAAAGTATCATCCTTACTAAGCACATGACCACTCTGTCTGGGCATGCAGAGATTGTCCTTTGGGACAGGGTGGCCAGGCTTGATTTTTAAGAATATTAGGATGATAAAAATGTTTCATGCTTTGCTAACAGACAGAGTACTGCAGTGATTTTGTATTTTTATTGGCCAACCCAGAAGTTAGCATCACCCTGGTTCCCTCAACAAAAGCCCAATAAGATTTTTCCATTTGACTTTTGGATTATTGGCACATTCCACAATCTGTCGTTTTGGCATACTGGTTTCAATTTAAGCTGTTTTTAGACTAAGAAGGTTTTGAGTTCTGAAACTTACAGGATGTTTTTATAGTACAATGACCTCTTAAATATCAATATATCAATGGAATTTTGATTTTAGTTCATGGCCTCTTTAAACATAAATATGATCAACACACACTAAAAACAGCTAAATGAGTAATGTAAATGTACTTTGACAAAAAGGAACGTGTAGACATGCACAAAATCTGCTTTAGCTTGATTATAACTGCACGTGAACAAAATAATGTTCGTACTTATATTGTTGCATTCTCACTTGACTCAGAAAATGATTAAATCGGGGATAGTGGCCACCTATCAAAGAATATGACAAAGACCTATCAAAGACAAAGTGCATTTAACACACAGTAGTAAAGAAGACAAACTGATATGCAGCCATGGAGGAAATATCATATATCACAATTCATTTAACTAGAGACTGTTCAGCTAAATTCAGTTCAGCTGTTATGTTGGTCTGGAATGCAGTCTATTATCTATAGTGCATTTAGAAAGTATTCAGACCACCTTCACTTATTTCAATTTTGTTATGTCTCAAATGGAAGAAGTGTGGCACAAGCAGGACTTTTCCGAAAGAGCTGGTCGCCCAGCCAAACTGAGCAATTGATGGAAAAGGACCTTACCTTGTCTAGACTGGTGACCAAGAAGCTGATGGTCTAGTTTTTAGGGTTACTCTAGTTAAAGGGTTACTCCACCCCAAAATGAAAATTGTGTCATTAATCACTTACCCCCATGTCGTTCCAAACCCGTAAAAGGTTTGATCGTCTTCGGAACACAATTTAAGATATTTTGAATGAAATCCGGTAGCTTTTTGACTGTCCCATTGACTGCCAAGTAAATAAAACTGTCAAAGCCCAGAAACATATGAAAGACATTGTCAGAATGGTCCATCTGCCATCAGTGGTTCAACCATAATATAACGAAGCTACGAAAATACTTTTTGTATGCAAAGAAAACAAAAATAACAACTTTAGTCAACAATTCGTCTCCTCTGTCACCGTAGCGGTGTTGTGGCTGATACAGAACAGCGTACGTTGTTTACATCCAGGGGATACTTTGCAAAATGGCGCTACAGTGAAATAGAGGAGACGAATTGTTGACTAAAGTCGTTATTTTTGTTTTATTTGCATACAAAAAGTATTCTCGTAGCTTCGTAAAATTATGGTTGAACCACTGATAGCAGATGGACTATTTTACAACGTCTTTCATACGTTTCTGGGCCTTGACAGTTTTATTTACTTGGCAGTCAATGGGACAGTCAAAAAGCTACCTGATTTCATCCAAAATATCTTAAATTGTGTTCCGAAGATGATCAGACCTTTTATGGGTTTGGAACGACATTGGGGGTAAGTGATTAACGACACAATTTTCATTTTGGAGTGAACTATCCCTTACTAGCTCCATGATCATATGTGCAGATGGGAAAAACCTACAAAGGACAAACATCACTGCAACACTCCACCAATCTGGATTTTATGGTGGTGTGGCCAAACTCAACCCTCTCCTCAGTGAAGACACATGAAAATGCACTTGGAATTTGCAAAACAGCACCTAAAGGACCCTCAGACTCTGAGAAACAAGATTCTCTGGTCTGTTGAACATCAATTCTCAGAATCAGAAAGAGCTTTATTCTAATCATCATGTTTGAAGGAAACCAGCTCTGCTCATCACCTGCAGAGCACCATCCCAAAAGTAAATTTTGCTGGTAGCAGCCTGATGCTGTGGGACTGTTTTTCAGTGGCAGGAACTGAGGGGGGAAAATGAGTTAAAATAATTGTAATATCAGGCTGCAACATAACAAAATTGAAAAAAAGTGAAGGGGGTTTGAATAATTTCTGAATGCACTGTATATATAATACTGTAATAACAAATTCATTGAATTATGGGGTTATGGAATTTAATTATTTTAATATATTGCCATGTATGTTTTAATATATTCTCTTACTTTTTGTCAAATTTAGAAAAGTATCAGAGATCTAAGTAGCAAGTCAGCTGCAGGCAGTAATAGAACTGTTAAAAAAAGAAAGAAACAGTAATACTGAACAGTCCTCTCTAGGCTCAAAAACTCCTGTACTGTCTTTCCAAAAAACAGTTTACAGTTTAATTTTGTTCAAATTAAACAGATTGTTTAATCTGTATAAACAAGCAATGTGGCATTCTTGATGTTATTTGTATACCAATTTGCATTTCCCATTGCTCGGCTGTGAGTGTGAGTCTGTACCTGTCAGGCTGTTTCTCAAGCACACAGTGGACAAGCAGCCTAAAGCAATGCTGTGACTGTTTAGACTGTATTTTTAGGTCTCTCTCTTATTCCTCCTAGAATTTTAATGGTGTTTCTGATGTGGAGCTGAGGATAGCCATGCCAGACAAAACTACAGTTACCGTCCGGGTGCGAAAGAATTGCACAACAGACCAGGTCTACCAGGTACTGCATTTAATCATGCAACATTTTATATCAAATGCGTCAGTTTCTGAATCCATACATTGCTTTCTTCCTCCTGTCTTTTTCAGGCTGTTGTAACAAAAATTGGGATGGACAGCATTACTGCAAGCTATTTTGCCTTGTTTGAAGTCATTAACCACTCCTTTGGTAAGAGTGTGTCTCTTTTTATAATATGACAGTTTTTAGAACTGTGTTTTGGTAGTAACAAGTGATTGTAATTTTGGTTAATATTTGAACTCCATGATTGTTGATATTTTTTTAAAGAGCGCATTGTACCACACTTTACAGATCTTAAAGCAATAGTTCTCCCCAAAATGAAAATTCAGTTATCATTTATTCACCCTCTAGTTGTTCCAAACCAATATGAATTTCTTTCTTCTGCTGAACACAGAAGGTAATATTTTGAAGTATGTTGGTAACCAGGGAACCAGGAATTGTTTGGTTACACACATTCTTCAAAATATTTTTTGTGTTCTGCTGAAGAAAGAAATTCATACAGCTTTGGAACAACTAGAGGGTGAGTAAAGGATGACTGAATTTCATTTCAGGGTAAACTATTGCTTTAATATATTTTAGAACCATCCTAAAACATGAAATGAAATTTTTACCCTAGTAATTTATTTATTTATTTGCGCAAAAATTTATATAATGACTAGGATTTTTATGGAAACCAATTTTTCACATTTGCTACCTTTTATTTCCCAAAATTTAAATGGTGTTCTCTCCTGTATGGGGATTGGGAGCTCACAGGCTGTTGAATTATACAAGCCTCTTTGTTTACTAATCTTCTTATCCAGTCACTTAATGAAGGCAAAATGTTCACAGAAGCGAAGACCAAGAGGCTCTTGGGTATCTTCAGCAGGCTTCTTTATTGAGAATGCAGGGCTTAAAGTTTTCCGGCACCGTGCCGGATCTCCGGCGTGCGGCGGCTGCGGAATTTTTTTTTTAAAAGTACGTTTTAAAAAAACGTTTTGATATCACGTTCGAGTTCATGTGTTCGCCTACCAATGTTATTAGGGCAACACAGCCTTTACTCTGCCAAACTAACATTACTAGCCAATCAGAAGTAGAATGGGGCGGGGTTTGGATACGCGCGAGTTAGATACAAGCATAGATGTCAGAGCGGAGACGTTACGTTGGAGAGTAAAACGGAAACATAGTCGGCTGGATGGAGGGCAAGTTTATGAAGCCCGGTGAACAAATCCTGGTTGATAAAGGGCTTAAAAATAAATGGTGCTGGGCATGGATAGAAGAAATAGGAAGAGACGGCAAGCCTTTTGGTAGCTGGTCAGGGCTCGAAATTGCGACCATTTTGGTCGCGTTTACTCTCGAAATTTTACCTATGCGACCTCAAAATATATTTGGGAGCATTTGTGTGAGTGGATATAATTGTTGTCGTGCGACCTGTTTTCATCTCTCTAAAAACTTTCACAGTATGTGCCTTCTGTGTGCTGAATGCTGCCCGACCGGACAGTAACCCGATCAAAAAAAATCAATAAACGAAAGCTAGCACAGCAACGAAACTTGAAATGACTCTCACCGGATTACAGTGTAAACGGTGACTCCCAGCCATTCATAAAAAACAATCAGTTGCTTTATTTAGTGAATGAATGAATACGTGTTTGAACGAACTGATTGAATATATGACTTATTCATTAAGACAGTCACTTACTGCCACCTATTGGTGGTTCGGTTTCATTTTTTAAAAATGATTGTATTTCACCAACAGTATTTTAATGTTTTTGTTGTTGTTAATCAAAGTAAACGTTGCCTTAAGTCAGTATGTTTTCTTTTTTATATTAATTTTTATATTAATTCCCTTGTATTTATTTTTGCAGAAATGTCATGCTTTAGATTGTAGGTCATCCTGTACCCTGTCAAGGACAAATCTATCTAGCAAAACTTGATATCAAAAGATCTCCCCCCCCCCCCCCACCCCAAAAAAATGGTTCAGGCTCAGGTCAGGTCATCAAAAGCCTAACTATTGTAACTAAGGCATTGATACATAATAGTTTAAATGCATTTTGGGAGCAGTGCTTAAAATGGAGACAAAGCATTTGGGTGATGACCTTAAAGCATGCAAATGAAGTATTCAGGTGTAGCAACCTGCCCCGTTTTACCAATCCAATCAGCATAACTAGTCAAAGAATGGGACAGGGCCACCAAGAGCCATTAAAAACCAAAGGCTCATTTGACTTACAATAAAGAGAACAGGAACCTCCTGCAACAAACTTTGCTTGAGAGAAACATTGGTTCATCTGACATGAATGCCATGAATTGGTGCAAACTGCTATCCCACAACCAAAAAACGCATTTAAAAAGTATTTAAGTATTCAAATCTTAGATGTTTACTAAGATCCTTCTATAATCTGTTGAAACCCACAATACCTTTTAAAATATCAGTAAGCTTAATATATACAATCATCATTTAGTGGGTACTTGCAATTAAATTTCAACTTATGAAAATGGTTACTTTTTTTTTCTTTGTATATTATGACACTTATTTTTTGGGTGCTATGTCATACCATTTAGTTTTGTGTTCAGAGCTGTGCTAGCTAGTCATTTGCTGATTAGCATCTTTGAGCTAGGTTCAAAAGATCTAAAATTGTCACTACCAAAACTTTAGCTGAAGTATCTTTGTTTTTTGGGGGGTGTTATCTCATAAAATTGTCACTACCGTAACAGTCACGACCTAAACATGTCATTGTTTCAGCAGTGACAAAAGGGAACGCAAAATCCTTTATTTGGGGGAAATTTTAGTACAGTTATGCAAATTTGAGTTATGTTTTAGTGGTGTTTTAATATCTGGATTAAATTTCTGTAATGTGATACCGTCACTACCGAAAATGTGCGCTCGCGACCGAAACATGGTATGTCTTGTCAAAAATAAGTATATTGAATTGTCAACTAAGATGTTATGATAGTGTTTGGTTCAATGTGTATTCAAACTAATGTATTTTGTAAGTTTGAAATCGGTATGATCAACTTTTTGCCTTTTACTAAGAAAAATCGGATTCAGAATAAAAACAAATCTCATAGATCACACTTGAAATATTGTTAAAATTACAATTGTTATTGATTTACCTTTGAAAACATTTTAAATAAAATAGAATAGAAAAAAATATATTTACAATGCAGATGTAAGTAAAATCTTAATAGGTCAATGGAACCCTTCTTATAAAATTATTATTACTGTGTTTCGGTAGTGACACATTTAGGGAGAGGACAAATATTCCAAAACTTTCTGAAAATAAAATATGAGAATTAACTTTATTATTATTATTATTATTATTATTGTACAGTTTGCATACATCCACAATTTGTGGAATAAGACACACATTTTTCAAGATGTTTCCAACTGACTTTGAACCAATTCTGTAGAATGTACACGATTGTTCAAAAATTGTTGGTAAGATTTCTTAAATGTTTGTGAAAGAAGTCTCTAATACTCCCAAAGGCTACATTTAGCTGATCAATAATTCAGTTAAAACAGTAATATTGTAAAATTGTAAATTCATATATGAATGTTTTCATATATGCAAGTAGGCTTACATATATTTACACGCGCACAAAATGTTTATTTCGTTGTTCTTTTTTTTTATGTTATGGGAAAGCTGAACTTTCAGCTTCAGTACTCCAGTTCTCAGTGTCGCATGATTCCTCAGAAGTACTTCTAATATGCTGATTCGGTGATCAAGAAACACCTGCCTAATATTTTTGTGGAAACAGTGATGCATTTTTTAGGGTTCTTTGAATAAAAACTTCAAACAAACAGCATTTATTTGAAATATAAATCTTTTGTAACCATATAAATGTCTTTGCTGTGATATTTGGTTAATTTAATGCACCACCTTGTTTAAAAAAAATCTTGAAACTATATAGTATCTATTAACTCTAAATATATAATATTCATGATATAAAGTGATATATTATGATGAATGAAGTGCATAATAAAGTCTCCCTATAAATACTCTTGACTCCATCTTTTACACTTTCTCTCTGTCCCTGTTTCTGTCTACTTATCGACCTCTATATCTCCGTCTCTGGTTCTCTTAGCACGCAAGCTGGCCCCTAATGAGTTTCCACATAAGCTGTATGTGCAGAACTATACATCTGCCGTCCCGGGCACCTGCCTCACGCTTCGCAAGTGGCTCTTCACCACAGAAGAAGAGATTCTGCTCAACGATAATGAGCTGGCCATCAACTATTGCTTTAATCAGGTCTGCATACTTGTGTGTTTTCAAGCAAATGTATGTAAGTGGCTGTGCTTTTAATGTCTAACTGCTGGATGTTTACTTTTGTCCTCTCTCAGGCTCTGGATGATGTGAAAAAGGGATTCATCAAAGTGGGAGAGAAATCCTACCAGCTCCAAAAGCTCACAGAACAGAGAAAAATGACCATGGTCAGTCTTCAAACAACGCAGATTCACTTTTATAACAAGCAGCTGGGTTTTAAGGGTTAAAGTGATCATTAAAAAAAATAAACTTCTGTCATCATTTACTTCCATCATATCCTTCTAAATCTGTGCTCTTGTGTTTTCTGTGGAAGACGAAAGAAATTTTTTGAATCTTGGAAACCTTTTCCAGCTCTCAAATCAAATATTAGATATCACAGATCATGAATTTACACACCCTCGTGTCATTTCAAACCCATAAAGCCTTGTATCATCTTTAGAACACAAATTTAAATATTTTTGATCCAATCCGAGAGTTTTCTTACACTGCACAGACAGCAATGCAACTGACATGTTCAAGGCCCAGAAAGGTATTTTAAAAAATTCTTTTGATGAGCATAAGATAATTTTTTCAAAAACACTACAATATCTTACCAACCCCAAACTTTTAAACAGTAGCGTATTAATAAAATGTATTGGACATCATCATAACATATTTTGTGTTGTGCAGTACATGCCTAACTGAAACGTGATTGAATCTAAATGCAAGTGCTTCCTGTACCTTCTCTGCAGTATTTAAGTATTCTGAGAACTTGTGAGGGCTACAATGAGATCACTTTTCCGCACTGCTCCTGTGACTCTCGTAGAAAAGGTCACGTCGTCACAGCGATAAGCATCTGCCACTTTAAACTCCATGCGTGCACAGAGGATGGCACTCTAGAGGTGAATGTGTTTGCTACATAGAAGTAAAAAGTTGTTGATGCATAAATTGAAACATTTTTTTAAATGATTTGCCCTTTCTGTCATTACAGAATCAGGTGATAGCTTTTGAATGGTCCGAGATGCAGAGATGGGACACAGATGAAGAGGGAATGGCTTTCTGTTTTGAGTACGCACGAGGGGAGAAGAAACCTCGCTGGGTCAAAATCTTCACTCCATATGTGAGTCACCATGAAAGTTTATCATTGGCGTGTATTTTTAAGGCTTGCCATTTTAAACACTCATTATTTGACATATTTACAGAAGTTTACTCCCAGAATGAGAATTTCCTGATAATTTACTCACCCCCATGTCATCCAAGATGTTCATGTCTTTCTTCATTCAAAAGGAAATTAAGGTTTTTGTGGAAAACATTCCAGGATTTTTCTCCATATTGTGGACTTCAATGGGGATCAATGTGTTGAAGGTCCAAATTGCAGTTTCAATACAGCTTCAAATGACTCTACATGATCCAGCCAAGCAATAAGGGTTTTATCTAGCTAAACAGTCATCATTTTCTAAACAAAATTGAAATTGATGTACTTTTGAAGCACAAATGCGCGTCTTGCACTAGCTCAACCTCACACGTTACGCAATCACGCACACCTTTTACAAAAAAGGTAGGACAAAGATGTCAGAGGGTTTTGAAGTTGGAGGAGAAAATTAAATGGAGTTTTTCACTCTACCCTACATTTTTTTTAACCAGAGTACACATACAAAGAACTAACCACACTGTTAGAAGAAGGTTTTTGAACACTTTTTCAGTTTTACAATAGCTACAAGTAAAACTATAAAACTACTATAAAAAATCCAATTCATAGGAACTACTGTAATTCTTTTATTTGAATATAGATTTTTTTTTTTTTCTAATTTGTTTTTGATTTTAGAATTTTTATATAGTTATTTTTTTCCCTACATGGATATTACTGACATTCAGTTGAAACAGACACAATTATTACAAAATATTAAATTCTTTACTTAAAACATTGCATATAAAAAATTAAAAATAGTCTTCTAATGCAGAAACGGTGCATTTTCACCATTTCTCCTGTCTTATGACTTTTTGCAGTGCATTATTTTGTGTCCTCTGGATTTGTCTTCAAAGAATTTTTAGGCAGCAGAAAAATAATGGAAAAAAATATAAACCGCCAAAGAATACATATAAGGTGCTGCTCCAAAATGTAGACCACCTTTGCTCACTGTCCACTTTGTTACAGAGAGAAGTTTGTTCCCTGAAAAAAACAAGACGACAACGCTGTTTCTGACATGAAGGAAAAACGGATTTTACAAGCGATTTAACACATCCAGTGTAGAGAGTCTCAAGCTGTTGTGGCATTGTAGACCTGTCAATCCTAATGTAAGAATTGAGGAAAATAATAAAAAAAAACTTAAAGGAACACACCACTATTTTTGAAAATAGGCTTATTTTCCAACTCCCCTTGAGTTAATTAGTTGATCTCTGGGTCTGTCAGTAGCACTTTTAGCATAGCTTAGCATAGATCACTGAATTTGATTAGGCTGTTTCAATTTTTTTTCCTATTTAAAACTTGACTCTTCTGTAGTTACTTAGTGTACTAAGACCGATGGAAAATTAAAAGTTGAGATTTTCTAGGCTGGTATGGCTAGGAACTACTCTCATTCCAGTGTAATCAAGGAACTTTGCTGCTGAACCATGGGTGCAGCAGGCGCAATGATATTACGTAGCGCCTTGATGATAACTGAATTAATATTTAATTACTATAATATTGATTTTTTTTGTTGTTGCTAGAAATAACATCAAAAATGCAAAAAGTTAAGTCAGAAATGTACATTTACACAAAAACGCAACTTTCAGACGCCATCTTTATTTTTTCAACCGTCATTGAATGGAACGCACAAGTTTGTGGGATATCAAAGGCAGCAAAGGACAAAGGATACATCTATGCTGCTTTCAAAATTCAATCAGTAGAAGGTACCACCGGAGACAGGAAGTGAAGTAGCATTTGGATTCGGACGTGCCTTGTTGCCTTCCTACCTTGGAATGCTGCCTCTGAAGGCAGCATTTTAGAGCTTTTGGATGCAGACTCAATGATCTATACTAAGCTGTGCTAAAAGTGCTACCACCAGACCCAGAGATTGGCTGAATGGATTCGAAAATGGTAAAACTGAACTAATTAACTCTAGGGGAGTTGGAAAATAAGCCTATTTCCAAAAACAGTGGCGTGTTCCTTTAATGGAGTGGCAACAAAGAGGGTGTTACAGCAAATACAGTAGTAGGCTATACAGCAATAAAAAAAAAATACAGTAAGTCTCCGTATGTGGTGTTTGGCAAATACAGTAGTATACAGCAATAAAAAAAATACTGTAAGTCTCTGTATGTGGTGTTTGACATCACAGAAAATTCCCATGATGCAAAGGGAATTACAGTTATTTACTGTAAATGGAATTTGCAGTATTATACTGAGGGTATACACAGTCCATAACTGTAGAAATTACCGAAATGTCTAACAGTGCACACGTAATCAATGCAATTACGTATTGCGTGAAGTCGTACATGGGCATGTGTGAGAAAATGGCCAATAGTTTTGCTAAATATGACCCTTATTTCTCAGCTGGGATCGAGTGGAGGTCTTTGAAACTGCAATTTAGACTTTCAACACCCCCACCGCTTTTTAAAAACCAAATCTTGTTTTATTAAGAACGCTGTTTTTTTTTTCTTCAGTTATTTTCATATTGCATATTTTTTCTTTTTTTAGTTTTTGTTTTGAAAGTATGGTAAATACTGGTAAAATGCACCCACAATCACATAAAAAAAATCACTTTTTGATATACCACTTTTGTTTTCAATCGCGTTGTTCTAACGTTACAGACAAACATTACATTTTGTATTTCTTGGCACACTTATTTTATGCAGATTTGACAACACCTATACACTGTAAAAAAAAACTATTTGTTGAGGTAACTTAAAATTTTAAAGCAGCCGGGTAACAAATTATTTTTAAGTTTAGTCAACTCAAAGAAGTTCAGTCAACTTGAATATTTGAAGTGACAACTTATTTGAGTTGATTGAACAACTTATTTTAAGTTGTTACTTATTTTTAGTTGACTCAACAAATTGTGTTTTTTATGTTTTACATTGACATTGTAATTTCTTTGCGACTAAAGAAAGACATGGACCTTTTGGATGAGTAAATGATCAGGAAATTTTCATTCTAGCAGTGAACATCTCCTTTAAACGAATTGAGCACTAAAAATGCCTTCACCTTTCTAGTTCAACTACATGCACGAGTGCTTCGAGAGAGTCTTCTGTGAGCTCAAATGGAGAAAAGAGGTGGGTCCTTCAGTTCTGAGTGAGAATCTGCTTGCTCTTCTTGCTCTTATGGATTGATGTATATTTTCAGGTTGAAGAGGAAGCCACGGACAAGGACAATAAGAACTGCAGTAAAGATGGTATGTGCGGTAAGGTAAGGCTCTGCCTGCCTCCATTTTGAATTGTGGACATGAGCGTCAGTCCATATTGTGTGCTCTGAAACTCGTCTCTCTTTGACAGAATATCTTCCAACTGTTGAGACACAGAAGGGATGGAGGCACATGAACGAAGAGATCATCTCCTCTTGAATTCTCAAACACGCACACACATACTAAAAGCTGCATACAGAGACTCTGAGAACATTTCAAACCAGTCCCATATGCTTACACGTACTCCACTACTGATACACACTTACCGAAATAGGAAGATACGAAGCAGGAAACGACATAACCACAGTGCAACGAACAAAATATGGAACTACAAGAGACTTTTAGAGACTTACGCCATCATTTCACTGGACTGGACAGAATTATGTTGGACGTACTGACCGCCAAGGAGAGAGTGGTGATGAAGAAGTGATGTCTGATGAACGCACCCTGGTCGTTGACATGGCACCAGCATTGTGACTAATTCATGTCATGTGACTGGTCTTCAGATGCGGACAGCTGAGAGACTGACCTGTGCTTCTGCGGAGTGTGTCAGTTTAAAGACATGGAATCGTCGGCGGTCTGACTAATGCATCATCCTGACACTAACGTGCACCTGTGAGGGCAGAGATGCTCTCTCAGAATGTATCAGTTCAAAAAAAGAATATAAAAAAAGCAAAAACCATTACTACATTTTCCACTTGGACAATCAGAGTGAGAGAGGGAAAGAGAAAACGAGCCTTTTCAAGCGAGTAGAAACGAGGGCGAGAGAGACAGATCAATACTTTCCATGCTTTTCCACACTAATTTGTCTCTTACCTCACTATTGCCACTGTGTTGGTAGTAGGTTTGTACAGATTTTCAGCCCTTTAGCTGAACTGAGGTTTTTAATTTAATTTTTGTTTGTGCTTTCATCTGTCTTTTATTCTCCAAAGCAGTATTTGATTGCGTTAGCCATCGCCAGGCCCAGATGGAATTTCTCTGCTGATTTTAATGGAAATTTCTGCGGGTAAAATATGTTAAATTGGTCACTGACATAATGCTCTTTTTAAAAACCTATTATTTATTCAAAAAATGTTAATAATACAAGTCAGATATACAGATATTGTTTTTTTTGTTGTTGTTGTTGTTTTTCCTGATATCAAATTTTTGAGGGTTAGTTCAGGTTCCAATTCACTCCAAATCATTCCTTGCATATTAGTAATTCATAATATTTGTATAAACAACGATAACACTTCACAATAAGGTGTCATTTGTTAATATTAATGTATTAACTAACATGAACGAACAATATGAGCTATGAACAACACTATATATTAATCTTTAATGTTAGTTAATATAAATACAGTCGTTTATGTAAGGGATAATGTACATTCAGCTTGTCGTCGGGCTGCCCATAAGCCTGCAGGGCTTTATTCTGCGATAACAATCTGCTGGATGTACATTATCACGCTTATTACACGGCTTCTTGCTACAGAACGTTTAACGTTAACGTTAAATAATTAGACATAAAACCTTGATCTAAGTTGAAATATTTGAACGCAAAGCTTCAGTAAAGAAAGCCCTTACAAGGAAGAGTCAAGTTCAAACTAAACGGACATTTAAGGGAGATGGTGCAGTCATGGCACTTATTACATAACATTTCACCACAGAAAATAATTATGGCGGTAAAAGATATTGATTTAAGACGAAAACGTTTCGAAATCTTACCTGTTAACTTAGTTATCTTATAATCCATTACAGTGTACAAAACAGTCGTCCCAAAATAACAGCAGAGTTTGTATGAAACGAGAGGAGTCTGCCATACCAGTATGACATAATTAATTAAATAACTGTACTCGTAATATTGAGTTGAGTTGTAATATTTTATTAGCCAAACAAAACGCTGAGTTTTGTTTCCACGAAGAAAAAAAATCCCAGCAAGCGAACAGCGCCGACTGCAGGCAGTTACCCGGATGAGCTTGTGTTATTAGTGTTATCAAAACAATACTTTTTGCCTTGAAAAGTAGCCTATATTTTATTTATTTTTATTTTTTTTTCTCCAGTGGTTCTCAATTTTTGTATTTCTGACACAGTAGTTAAAGGCCCCTAGTATTGGTTTTACTAGTAGTATTGCTAGTATTATTAGTAACATTTTATAATGTATCATTTGTTAACGTTAATCAATGTATAACTAACATGAACGTTAAATGCTGTAGAAGTATTGTTCATTCATAGTTAATGTTGATTAATAGACCTTATTGTAAAGTGTTACCAAAACGATACTTTTCACCTTAAAAAAGTATATTTAAAAAAAAATATATTATTAGTAACATTTTATAATAAGGTGTCATTTGTTAACATTAAATAATGTATTAACTAACATTAGTGAACAATAAACAATACATTTATTGCATTATTTATTCATCTTTGTTAATGTTGGTTAATAAAAATAGTTTTTCATTGTTAATGTTAGTTCACAGTGCATTAACTAATGTTAACAAACACAACTTTTGATATAACTCATTAGTAAATGCTGAAATGAACATTAACTAAGATTGATAAATGCTGTAGAAGTGTTGTTTATTTTTAGTTGATGTTAACTAATGAAACGTTATTGTAAAGTGTTACCAAAATAATAATTTCACATTGAAAGATATTTGAAGGAAGTTTTTTTTTTTTTCTCAGTGGTTCTCAATATTTTTTTCACCGTATTTAAAGGTTGGTTCACAGTGCATTAACTAATGTTAACAAAAATAACTTGTGATTTTAATAAGCATTGGTAAATGTTGAAATTAACATCAACTAAGAATAATAAATGCTGTAGAACTATTGTTCATACTTATTTCATGTTAAATATAGTTAACTAATGAACCTTATTGTAAAGTGTTATCAAAACAATGCTTTTCAACTTGAAAGATATATTTAAAACTTAAGAAAAATTTTGCCTTTCACTATTTAAAGGCCCCTAGTATTAGTTTACTAGTATTATTGGTAAGACTTTAGTTATTACAAAGCTGCTTGTTTTCAAACTGTTTTATTAACTGAAAATGTTAGTGTAATAAATTAATTAGCCACAATTATTATTATTATTATTAAAAAAAAAACTGACTTTATAAAACAATAGTTGCTGAGGGAAAGCGAATTTGATTATTTAAACACAACTATAATTTAAAAAAAAATTCAAGTCACCCTGAGGCCATGTTGTTTTTCAATAATGTGTGAAAAAAATTAAAACTATATATTTTTTAATGGCCCCACTTGCATCTCAAAGACCCAAACACAGCTGAGAGTAATTTTATTAGCAGCTAAATGCATGATTAAATTAGACATTGTCTAATATTTAAAATGAACACTCAAAGGCTGGTGAATGATATACTCGTTTATCTGCAGAGATTTTGTGTGGGTCTGGCCATGGCTGTAGAACACCTGCCCACTGATCATCTGTACCAGTGCTGTGTGGGTGTTCGCTCTGCTCATATATGACTTGAGTTGTATTATAAAGTGTTATAAATGTGAAGCACTGAATTGGAAAGCCAGCAGGTGTTCGTTATGTGTGCATATTGGGCTTCTCAGTTTATGAGTTTTAGAATGCCATGCCTTCATCCGCCAGTAGGCGGCTCTGAACGCACAGGAAGCCGCCTGAATCAAACCACGTGTGAGTGAAATTATCCGTTTGACTTTTTTCAGTGTTACTTATTGTAGCGCAGGCGCATACAAACCTGTCACTCCGGACCAGTCATGACATGTTTTGCACTTTTTAAACGACGTGTGTGTGTGTGTGTGTGTGTGTGTGTGTGTGTGTGTGTGTGTGTGTGTGTGTGTGTGTGTGTGTGTTAAAGACTGACAGCATGCCATTTCTGTCCTGCATCATGCACTGTTCCATTATGTTTCTGTCGTCACATTCATCGTCTTTAAAGGGATATTTTGGTTTTAATATCCACCTTTTTCTTTAAAACGTAAGTAAACCTGTGGGTGAGACGTCGGTTAATTAGGCGCTGTGGGAAAGTAAGAATAACAACGTGCAGTAAACGGTAAAACTGCACTACAAACCAGCGTGTTCATAATTAAGATAACACATTAAAATAATATGGTAAGCAAAATCAACAGCAAAACCAACTGTTTTGTACAGTTAAAAATAGCTGGAGGTAAATGAGACCAGAAGCCAGACCCATAAAATGTACAAAATAGCAGACAAGAAGGTGGATAAGAACGATTACCACAAAAAATGTTTTACATTTGGGTTACAGTGAAGCACTTATAATAGAAGTAATTGATGTGAACATTAAAATATTGTTTTAATAGACACAAACCATATATTGACACGTTTTATTGTCAAATCACTTCATTTTCTGTTCTTTCGAAGCTATGACAGCTTCTCAACCCTAAAATGACTGACACAAGCAACTTTTCAGCTCAATTAACACAAGTTAAAAAAAACTGGCCCCACATAACCTTTTATTTTAGTTTTTCTTTTGAAATAAAGAATTGGGGGGGTGGGCAAATCAAACATGTTTGCCTTGTTTTGAACCTAGAATATTCCTTTAATAGACAAACTGACTGAACGGGTGATTATAAAGAGAACGATCAGCGGGTTTGGTTTTGTTGGATTACCACAGCTGTCTTATATAACGGTTATGCTGGTTATGGGATTTCACAGATTCATGCAAAGCCTCTGCTTAGGCATCTCTCTTCCTTCTCGTCAGGTGGCCTGCCATAGATTTTAAGATGAGACATTTATCTTTGTCTGTGTGTATCTCTCCCCCTTTCTTATTCTT
This sequence comes from Cirrhinus molitorella, assembly GCA_033026305.1. Classification (NCBI taxonomy): domain Eukaryota; kingdom Metazoa; phylum Chordata; class Actinopteri; order Cypriniformes; family Cyprinidae; genus Cirrhinus; species Cirrhinus molitorella. The sequence continues at coordinate 14,456,412 of CM065123.1, read as the reverse complement.
TACTCCCTCATTCTCTTCGTTTATTTGCTCTATGGACTGATACTTTAATTTATTTGAATATAAAAACCCGGACACAAATATCTCTGTGTACAGTATTTTCAGCGGTGTGAGTTTTTGAGTAACCTTTCCAAAAATAAGGCACAAATACATTTACAAAGTGAATCCGAGGTGTAGTTTAAACTGAAATAAGCAATGTAGGGCACACACTGCAAATTTAACAAAAAAACAAACGACAAATGGGATATCTGGAGGAGGTTTTGAAATAGAAATCTCAATGTTTGGTAATGTTTGGTCACAGCATTATAATAAAATGTAACATATTCTTTTAAATAAATTGATTTATTGACTCTCCCTTCTGTGTGGCTTTTTTGACCTTTCCTTGGCCTCTCAGTGAGATACGGTCTTTCTGAACCAGTGACAGACATTATCCTGAGGTGGAGGGGGATAATTCAAGTACATCAAAAAGATGTGGGCACGAGGTGCCAACGTGTAAATAATTGAGCAGCCGTATAAATTGTGAAAGGGATTAGTAACAGTAGTGTTGCTCTTTGTGGGTCATGTCGCTGACCTTCACCCGAGTGATTTTATCAGGCACTTAACAATTAAAGAACAAATGGGGCCTGAAACGCAAGACGGCTTGTGTCACTTCAGCAGCAGTGTGAGCGTCAGGCCTAGTACAGGTTGTACTGCCTTTGCCAGCTGAGGAAGTTCAACCTGCCACTGAAACCTGTTGATACGGGTCCATTAAGTAGTAAATGAGTCTGTCATGTACACCTTCAGAAATGTCTGGTTAGGTTTGCTCACCAAATCAGACAAAAGATGTCAGATGTTTAATCATTTAGATGGCATGAGCATCCAAATATGATGATTCTCCTGCAAGGGATCCCATCATACAGTTGAAAAGATTAATACTATTAGACGATTCATATTTACAATTAACAATTTATTTAGTAAATTACTTAAACTTGTAATTGTATCTCATTTTATTTACTTATAAATCAATTTATATGAGACACATTTGTGTCATTTTCCACACATTTTAACTTTATTGCTAAAATGATATACCAATTCAATAAAAATAAAATGGACTATTAATTTATATAATTAATAATATATTACAGTATAATACAATGTTATATATTACTTTATATTATAAATCATTATATAAATAATATATCTTATTTATAAAAAGGTTTATAATATAATGGACATTATTACATTATATTATATTATATTATTTTCGCCCAAAGATTTTACTTGATATGGATTGAAACAAGGGCTATTACAAACAAACCACAATAAATAAAATAAAATGGAATGGAATATAATTATTTTTAGAATTAATAATATATTACAATATTATAAATCATTATATAAATAATAGAATGGAAAATATTCTAAAGTAATTATATTACATTTTTTATAATCGCTCAAAGATTTCACTTGGTATGGATTAAAACAAGGGCTATTACAAACAAAATAAAATAAATAGACTATAATTTATAGAATGATAGTTTATCATTAATAATATATTGCAGTATAATACAATGTAATATATTACATTATATTATACTGTATTGTAATATAAATCATTATATAAATTATATGATTTATAATAAATGCTAAATATTATAAAGTAATTATATTATATTATATTATATCATATCATATTATATTACATTATATTATATTATATTATTCATAATTGCCCAAAGATTTTACTTGCCATGGATTAAATCAAGGGCTATTACAAACAAACAAACAAACAAACAATAATATTAAATTACAGTGACTATAATTAATTTACATATTTAATAATATGTTGCAGTATAATACAATGTAATATATTACATTATATTATACTGTATTATATTATAAATCATTATATAAATAATATCTATTATTTATATAATGATTTATCATAGAATGCAAAATAATCTAAAATTATTATATTATATTATATTATATTATATTATCCATAATCGCCCAAAAATTTTACTTGGTGTGGATTAAAACAATGGCTATGACAAAAAAAAAATATATAATAATAAAATAAAATAATAAAATAAAATAACAGTTTCGAGCCATGCATTACACAAATAACTATTTTACGCCATTAATAGCCGATCGTGCTTTTAGCATCACATTGCGGTTTCTTGCAAGGTGCATACGTCATCAGAGAGCGTCAAAAACGCCGTCGCAGCTCCGCGCCACATTTCATTGTCATTCACCAGCGCTGTGTTTTCAATTTGCATGTGGCCTTTTGCATGGACGTAGCAGGATTGTGAACGCCGTCTGCACCTGTAAGTATATTTACTCTCTGCAACGTACATAATGAGTTAACGCTGTATTGCGTTTCCGGAACGAAATGGAAACTGGATCGCGCCGAAGCGAGAGAGACGTTTCAAAGCTTTTCCAATCGCGGCTATGGCTGGCTGTCGCATCATATACCGGATTCTCAAACACACAGTTTTCTCATCTAGGTCCTTCTGATAAGCTGTTGCATGCCTGTAATTGAATTAAAGAGTAGCAAATGCTTAGTAGCGTGTTGCACTTGTTTACTTTGCAGTGATGTGTTCATATAAGCCGATCAACCTCCGATGTCCTTGCAACGTAGTTTTCACATTTTTAGCTTAAAAGCCTTGAAATTTGCTTAAGAAGATTTAAACAGGGCTAGTTTGCAAAGAAACCCCGCATATGTTTTGCGCAAACACAAGGAAATAACCATGAAATTAGCATATAACTATGCCTATGCCTTTTGACTGTATTACTTTTCATAGATGCTTGTAACGTTAGTCTACTACCTCTAAGTCAATGACTAGAAGCATTTATTTATTCAAATTATGGATTGTGCATTGTAATAAATTCAAATTCTGAGATATTAGACAATACCAACAAAGTAGAATATTATCATCTAATATGGTTACTATACCTTGGTGACACCACATGAAGATGACTAATTTCGCATTGATTGGTATTGATGTTTTTTTATGCTTTAGAGTTTGCTAAAGCATTAAAACACGCAAAAATGCGGTGACTGAAAATAACAAAGGTGCCTATAATATTAATAATAGATTCAATGAACCCTGCTGTACGTCTTCTCCTGAATATGGTGATGAAAGCAGCGGCTGTTCTGTCTTTGATGCTGTGTATCCTAAAGCCCTCAGCTACAAAAGTTGAAACTTGCGTGACTGTGTGTGATAAACTGGGTTATTAAGCGCCTCCGGGGGACGTTTGTCCGCACATGACCTGTATTCTTTCGGACTTTTTCTTTTGAGGGAGTGAAGGCGAGATACGCGCATCCTCAGAAGCGTTTTACACTCAGGCACTTCTAAAGATGTTGTTTTGCACTTGAGGCTTCGGAAGAAGGTTATAAACTGCAGTGCAGTTTCATGTCGGTCACGGTACTGTAACCTCATGTATTATGCATCTGGGAGGGTCGCAGGTGGAGGTTTGCTTTCAGTCTGCTGGCTGGTGAAATCTGAAACGAAACCAATAGTTCAGCGGCTATGATAAAATGAGTAGTGTGATGCAGTATTAATATGTCGTGCTGTTAACTGATATACGGTATTATGAATACAGTCGTCCCGCATGAGTTCTTTCAAATGTTATATACCTAGGGGTGATTGCTGCCATTTATAGACACATTTTCTGACGTGTTTTACTAAACTGAGGTAGTAGTATTGTAATTAAATTGTGTAATTACCGTTTATGAATCTGTAATATGTTAATGAAACTGACTAATGGCGCCCTCTGGTGTCAGTGTCTAGACATGCGTGTTGCGAGTAACTTGTAAGTTTCTAGCACCAGTTTGACCGCTTGGAGAAGAATGGAAAGCGAAACCTAATGTGATCTCTGGTTAGTTCGCAACATTCCGCGTGTTTTCCCTAAAAATCATTGCTGATATCACTTTCCCAACACGCTTTTCAAACCCAGTAACGCAAGTCTTAGGTTCATCTCGTGTGGAGGAATTTGGACTCGGAACATTTGCAAAAGGCGAACGGAAACAACAAGTTGCTGGAGTGTAATCTGTCTAGTAGTTCATGTTCAGTTTTCATGCGGAACAGTGTTTAGTCCGTGCACGAGTCTGGGCCTCATCTGTTTTATCTCTGTCAACTTTAACTATTTTTTTTGCCTTCAGTTGTTTTTGAGGTATGTATAACGTTTTTGTATGGTTTTTGGGCTGGGTCCATCTGAATGGGATGTTACTAAAGTAGGTTATCTGATATTCTAAGTTGTCATAGTGACTGAACTGCAGAATCTAAACTAGAGCTAGGAGTCAGTGATTCATTGTAAAGATGTAAAGGCTTAGATAGGAGTTTTAGATAAGCTTTTGGGTTGTATACTAAATCTGGTTTATACAGGGTTCTCAACTTCAGTCACAGAATCCCATAATTGGAATTATGAGGGAGTTTTAAAACGGATATTGGAGCAATTTTCCAATGTCATGGACATCATTTGTGTTGAGGATATGCAGTTGCTTTGTTGGTTAGAAATTACTTTTTGTGAATGCAATCTCTATCCAAATGAATGATTTAAAATCCTTATTACGTTAATGTAGAAAAATCAGGAAAATTATTTCTAGACATTGCTATTTTGAAAGTAAAATAAGTGATTTATTAATAAATTACTTTTCAGTAACCAGTGTGCTTCAGCTCACAATTTTGCAGACATTCATTATTTTGATTAATTGGCTTAACTTTCTACTCTTTTAGCAGGTATTTCTAAGCTAAAGCATTTGGTAATGTATTTGTTACTGTACTTTTTTGTTAGTGTGATTAAGTGGTAAGATCAGAGTATTTTTTTTTTAAAGTACACTACCAGTCAAAAGTTATTGAACAGTAAGATGTTTAATGTTGTTTAAAGAAGTCTCTTCTGCTCACAAGCATGCATTTATTTGATCCAAAGTAAAGCAAAAACAGCCAAACTTTTTTATATTGTTATTATTTAAATTAACTGTTTTCTATTTGAATATATTTTAAAATGTAATTTATTCCCAAAGCTGAGTTACTGCATCTCTCCAGTCACATGATTAAAACAGCTGCATAGAATTTTTCAGGTTTCTTTGATGAATAGATAGTTCTGAAGAACAGCATTTATCTGAAATAGAAATCTTTTGTAACATTTTAAATTCCTTTATCATCACTTTTGATCAATTTAAAGCATCCTTGATAAATAAACATTAATTTCTCTTAAAAAAAATACTGGCTCCAAGCTTTTGAATGGTATAGTGTACAATTACAAAAGCTTTTTATTTCAGATAAATGCTGATCTTTGGATCAAAGAATCATAGAAAATGTACTCTGCTGTTTTAAATATTGATAATAATAATAATGTTTTTTGAACAGCGAATCAGCAAATTTGAATGATTTCTGAAGGAACATTTGACACTGAAGACTGAAGTAATAATGCAGACAATTTAGTTTTGATCACAGGAATACTTTTTTTTTAAAATATATTCAAATAGAAAACAGTTATTTTAAATGGTACCAATATTTCACTTTTGCTGTACTTTGGATCAAATATATGCAGGCTTGGTGAGCAGATGAGACTTCTTTAAAAAAAACATTAATAATCTTACTGTTCAAAAACTTTTGACTGGTAGTGTATGTATCATGGTTTAATATAATTTTTTCTGATACAATCTTTGTTAATAAAGAATATTTTATAAGGGATGGCCACTATAATGCATGATTTATTTATACCAAAACTCAGAAATCCACAAGTATCACTTTCTAATGCACATGGAGCACATGGAATGTGAGCGAGCACAATCCCTCTCGCCTCAGTTTATTTAGAGAGTGAGCTGTTATGTCTGAAAGTCTGCTTTTTGGTGAAAGGCTGTGAGTTCAGGTATGTTTTTTAAATATATTTAGCAGTTTAAATATTTAATTATACACTGTAGGTATGTGACAGGTGTTTGTAAAAATAACAAAAAACAAGCCATAATAATAATGATGATTATTGGATCAATTAAAATATTAATAATCATAATAGTAATCAATTAATAATAAGCATTGATTATGTCTTTGGTTAATCAATAGGCTTTGATAGATTATTCAGCTTTTTACAATGACTTTTTATAATGCAAACATTATATATGGCACACACAAATAGATTACAGGCAGAGAGACATTACAGGCTCATTCTCCATTTAATTAACCGTAAGAGTAAAAGTAAATGACTGAAAGCATCATTCTGCCTATGTCATATGGAAATGGAACAAAAGAAGGTAAAAGAGAAGACTTTTTTTTTTTTTTGATATTTTTTTTTTTTTTTACAGTGTTATCTTTCTTAAAATAACTTATATTATGATAATCAAAACAGTCCTCAGTGAGATCAAGCTTTAATCTGTGCACACATCACTTTAATTTTTTGCATTCACTAATAAAACAGTTTAACATTAGCTAGTTCAAGTTGTAATTCTAATTAAAAAGCTACACTAGCACTTTTTTCCCCTGGGTAATACTGTAAAGCTGCTTGCTTTTAAACAATTTATTGCGTAAATCGCTATAAAAATAAATGTGACTTGACTGGAGTGCACAGTATATCCACATCACTATGATCAGATGCATTCTTAACGGCTGTTTTCTTATTGCTGTCATTTTTGTTGTGTTTTTGTAATTGGTAATTGTCATTGGATTTCAGATTTACCTTGAATTTTATTTCTTTGAGGAATGTTAACTGTAATGAGATTATAATAACAGTAATGTTTTACTATGTTCAGTAAACATCTACCTCTGACAGTTGATACTACTTTTGTGACTGTTTATATTTATTACTTGTAATTTGTGATTTTAACCTGTCCTGTTGCTTTCAAACTGTGTCCCTTTTTATTATGTTAAAAGTGCTGTTTATAGAGCAAACAAGCATACATTTTAAAATATTTGTTCTGTAAAAAATTTGCCTTAAGAATGAAGGTATTTTAAATTAAATTTTTTAGTTAGTCATTTTTACATTAAGTTAAGTGTTTGTTGACACAAAGCATAAAACACAAAATATTCTTTTGGAAATTACTAATTACACATTATGAATACTCCCCCCCCCCCCCCCCCCCACTATCCTTGTCCCCCAAACTAAAATTAACCGAAACCGTTACTTCAATATGCACTGAACTGTGAAACATCTTGAACATTAACATCCCTACTAAACTTGTTTAACAAATAGTACAGGGGAAAAGTATGTGGTTAGAAATGTAGCTCTCACCTTCAGCCTTTTGATTGTGTCTTATGTAATGTGTCATAACTTGCTATTTTTCTAAGCTATTGTTTCCTGAATCCATTAAAATAATGAATTTGCTGGCTAAGTGCTGCCCATTGATCAGTATTATGAGGGACAGTAGAGTGTTAGCAACTTATTTTAAACTCGCAGTGATTTACACCAGACCTACACTAGGCTGTGGAGTACTGCATTTTATAAACTAGTGTTAGTTCACTGACATCTGGCAAAACATTGCGAGTCTCTTAAATAACAGCTTTACTCATCATTGTGCTTTACCCAATATAGTTGCTCATATTGGCTGAGAATGTCCTTGAAAGTGCTTCCCTCTAATACCCATGACCACTTTTCCTCACCATAAGGATCTGCAAATTACTCGCTAAGCCAGAATTAAATTGGTTGTGTCACAATAAGCATGCATAATTAATCTGTGAGCCTTTTACCAAGTCCTCAAATTACAGTTTACTGGGTTGCCAAGAAATATGCCAACTGAATTTGTGTCTGTACAGTGACACTGCAACATCAGAAAGCCTGCATCCCCCTTTCATGAATTTTTGTTGTTCTTTGTCTCTCTGCAGAAAAAGCGTTGCACAGACTAAGCCTTTGGTATCTTTGTGACGTTACATCCAGACAGCTGAGACTCATCCTAGAGCGTGCACACATCCCATTCAGCAAGCCCAACGCTACACCCTTCTCGCCCCTCACCCCTGCGCTATGAGCAGTGGTAGAGGAGGGTTTAAAAAAGATTGTAAGCGATTCTCCTTCCCTCCCCGACAGGGAAAACCTCAGTTTCCTCCTTACGCAACCACTGGTCACCCACAGGGCCCTCGTGTCCCAAGTCCTGACTGTGTATCTGGCAGCTATCCGCACCCTTCCTTTTACTCCAGTCGCCCGGGTGTTCCTGGGGTGCCTCCACGGGGTCGTCCTTTCCCCGCTAGCCCCTCAAATCCACCCCTGTGGGCATCCCCCCAGCACGTCAGTGATCAGATCTCTGACTCGAATGGTGTAAGCTTCCACCAACACCAGGTGCAGTTCCTCAGGGGGCAGAGTGCACAGGCTCCGCAGTTCAAAGCACCCCAGCAGCAAGGGTCCCAAACCTCCAGCCGAGGGGCAGAGATCTTTCCTGGGCCTTTCCAGTACCAGGCAAGTTATCGTGACTTCAAAACAAGTGGTAGCAGTTTTGGAAGAAGAGAAGGCTACGGCAGAGGCAGAGGAAACTGGCAAAGAGAGCAAAACTTCAGAAATACACCTGGACCTAAGAGAACTTTGCAGTGGAATCAAAATCTCCAGAGGGGACAGTATTATCCCAATCAATACAATAAGCACTACTGGAATACACAGGCAGATGAGGTGTCCTCAGGCCTTCGTAGTCTGAGTTTGAGTGACCAGGTAACAAGGGTAGACACCTCTGAAACTTCGTCCTGCAGTGGCCTCGCCAACAAGGTTTCCAGTTCTCCCGGCTCAGTCAGAGAGTCTCTGTATTTGACCCCTGAGATCCAGCAACAAGTCCTCGCTTTTTTGACGTCACTCAGGCCAGACGAGACCGTTCAGGCCAGGACCTTGGGTAAAAAGCTTGGCCTTCCAAAAGGAATTGTTAATAAGGCTTTGTATGCCCTGTTAAGGACAAACCAAGCAGTGAAACAAAGTGATATTCCTCCTCTGTGGAGACTCCGCAAGGTAGAGGACAGTGAGCGCATCAAAGAGAGAAACCAAATAAAGTCCCCAAACGATTCTGAGAAAAAGTCAGGTCAGAAGTTATTCGTAAACCAAGAAGCTAAAGAGGATCTCCCCAGCACCAGTTCTCCCTCTGCATCACAGATCCTCGTTGAGGCTGACAGCGATTCCTCTGACCAATCGGAGGACTCTGAAGGTGAAGATACATTGCAAAAGACTTTTTTACCAGTTGTCCAATCAGTAACCTTGTCAACAATGGCCGATACTAAAGATAGCAAAGAGAAGATCCTGCAGTACCTCTATGAAGCAGGTACAGGTAATGCACTTGTGATTGCCAAGAACCTTGGCCTGCGAAGTGCCAAGCAGGTTAATCCCACGCTCTATGCCTTGGAGAAACAGGGTGACGTAATGCGTGACACTGAAGTTACACCGCCTACCTGGTCGCTTAGCGCACACCGGCAGGAAAAGATGGACCGCCAACGAAAAGCTGCTGCAACTGCAAATCAGGATGTTAACAGTGCAGAGTTGTTGAACTTCGCAGCTGAAGGGATTACAAACGTAAATGAGGTGTTTGAGTTTTCAGGAGGTACCGCAGCTGAGCCGATGGATGCGGGGGAAAACCCATTGAATGAGATTTTAGGCAACAACATGTTTGGTAACACAGAGGCTGACATGCCTGGTCTTGAGGCAGTACCACCCAAACCCAGTGAACCTCCCTCGTCCACCTTCCAGTACTTCCAGCCTCCTCCCCGCCAGTTCTCCTACTATCAGGATACAGCCAGTAATGGAAGAGAACGCTTACAGTGGGCATCTGACGATATTCCAGAATTCCTGAACACGATCCGTTCTGAGGTTGCAGTTTCGTTGGCGGCTCCCCCTCCCCCGGCCCAAAGCCTGGAGACAAGCAGATTGCAGAAGCTGAAAGAGGCTCGCAGTAAGAACCCAGTTAGCGGACTGATGGAGTTTGCTCAGCACTCTGGACACACTTGTGAATTCCTACTTCTGGACCAGTCTGGACCTTCACATGACCCCAGGTTAGTTGATAAGCCTGTTTATGGGTGTGCTTGTGTCTGTGTTAAGACAGTCTTAGCCTAGTCTTTTTTTAATTTAAAGGAATAGTTTACCCAAAAAATTTAATTCTGTCATTAATTACTCACCCGCATGTCGTTCCAAACCTGTAAGACCTTCGTTAATCTTGGTGAAATGGGGTTGCATGATTAGGAATTATTAGAAACACAGTGTTTTCATGGACTTATAGTTTGAGGTTTTGCTTTTCACCTCTAGGTTTCGGATGCAGGTCATGTTGGATGGTCGTAGGTTTCCAGCGGCTGAGGGTCCAAATAAAAAAGTGGCCAAAAAAGATGCTGCAGCCATAACCCTAAAGATTCTTTGGAGGGAGACAGAAGGAGCAGATGAAGAGGAGGAACCAAGCATTGAGGGAGCTGAGTCAACCACTGACCTGGCAGATGATATGGTAGTGTATTTGTTTTCAGTTTTTAATTTTTTAGTTTTTTAGTTTGAAAAGTTGCATGAAACCTAATCTTGTAATCGCTCATAGTAGTTTTGATATTTTATTTTACCTGACCTTGTATATGAATGATTACAAAATGTTGTATAAAATATGTTGTGTAATTTATTTAAGGGATGGTTTAAAAATTGCTCACCCTCATGTCATTCCAAACCTGTAAGTGCTTTCTGACCCTGCATAGACAACAATGCATCTACAGAGTTCAAGGCCCAGAAAGGTGGTAAGGACATTAAGCTGCAAGAATACTTTTTGTGTGCAAAGAAAACAAAAATAACAACTTTATGAGAGTACCACAAAGCAACATGTTGCTTCATAAAATTAAGGTTGAATCACTGATGTCACATGGACTATTTCATCTCTCTCTTTACCTTTCTGGGCCTTAAACGTGGTATTTGTGATCCAAAGATGAACAAAAGGTCTTATGGGTTTGGAACAACATGAGAATGAGTAATAATGACAGAATTTTCATTTTTGGACAAAGTAGCCCTTTAAATGCAACACTAGGGGTGGGAATCTCTAGGCACCTCATGATTCGATTTGATTATGATTCAGAGGGCAGTGATGTGATTATAAAATGATTATCAGTGCATCTTTTGTTTTAATACAGGTTTTCTTTTTTTCTCACTGTCTATTAAACCAAAGTATCTGTAATAACCCATAATGAATTTACTTCCAAAATCTTTTATTAATAAAACAAATAGAAGTAATTGGCAAGTTAACAAGGTTACAAAGACCCAACAGGAAATGAATCATGTGCCTGTAGCAAATTAATAGACACTTGAGCCTATTCTGAACTGCTGACAAAATAATAGTCTTCTAACCAACATCTTCCTATTGTGTGCCTAATGAGCAATCCTCCAGACAAAAAAACAAAAACATCTTGTTGTACCAAATATCACAAATAGCTTTCATTCAAAAAATATAGAATTCTGTACCAACAGTTCTCATAGAAATATAATGCTTGTGGACTTATATTTTGAATAACTAACTCAACTAGTAACAATACAATCTGTCCCCTTTCAAGCTTATAGAAACCAAGTGCTTCCATACAAAAGCGTTTAATGCAGACTGTGCTGGTCTTTTCACACAGGGTGCGTTATGAAACCCAATGGCTTGTGCCGTGCGAGGACGGTTTGTTGCTGGGTCGACCAAAGCGCTCACGCAAGCCATGGTCAAAGTTCAAAGTAGTCAGACTTTCGCCACTGCGCTCTGAACAGACTTGCGTTCAACCCAATCCAATCGCAGCGCATTCCGCGTCCAATATGAAAAGTACATTGTAGTTCCGCCTTTTGCGTTCAGTCAACATCACATTATCATTTAACATTCAGAAAGAGAACATTGATTTTTTTTTTTGACATTGATTCAGAATTGTCCACGTCCGCATCGCGATGCATCTAACAATCTAAAATTTTTAAATATTTATTTTCTCCTTCTCATTTCTAAAGGGTGGTACGGATACTCCACCCCAGGCTCTGTCTCGGTCTCTACCTGGAGGAAAGAACCCCGTATCTGTCCTGATGGAGCACAGTCAGCGCAGTGGGCATCCAATCCAGTTTATCAAGACAGGACAAGAAGGGCCACCCCATGATCCACGGTAAAACACATCCCACAGTGAAGGGCTTTAGGTTACATCTCTTTAATCCTGCTACAGAAAGTCACATGCTTTTTGTCCTGATGTTTTCCAGGCTTCTCTGTTCCCTTGCTTTTCCTCGCATTCTCCGCTGTCTCCATGAACCTTCTATACCATCTTCTCTCACTTTTGTTCTCCCTTTTAACCTTGATTTTTTTTTTTCTCACATCACCATTTGTTGCTGAACCTACTGAGCTTTGTCATTTTTTTGGTAGTTCTACTCTTTCCTCTTCCCAGCCTGTGTTTCTGTTCCTCTTTTCTTGCTGTCTGTCCCTAATTCCCTTTGCACCTACAGTGTGACTTTGTTGCCTATAAAATACAATGTCTGCTTTGTGTAGTCCTGGCCCAAAATGTTGTTTTTATATATATATATATATATATTTTTTTTTTTTATTCATGTTTCTTTTTTTTCTCTTTTCTTTTCTCTTTCCAAGTTGGGAAAGAAAAAAATCAAAAGAAAATAGAAATAATGAAAATAATATTGAAAAGACCCGTGATATGGTCTAGTACAATTATTAAACTGAATATTTAATTAAATGAATACATAATCTGATTGGGTGCTTCAGCAGGGTGTTTGCAGTCTTCAGAGCATATTCCACACAAACCTGGAAGCTGCACAATTTAAAATATATTGTTAGACACTCAGGAAAAATTCAAAAGATGTTCCTTTTTTTTTTTCTCCAAATGTGCTTTCTCCAGATGCATGGCCTTTGTGAGAATAGAAAATGCTATTTTTTTTCTTGCAGTGTAGTTTGGTTTCAGTATGATTTTATATGTGTGTTGTTTTTATCTTTGATATCTACACAGCAGCAATATGAAATGTTAAATGTTATTGCACTTCAAAATGCAATGGTTTTATGACACATTTTCAGCTCCTAAAGGATGTCCAGTTGTGTATATGCTCAGTCACACCCTAATTTACAACACAAAACAGACAGATCAGTGAAACTTGATCTCTGTTGAGAAAAAAAGGCTTTTATTTAACTTTAGGACTGAGCAGTAAGTTACAGCTCTTCAGAAGTTGTTAGACATATGAATAGCAAAGCTGATGAATATGATTTCTCATTTCTTGTGAAGCAGATTAAATGAGAAATCATAGTATTGGATTTGGTTCAGAAAGCCTCCACATTCATTCATATAAAGTTCTCCCATGTGCCAGTGGATATTCATGGCCTTTAGTAAAAGAGTGGCTCTGATTACTGGCCTTGATGTAAATACAGCGCTGCCTGCCAAATTAGCATTACCAGATAAAAATATTTTTTGGCTCTAGTAGGCAAAATCATGAATTGACAGCATGCTTGTATACATAATGTCATATTTTCTTATTTCTGTCATTCTCAATGTTTCAGTGTGCTTTATTGTGGCAACAAATAATTGTACACTGCTGTACAAAAGTTTGGGATCAGCAAAATTTTTAATGTCATTTTAAAGAAATCTTTTCTGCTTGTCAAGGCTATGTTTATTTGATTTAAAAAAAATACAGAAAAAACAGTAATATTGTGAAATATTTTTGCAATGTAAAATGGTTTTCTATTTTAATGTACTTTTAAAATAGATTGTATTCCTGTGATGCAAAGCTGAATTTTCAGGATCATTACTCCAGTCTTCAGTGTCACATGATCCTTCAGAAATCATTCTAATATGCTGATTTTTTTTATCAATGTTAGAACAGTTGTGCTGCTTAATATTTTTTTAATCTATTTTTTAATTTTTTTACCTATAATACTTTTTTCAGGATTCTTAGATTAAAAAAAAGAACAGCATTTATTTAAAATAGAAATCTTTTGTAATATACACTACTGTTTGGGGTCATTAATTTTTTTTTTCTATGAACTATAATTCAGCAATGATGTGTTAAATTGATAAAAAGTGATAGTAAAGACGTATGTTTTTAGAAAAGATTTCTGTTTTGAATTAATCATGTTCTTTTTATTCATCAAAAAGTCTTGAATTCATTCTATTATGTGTGAAGCTAGCTATTTAAACTGATTGGAGGATTCAGAGCTCAGTGGAAAAGAACTGCCTCGTTAGATTCTAAAAGACAGTGTCCACTGTGACTTTTCACTCCACTATCTTTATTGATTTATCTTAACTTTCTGTGTCAGGTTTATGTTCCAGGTAAAGATTGGGGAGCGTCTCTTCCAAGAAGCCTCAGCACCCAGTAAGAAAGCAGCAAGGCAGCTGGCAGCAGAGGAGGCCGTGAAAGAGCTGATGGGAGATGGACTACTACATCTTAACAAGGTGAAGAGAAGTTTGAAGACAGCAGAAGAACAAAAAGAAGACTATTTTAAAAATAACAGGATAATTTTGTGCAGGTAGTTTAAACACAATCTTTCTCTTTCAGCCTCCAGGTACTTTCTGCCCTCTGGGAGACAATGAGTCTCAGCCGGCGATTCCCGCATGTCCCTCACTGCCGCCTCTGACAGCAGCTGAGCTCCAAGCGGCCCATGAAGCAGGTGTGGGTGATCTTATCAACCACCTGAACAACAACGCTGTGTCCGGTCTGCTCGAGTACGCCCGTGCTCGAGGCTTCGCTGCCGAGATCCGCCTGGTGGGCCAGTCCGGACCCTCGCACGAGCCCAAGTACATGCGCACTCTTATGATCTTTATGTCCTACTGCAGCAGGATTCTCTTCTCAGTGTGTCTCACTCCCTGCTGCACGGCCACACATTAAAAAGATCAAATCAACTTACCTCTTTCTCTCTTTAAGGTTTACATACCAGGCTAAATTAGGAGGGCGGTGGTTTCCTGCAGTTTGTGCTAGTAATAAAAAGCAGGGGAAGCAGGAGGCAGCAGATGCTGCTCTTCGAGTGCTCATTGGAGAAGCAGAGAAAGCAGCACGTACTGGAGAGCTCACGCCAGAGGTATTACACTGAGCAACTTTAATGAAAGTTGATCATAAAACTAGCAGTAGCTTTTAACTTGCATTAACTTGTGATTTAACAGAGTGCCGTTAAATATTGAGGGGGTCATAAGATTTGAAAGCAGCACCAAATTAAATCGTTGGTGGGTTTTTGCTATATCTGTTGCTATGTTTGAAAAACTTCCTAGACACACACGCACAGACTTTTATCTTGGATGCGATTTAATCATATGACAGCACTAATTTACTCATATTTATTAGCCAAAAAAAAAATCATTTTGGGGTGTTTGAAAGGTTTTTAGTTAAATTGATGTACTACAGAAACTTACAAGTAGTATTTTTACCAAATTTATTGTGTGTGAGTTTATATTTAATTATACTTGAGATTAATCATTTGACAGCCCTTTATATTAATCAAAACAAATGTTCATTTTGGGCCCTTTTTGAAAGACTTGAAAGTGAAATTGATGTACTAAACAAACTTGTATGTAGTACTTTCACAAATTTTATTGTGTGAGAATTGCACTATTATAGTGTTGTCATTAGTATCGAAATTTTAAAAACATTAATTTCCCGCTAATCTGTACTTTTGACAACACTAATTTGAAAGTTTTTTTTTTTTAGTTAAATTTATGTACTAAACAAACTTATGTCATACTTTCACAAATTTTGTGTGTGAATTTAGATTTAATTATACTTGAAATGCGATTAATCGCAGCCCTAATTTACTCGACCAAAACATGTTAATTTTGGTCCCTATTTAAAAGGTTTTTAGTTAAATTTAATTATACTTGCGGTGCGATTAATTATTTGACAGCCCTAATTTCATATTTACTTGACAAAAAAAATGTTCATTTTTGGCCCTTCTTGGAAAGGTTTTTAGTGAAATTTATATACTAGTATATATGTAGTATTTTCACAGATTTTATTGTGTGTTAGTTTAGATTTAATTATACTTGCGATTAATCATTTGACAGCCCTAATTTACTCATATTTATTTACCAAAACAAATGTTAATTTTGGGCCCTATATGAAAGATTTTCAGTGAAATTGATGTACTACACACACAAACTTGTATGTAGTACTTTCACAAAGTTTTGTACACAAACTAATATGTAGTACTTTTTTTGTGCGTGAATTTAGATTTAATTATACTTGCAACGCATTTTAATTATTTGACAGCCCTAATTTCATATTTACTTACCAAAACAAATGTTGGTAGCAAACTTGTCTCTAGTACTTTTCACAAATTTTATTGTGTGAGAATTTAGATTTATTAAACTTGGAATGCGATTAATCGTTTGACAGCCCTAATTTACCCACGTTTATTTGCCAAATCAAATGTTAATTTTGGGCCCTATTTAAAAGGTTTTCAGTGAAATTGATGTATTGAACAAACTTGTATGGAGTACTTTTCACAAATTTTATTGTTTGTGAATTTAGATTTAATTATACTTGGAATGCGATTAATCATTTGACAACCCTAATTTACTCATTTACGCGCCAAAACAAATGTTAATTTTGGTACCTATTTGAAATGTTTTTAGTTACATTGATGTACTAACTTGCGCATATAAGTTTACTTATAACTTATATGCAATTAATTGTTTGACAGCCCTAATTTAGTCGACCAAAACATGTTAATTTTGGTCCCTATTTGAAAGGTTTTTAGTTAATGTACACAAACTTATACGTAGTACTTTTATTGTGCGTGAATTTAGATGTAATTATATTTGCGATGCGATTAATCGTCAGGGTTCCCACGGGTCATGGAATTTCTGGAATATCATGGAATTTTAAAAGGTCTTTTCCAGACAATGAAAGTTTTATATTTATTTTGTCATGGAATATCAGGGATTTTTGTTTGTTGCTTTCAGTTTTTGTTTCCATTTATCAGCATGTAATTTTTCTGTACCGTTGTTGTTGTTTCACTCATTTTGCCTATTGTTATGGTTAGGTTATGGCTATGAAAGCATAAAAATTAATTTAGAATAAGTTAATTTCTGTAGAAATAGTAAAAGTGCATTTAACAGGTAAATCAAACAAACAAACAAACAAACAAAAAAAGTACTAAAAAACATTTGTGCTCAAGTAAATGAAGCTTGCAAATGAATGGATCTGTTCATTATAGGTCATGGAAATTCAGCTTTTTAGTCAGTGAAAGTCAGGGAATTTGATGTTTGTCTTAGAGTGGGAACCCTGAATTGTTTGACAGCCCTAATTTACTCTCCAAAACAAATGTTAATTTTGGTCTCTATTTAAAAGGCTTTTAGTGAAATTAATATATATATATATATATATATATATATATATATATATATATATATAGTTTTTATTTATTTATTTATTTATTTTATTATTAGTACCATAAATAATGCCATAAATTATTTGTTACATTTCATTTGTTAAACCAATTTGCTATATTATTGTCCAGTTTTATGTTATTTCTTGATCGATCAATTGTAAGTCTTCCAAAAAGATATGTGACATAATTACTAAAATTGATTTTGTATTTTTCAGCTGCCAGTGTCAGGAAGTACTATGCATGACCAGATCGCCATGCTAAGCCATCAGCGCTTTAATGCACTTACAGCACGCATCCAGCACAGTCTTCTGGGTAGAAAGATTCTTGCTACCATCGTGATGCGGAAAGGATCAGATACTCTTGGAACGGTTGTCAGCCTCGGGACAGGTACAAACACACAAATAGACTTAAACACAGACACAGCTGACATGATGTGTGCACTGTAATTAGAAATGTGCTGTAATTGTTGTCGCCCTACGCCTGTAGGAAACCGCTGCGTAAAGGGAGAGGAGCTTAGTCTTCGAGGGGACACCGTTAATGACTGCCACGCAGAAATCATCTCCAGGAGAGGCTTTATCCGGTATCAGCTTGCAGCAGAACTTTCTCTCTCCCTCACTGGCAGTTGCATAATTCATTTTTCCCCTCATTCTACAGCTTTTTCCGTCTCATTCTTCAATATGAAGGAGTCTTATTTCACAGCAGCTCATAAATATATTGACTTTATATTTAGTGTTCTGCTGGGAGACAGACAGAATGTCTGCTCATATGCCTGCTGTCTTTCTCTTTCTGTCTTTCTCAGTAATTATGGTACATTTGAGGTATAAATAATTTGAAAATGTATATTAATATTTAGAAATAGCCATTTGTGCTCATAAGGCAATAATATAAAACAGCATCAATTAATAAAATGATATATTATGAATGTTATTCATTTTATATATTAATTCATATACACTACTAGTCAAAGGTTTTTGAACGGTAAGATTTTTAATGTTTTTAAATAATTATTTTCTGCTCACCAAGCCTTTTTATTTATTTGATCCAAAATAAAAATGCTTTCTATTTGAATATATTTTAAAATGAAATGTATTCTTTTGATCAAAGCTGAATTTTCAGCATCATTACTCCAGTCTTCAGTGATCACATGATCCTTCAGAAATCATTCTAATATGCTGATTTGCTGTTCAAGAAACATTGATAATGGGGGATGATAGAAATTAATACTTATATTTTATACAGTTATTTTAAATGGTAGAAATAGTTCAAAATGTTTTTGCTTTGGTGAGCAGAGCAGAATTTTTTTTTAAACAAAACTTTGACTGGTAGTGTATAGTTTGTTTTTAATATACTAAAAAAAAGTTATCTCTCTTTCTAAAATAAATACATTTTAACATGCACAAATTGAACTCGATGCAAAACGTCCCATGTGTGGAACGTTGTAACGCTAAGGGGTTAAAATGTATTAATCAGTATCTAAATTAAAGGGATGATTCACCTAATAATTCACCCTCATGTCGTTCCAAACCTGTAAGACCTTCGCTCATCTTCAGAGCTCAAATTAAGTTATTTTTGATGAAATCCGTGTCCTTTCTGGCTATCCGTAGACATCAGTGTAACTACCACATTCAAGGTCCAGAAATGATTGAACCTCTGTCACATGGACTATTTTAATGATGTCCTTACTACCTTTCTGGACCTTGAATGTGGTAAGAAAAAAATCTTTTCTAGAAAAAAATTGTGGGAGATATGCAACATTGTTTTGGTCAACAGCCCTTAAAGTAGAATAATTGAAATTTATGTTAACTAAAGTGTCTTGTTTGTAAAATCTGTGTGGCTCAGGTTTTTGTACGGTGAGCTGATGAAGCATTGGGAAAGCCCTGGTGATGAGTCTATTTTTGAGGTGGCAGACGATGGGAAGCTGAAGATCAAATCTGACATCACCTTTCATCTGTATATTAGGTGAGACATGCACTTCCTCTCCTTCGAGCTAGTTTTAGAACAGAGATTCATCTGCAAACAGGAATGACATTGCTTTAATCTGCTCTTTTCTTTATCTTCCAGCACTGCTCCGTGTGGCGATGGCGCTCTGTTCGATAAGTCGTGCAGTGAGGCCGCCGAATTAAACGGCTCTCAGCACATGCCTCTCTTCGAGAACGTAAAACAGGGCAAGCTCAGAACCAAGGTGGAGAACGGTAAGAGACTGAAAAAATGTGGGAACTCCATCTATGTGGTAAAAAAATTATTTTAAGATTAAGATACTTAAAAATTCAATGCAATAACATTTATCTTTGAAATTCCTGATCTTGAATGGCCAGTTACTGTACGCACATGCTGTGGCGTAATTCCAGGACCTCAGGTACACAAACTCTAGTGCGCTAACTGTCGGATTAAATAAGACGCACTCAGCAGTGTTCATCAGTGCCATCTGGTTAGGTTATCTTGCCAAAGAGTGTCTCTGTAGCCACGTGAATGTGGCCTTTTGCCAAGCAAAACTGCCATTGTCTAGTGGGATAAGAGAAAAGCTAAACGGTCGGCAGGTAAGCTGACGTATTTCTGGGGATTTAACTTGACAAGTCGGCACATGACGTTGGCAGTTGTGCTTGGGTAGCTGTTGTGGTGACTAACGCTGCTGACAAGGAAGTACAATAAAAACAGCCTCATGATGTATTGTGACAGACTTGAAACTCCAGCGTTAAGTCAGATTATGCTTACAGCTAATATCTAGTTGGCTAGAGCTGCTGTAGACAGTGACAGTCTCATCTACATCTGTCACTTCATATGTTCTTGTGTATTATTGAGTGATCTAAGATTCCCCCTTCCTTTTCTCAGGTGAAGGCACCATCCCAGTGGAGTCTAGTGATATTGTGCCCACCTGGGATGGCATTCAGCATGGTGAGCGCCTGAGGACCATGAGCTGCAGTGACAAGATCCTGCGCTGGAACGTACTCGGCCTGCAGGGGGCGCTCCTTACCCACTTCATCCACCCCGTGTATTTGCGCTCCATCACTCTTGGTAAGGACTCTTGGAGTGTGTTCAAGACAGCCTGTCTTTTGTGTGTTTAATTTAATTATGTTTACACTAAAAGGGAATCGGGGAATATATAGGGAATTGAAACTAATTTAAAGATCGGTAACAAAAATATATATTAAATGATATTAAAATGTTTAAAAATTATATACATACACTGCTGCTCAAGAAAGAAAAGACTTTACTAGAATCAGTAAAGAAGAGGCTTGTGCTCATTTTGTGAAATGCTAATTTAGTGAAATATTATTGCAATTTAAATAGTGCTTTTTTATTTTAATATACTTTATACATTTTCGACATCTTTACTCCAGTCTTCCGTGTCACATAATCCTTCAGAAATCATTCTAATATGCTGATTTATCAATGTTGAAAATAGTTGCTGCTTCGTTTTTATTTATTTATTTTGGACACTGATAATTTTTTTTTTTTTAGGATTCTTTGATGAATGAAAGGTAAATTTAATAAATAAACAGTGAAAAAAAGTATTTATTTAAAATAGAAATATTTTGTAACAATATACACTACCGTTCAAAGTTTGGAAGCAGTATTTATTGTATTTTTTTTAAGAAATTCATGTTCAGCAAGGATGTGTTAAATGGCTGCTGAAAATTCTGCTTTGCATCACATAGATCCGTTATATTTTAAAGTATATTAAAATAGGAAACTGTTATTTTAAATTGCAATAATATTTTGTAATATCACTTTTTTTTGAGTATTTTTGGTCAAATAAATGGAACATTGATCAGAACATTTGATTTTATCCCAAACTTTTGAATGGATAAAAATAATTTATAATTCATTATAAAATGTAGTAGTAGTAGTAGTAGTAGTAGAATTATTTAAATTACAAAATATATATCCCCAGTATATACCCTTAAGCCTAGTCCTAGACTAAACTGTAAATCAGAGCTGTTTCAACTGAAATAAAATGGCACTGATTGATCTTAAACTAAATCAGTGCCTTTGTTTTGGCACAAGATGCACACCTGTAATGTTGTTTTTGTTTTTTTCTAAGCATGTTTATAAAAGTCTAAGCCCTGTCTATGAAACCGAGCCTTAAAGTTATATAAAAAAATTTTAAATGAATATTAATAGCAATAGTACCAGTAATGAAGTTATATAAAATGCAGTATAATAATTTTGCAATTTATGATATATATATATATATATATATATATATATATATATATATATATATATATATATATATATATATATATATATATATATATATATATATATATATATATAATAAAATGATTAAAATATAAATTATATGTAAATTATCATTTTAAAATTCATAATTTATTCATACAATTATTTAGGGAATTATTTATTTTAAGAAATTGTTGAAATCATAATGTACTTTAAAACAAAGTATTATCTGTGATCATTTTAACTCGCACAATTATGTTTAAGAAAAATATATTTCTATTTTTTTGTTCTCTATATATTCATATTTATTTATATTGTCTTTTTTTTTAAATATATTTTTTACAATTATTTTAAGCTCAATTATACACGGTACACAAAGATACAATATATAAACACTTATTTTTAATGCGCTTAATAGATCTGACAGCATTAATTTAAATGATATTGTATTATAAACTGAATTATTATTTAAATGTATCAGAGTTACAGCTTAATTCATAGACTATTTTTTCCAATGTTTGTTTAGGATATCTCTACAGTCATGGTCACCTGACTCGTGCGGTGTGCTGCCGATTGGCTAGAGACGGTGATGTGTTCAAAAAAAGTTTACCAGCAAATTTTACTCTCAACCACCCTGAGGTATGCTCGAACAACACAGTCCATTTAGTGAAACTTTAGTTTTTCTTGGTTTTCACTTCATTTCTTTATCGTTGGTGCAGGTGGGCAGGGTGAGTGTGTATGACTCGACACGCCACACAAGCAAGACCAAAGAGTCCAGCGTCAACTGGAGTCAACCGGACCAGTTCACCGTGGAAGTGCTGGATGGCACCAAGGGCAAGGTGGACAGGTTAGAGACAACCCCTATCCATTGTATATCACATGTAAAAAGGAAATCCAGCTAATAGAAAATGTTTAACTTGAAGCACTTTATCCAAACACCTAGACACCTGCTTTCGCTCATGAGCTTTCACTCTTTTCGCAGCAGTCCCAAGATGGACGTATCACGGGTTTCCAAGTCCAATCTGTTCCGTCTCTTCCACGCTTTGTGCCAGCGTGCAGGCCGTGCCGATCTGCTGGCACTACCGTCCTACGCCCACGCTAAGATGGCCGCCACTTCATTCCAGGATGCCAAGAGGCTGTTCTTCCTGGCGCTGAACCAACATGGATATGGCGCCTGGATCGGGAAGCCCTTGGAAGAGAAAAGTTTTGAGGGAGAAGCCAGAAGCTCTGAGTTGGGGGGAGCAAGCGGGGACGCACAGACTCTGTGCCCTCCAGGTTGCGCTGTTGACCCCATTAGCTGCTTGGGCTCAGACAACAACAACTTTAACTCTGCGGCACAGGGTTTTTAGGGATCGAGAGAGAGGAATGGAGGGAGTGGAAGAGTGGCCAGCAGCAAGAGAGAAAGAAGGAGGAGGTTTATCTTATAGAGAGGGAGGAACAGGGGAAGCCTGTGGCTTTGGGATTTGAACTTTAACCATCATGACAAAGCAGAAACGGATGCTGCCATGGCAACAGAGCTATAAACCCGAGGCAAATTGGACTTGATGAGACATGAAGTCGAATTTTATTTTTTTTTATTTTTAGAAAGCTGTAGGGTTGCATTTGTTTTAGTGGGTTTCCCCCTCTGTCATTTTTTCCCGTTTGCTTCCATCACAATACTGTTACGTGAATGCGTGGCCACGTTGCTGTAGGGTAATTCTGTTTCTCACATTTTCTCTTGTAGCCTGTTTGATTCATATGGTATTTTAGGCATTTCTCACTCAATAAAAAGATTAATGACCAAGGATAAAAGTCAGGTCACATATTTAGTGACATTCAGTTGGGTTGCAATGGGATTTTGTGAATTTAAGTGTTTTAAGTAGTTAGTTCACTCAAAAAATTAAAATTGTCATTGTTTATTCACCGTCATGTTGTTCTAAACCGGCATGTTTTTTTTTTTCTCCGTGGGGCATAAAAGATATTTTGAGAAATGTTAACAAAGGTTACCAACATTGCTCAAAAACTCTTATTTTGTGTTGTCTTCAGATATGAAGAAATGCATACAGGTTTAGAATAACATGAGGGTTAATAAATGATGATGCAATTTGAATTTTTGGGTGACCTATTACTTAAAGTTGATCATATACTAATGTCATTTACCCACTTTTTTTATTTCTATAATTTCTCTTTTCATTTCTGCTTGGATTAAATTTATGTATTTGCGTAGATTCAAATTATTATTTTTATGCTTTATGTGAATTTCCCGAGCATCCCGGACCTGGTCTAAACTGCTTGAAATGTATACATAATGTACATACAGATACATATGCACACAGATGTATATATAAGGTCTGTTGAACGAGTTTATATATATGCGTGTGTGTTTATGTATGTGTATATATTGTATGTATATATTTTGTAATGATTCGTAACTTTGAAATCACATTATTTTCTATCTTTTAATTTTTAGAATGTCTTTTTATATGAGGTGTGTATGTTCTGTTTGCATTTTATTGCTTATGTGTGGTGTTTGAGAGGCTCGTGGTAGATATCGCATGCAGCCAAACAGTCTACATTCTGATTTGTGATAGCTATAGCAGGCGGATGAACAGCACAAACCAATCATATGCATATTTGTATGTGGATTTGAACCGTTTCTTGGATTATTTGCCCTGCTTGTTTAATGTGTTCAGACACTGTTAATTGATGCATTGCTTCAAGACTAAAGCAATACTAACATTCTCTTTCCTTTCAGCAAATGTGAATCTGTATGCCTCAAACATTTGTCATCAAATCATTGAAGCCTACTCAAACATTATTTTAAGATAAGTTCTGTTATATTAAAAGTAAAGAATATTTTCTTTCCATGTGCTGCTTATTTTATTTTTTTTCCACAGCAAATTCTGCACTTGCTCTGGTAGTAAAGTAACTCTCATGGCATGTATTTTCCAGTTCAATTGGAAAGGAATAGGGAAGAGTCAGCAAAGTCTGAAATTAGAAAAATCTTGGGAATATGGTCAGAAAAAGTGCTCCATGACACAACTTGCCACACATTAGGAGTGAGGTAACTGGAGTAGAAAACTGAATTTATATTTTTAAATGGCTGATTTATAATAATTTGTGGTATGTTCTGAGTGCTGCGCAACTGCTCATCCGTGTTTTTTTTTTTTTTTTTTTTTTTTTAGACATTCGGTTTGATTACTCCTAATTAAAAAAATAATAATAGTAACAATAACATAGTGTATTAAAACATCTTATCTTGTTAGACTGAAAATGAAGACTACTATTTAACATTCCAACCCTCAATACTTTAAAAAACAAATTTTATATAAAAAATATATCAAATGAAATATTACTATATATAAAAATAAAAAATAATATACATTATAGTGTTATGTCTATAATAGGCCTATATCCAACTTTTTCTTCAACAGTAAGCCATTAGATGAGTCTTCCGGAGATGAATAAGGAGCAGTAAACGGTAAAACTGTTTGCACTACAAACTAGTGTTTTTAGAGTTAAGAATACGTTAAAATGGCATGGTAAGACGCACCAAATTTTAATATTAAGCAGCAAAACGAGATGTACAGCTAAAAATAACGACGTGGATGAGACCCATAAAATGTACAAATAGCAGCGTCCTTTCTTATGGCGGGAAAATGAGAGCTGGAATAATGGGTCGGCACGGTCGGCACCTACAACTATACAATATTTAGCCAAATTTCTAACTGATAAGTAGCTATTGAAACACAAAATGTGCAAATTAATTCAAACTTTTGCGCATTTATTTTCTTATTAATGCGTATACATGTTACAACATGTCCCATGATTTATATAGGCTAAGCAAAATTAAAACGTTGTATGAAAGGTTTCATCTTCATTATAATAGCCAAAAATACACTGAATGGGTAAAAATGATCAGTTTTTCTTTTATGCCAAAAAATCATCATATTAAGTAAAGATTAAAAACAATATTCCATGAATATATTTAGCCTAGTAAATTTCCTACTGTAAATATATCCAAACTTAATGTTGATTAGTAACATGCATTACTATAAGAACTTAATTTTTTACCAATTTAAAGGCGACTTTATCAATATTTAGATTTTTTGCAACCTCACATTCCAGATCTTCAAGTTGTATTTCGGCTAAATATATATACAGGCTATCCTAACAAACCATACATCAATGGAAAGTCAATTTATCCAGCTTTCAGATAATGTATAAATCTCAGTTTCAAAAAACTTGACTGGTTTTGTGGTTCAGGGTCACATATAGTTGTTTGTTTGAACGTATGATGGTGACTTTTTACTGTTTAAACACCAGCTATAGCATATGATATTGAAAGTGATGTGCAGGTTGAAATTCACAAAAACAATAGCCATTTTAAGATGGTTTATTACCGCTGGATGGCGACCTTTCCCTGTGACTTTTAGTTCACAGACGACAGGTTTGAGAATGATCAAACCCCTGAACGAGATTGCTGCAAAAGAGAAAGAACATTAGTGTGATTATTCATTTTCCCTCACTAATTTCACTGGCAAGTCTGCGTCTGCTGATTCGGTCTGAGGGTGTTTTTACAGTCTGGGTAATGCGTAAAATACCACCAGCTGCGGTAGTGAACTTTACTGGTAATTTCACACTTTTATTAACAAATAAAGCATGTTGAGTCTCGTTATTAGCCTGTTTTGGAAACGCAGATTGAAACGCGTCGCGTTTGTAGTCTGTCAGACTCAAAAAAAAAAAAAAAGTCATTATCTGATTCGGAGCTCCGCGTCTGCGCGAATATTTCGACGGATAGGCTATGTCAAACAAGCGTACAGCATGTACATGAAATATTAGTCTGGTGGTCTATACGCCGTGTAAAATGATTGATACCACAGAGGAGGGAATAAGGGAATACGTCGTGAAGAAGAAGTGTGGGTAGCAAGAAACAGTGGGGAACACTGAACTAAAACTAACTGCTTTTTGGTTAATGAGTTACTAAAGTAAAGGTCACTAAAGGCCACTACTGTGTGTATAGCTGTTGCTCCCAGTGCTTGTGGCATCCCAGTGATGCTTTCCAACAGCTGACACCGTTTTGAGCCCTGAAACGAAACATTTAAGACTGCTCACACATTATAAGGTCGTCACACAGCTTTTACCCTCATATGAAAAGCAAACAGTCCTTCCACCAGCTGACTCAGTAGAATCAAAGTTGTTCTGCAGGCCTAGGCTAGAATGACAAATGCACTAATGTAATGTGAAATCTGTGTGTCTGTTAGAGTGTCTATGTGTGAGAGAAAGAGAGAGAGGGAAAGATCAACCTCTGAGGGCTTTCCCTTCTAACTTCCACCTACACACCAACTGTCGTGGCACAAGTGCTATTACTGTATTTAGAATTCTGTGCATATCTGTGGCTTACATAATGAGGTTATAATGTGCTGCTATACACAGTGTGCGTGCCAAATCTATGGAGTTTCTTTCATAAATTAACCAATTTTATATTGGACCGCTTGTAACCCTACCTCAAAGGACATTATTGGTCTATGTAACAGAAACAACGGAAGATTTGATGGTAATACTGCACAACATAAAATTAGTTACTGCATTATCATGAACGTGGGTGAGTAAAGGACAGTTAGAATTTTTGGGTCAAGCACTGTAACCTTGTAACATTAACCTAGGTTAATATGTGACCCTTGACCACAAAACCATATGGCTTATGTAGCACGGGTATGTAGCGATAGCCAAAAATACATTGTATTGATTTTTCTTTTATGCCAAAAATCATTAAGATATTAAATAAAGATCATGTTCCATGAAGATATTTTGTAAATTTCCTACCGTAAATGTCTATAACTTAATTTTTGATTAGTAATATGCATTGCTAAGAACTTCATATGGACAACTTTAAAGGTGATGTTCTCAGTATTTTTTATTTCTTTCTGAAGCTCAATGAAAGAACTCGAATTAGAACACTGTGCAAACGAAGAAATATGATCCGCAGGCATAATGCAGCAGCAAATGAAAGAAGTCAACATTTAATAGGTTGAAAGCAATGGCTGGAAAAGGGAAGAGCTGAAATGGAGAGAGCAGGGAATGAAAAGGTGAGAGGAAGGTGAGTGTAGAGGGTAGGGATGATGGACTGGTATTTAGGTAGTAATCTGTTTATAGTAGGGTAACCCTGACCGCTTCGCCTTTAGTTTAGGGAATTTTCCAGGGGCTGCAGGTGGTATGTGTGTAATGAGAAAGCTTTAAAGGTTTCCAGGTCTCACATAAGGCAGAGCGAGAATAGGGTAAATGTCCTCACACGTCAAAGAACAGCTGACAGTAGTCGAATTGTGGCAAGGAGTCCCTGGTTTTTCTTTTAACCCTTGAAGGGGATCAGGGGTGTTGAGCCTTAAAACATGTTATAGCTTAAATTTTTTGGCCAAACCATGTTTTGTCTGCTTCAGTATAAAGTAAACTGAGTAAAAATCTTATCAAGAGTGTTTTTCTGCATTGAAACCTACCCATTAAGTGGTTTAGCCTCAAAGCTACCCTTTTTACAAGACCACAGTAACTGGCAGAGAGCAGTTTTAGAATTGAAATGTGGATTTAATTACTTTTGATGGTGGCTGAAAATCCTAATATTTAGCATCTAACAGAATTTGTTACCCATGTTCATTCATTTATTTCAGTGGTAGTACATATAACTTTAATGTACATTCATTCAATGTTTATTTAATGTTTAATTTGAGTGAAGAATAAGTCAGGCCCAACACTGAGCCTCAAGCACAACATTTGCAATATTAATTTGAGACCCAAAATACAGTCATGCAGCTTCCATACATCTGTTTTTCTAAATCATGCAGTTTCTGTAACCTGTGCCGTCAATTTGTTTCAAAAATAACTGTACGCAATATAAGACCCTTCTTCATTGGCTGGGATCGTTTAGAGCCATTTGAAGCTGGATTTAAACTGCATTTTGAAAGTGAACTAATCCTTTAAGTTACAGAAATGAATTGATATACATCTGATTTAAAATAATTGTAGATATAATTTTTTAATTATAATAATAATGGATTAGATATTTAGTGTTAATTAAATTGAGAGTGTGAATATTCAGAGATACTAATAAGTAGGAATTATATTATTATATTTATTGGAGATACTCAGACGTAAACATCAGCACTGATTGCATGTTAATGTACTACAGAATATTGTTCTGCTTATTTATGCTGTCTAAACTACAGAAAAAAAAGCTGCGGAAACTGCTAAATCATATAGAGGACTTACGTAAGCAGGAAAGACCGCAAAAAGTTAAAGGTGGTAAAGATACGTACAAGCTGTATTAATTAAGATATTAGCCTAATTTTTCACCTACCTGACTGAAAGTGATAAGAGCAAACACAAATGTTCTCAAGAATGTTGCCCTGGAAATCCTGGTTCAGTTTGGCCAATCACAAACGGCGCCTTTCCTCAGACAGTTTTTTTCACTCTTCACCTTAATTTGTTGTAACTTTTGGCAGTCTATAGTACTCCAAATGTTTTTCCCAGTCTGACCAATTAGTACAACCTAAAACATGATCATAATTGACAATTTTCAGCAGCAATAATCAGTGAAATATACAAGTTTTGTTTGGTTCAGTGGCATTGTTTAAGTTCAGTGCCACCAATATGGCCGACTGATGACGCGTTGTGAAAACACTCTATTCTAAACAAAACGTGCCCCAAAATAAAACTCAACAAAAAACTTGGAAAAAAAATTGAAAAACAAAACTCAAACGAATTCTTAGAGCAGTCATACATCAAAAAGGAATTGTATTTTCACTCTTATAAGACAAGGATCCAACATAATTTGTTAAAAAACAAAACAAACCTCAGAACTTGAAATAAACCGCAACAAAAAATACAACAAAATTCACAGCTTTAATCAAAGCATACATCAAAGACGAATGGTATCTTCACTCTTATACCATGTCTACACTGGATGAGAACGACACCTTATTTTTCCGTAAGAGTGTGCTCGGCCTTTCATAAATGTTATGGGTCTGGCTTCTGGGTATGGCTTCTGGTCTAATCAGCGTCCAGCTATTTTTAGCTGTACAAAACAGCTTGTTTTGCTGCTAGATATTGCAAATGGATGTATTACCATATTATTTTAATGTAATGTCTTAATTATGAATGCAAATAGTTTCACCATTTACTGCACATTGTTAGTCATCTCTTTATTTCCCAATAGAGTATTTTCACGACGCGTCATCAATCGGCCATATTGGCGGCACTGAACATAAACAATGCCACTGAACCAAATGAAATGCGCATATTTTGCTAATTATTGCTGCCGAAAATGATCAAATATTGTCATGTTTTGGGCTGTACTAATCGGCTGGACTGGGAAAACCATTTGGAGTGCTAAAGACTGCCCAAAGTTATAACAAATCAAAGAGAAGAGTGCAATAAAACTGTCTGAGGAACAAAAGGCATTTGTGGTTGGCCAAACTTAACCAGGATTTCCAGGGCAAAAATCTTGAGAACATTTGTGTTTGTTCTTATCGTTTCCGGTCAGGTAGGTGAAATATTGGACTAATATCCTAATTAATACTGCTGGTACATATCTTTACCACCTATTAACTTCAGTGTGTCAAAATTGCACCCTTTCCTACTTATTAAGTCCTTCTCTAAAGGATTTAGCAGCTTCCACACATTTTTTCCATGGTTTAGACAACATAAATTAGCAGAACAATGTATTCAGTAGTACATTAACTATACAATCCATGCTGTTGTTTACGTCTGAGTATCGCCAGTATGACCATGCATTTGGGTAACTGACCAAACCCTCTGTAGTGGCTAATAAACTGGAAGTTTCACCCATAGGCTTTGCATGGTACACTTAGGTATGCTTAGAACTCTCCAATGGAAAAAAAAAAGTTGAATCACTTTTTTTATAGGGGACAAATGGTAAAAGTCAAGGTTTTCACTATTTAGACAGAAGAGTGGACAACAAAAACAATTGTCGGCAAAGACGCCAGTGATCATCAATCATTCAGTAAGTGCGTCACAAATTGAGAGCATCTTTATAAAGCCAAATATTGATCGAAATCTCCGGCGTTGCAGAGCCACAGTCCCAAATTCTACTCATTTGTCCATTTGAAATTGTCTTCCATAACACTTAAGACATGTTTCATCATTTAACCCAGCCAAGTTGGAACGGTGGGGGAACATTGACCGAACCCTGCAAGAACATTAGGCCCGGGTGGGATGGTAGCACTGAGTGCTGATGTAGCACAGTGTGGGCAGTGAGGAAGTCCATTAGCGAACATGAAGAATACTTCTCTCTGAAAGCGAGAACGTCACTGTGATTGTGTTGCATTTGTCTGTGTGGATTATTTAGGCTGTGCGCCTGCTGTTTTGAAGCATGTTATTTATTTCATTTTCAGCCATGTATATTTTTAGACCAAGTGTGTGTGCGTTAAAGGTTATTTGTTCGATAAAGGGATATGGGCTGTGTGTGTGTGTTTTCATACTTGAATGGAATCTAAAGCAAAGCGTCACGCCAGACTGTTACTGTGGCACCCCTCTCTCTTTCTGTTTACTTGTCTCTGTTTGTCCATCTGTCTCTCCTTCTCTTTTTCTCTCTGCCCCCTATCACTCACACCCTCTACTGCCTGTCATTTCTTCTCCTTATCTTCGTCCATTCTCTTATTATTCCTCGTTTCTCTCCTTGCTTCCTCCTGCTCCCGCTCTCACCCCTTTTATCTCCCTCTCATTGCGCTCTCAAATTTCTCTGCCTCTGTCAGTTGTGCGAACCTTTTGTTCATTACCATCAAACAGTGTGGAAGCATGCGACTAAGGGACGGCTGGAGTTGAATGGCTGGAAGGAGGAAAAATTATGGGCCGTGACTCAATTTGATGGATCGTTTCATGAGTTTAGCATGTCCACTGAATCATAGGGGTCACCAACGCCACCCACTGACTTCGAGAACACGGTGTGTTTTCAGCCGATGATGCATTGCTCAAGTGTAGTATTGCTGAGTTCACATTAGCAGTAAATAAGGTGGGTTTGTTTTCGCCCCGCTGCCCACTGAGCGATGTCATTCTGCTATTGATTAGCATCCATGGGTGTGTGTGTGAGTGTGTTTCGGTCGAGGTGGAGATGATGGGAATTTTACAGCCTGTTTAGATGCGTGGATGTGGTCCGTGCGCTCCTGAATCAAACGCGCCGGGCCTACATGTCTATTAGCGAGAAGTGCAATTTAAAATAAAAACAAGATCAAGGCAAGATGAAAAGCTCCTCCTCCCGTGCCGATGCGGATTGTTTGGCATTTAGACAGAATGGTTTCATCCAACAGGGGAAAAAAGCGAAGACAACTGTCTGTGTACTCTGGTGTTGGCATGGTAACCACTCTGCCTGTGCTCATTCTGTTGTTCGGTCATATATATATATATATATATATATATATCAGACCAGTGTTTTTCCAGCATTTATCATTTTGTTTCAAACTTTCTCGCTGTAATACACCACTTCATAGATGTCCTTTAGGATCGAGCTGACCTTTTCTTCTCACAAAGGGAACAAAAGCACTTGTTTGGTGTCACTATCTCCCAATCTCTGCGTATCCATAACCTTCCCTGTCGGAGAGACTGAAAGCGGCATCACAGATTTCTCCCTTTCTCTTTCTTTCTCTTTTTCGTGTCCTCAGAGCTGTGCTCTTAGCTGTCACATCCGCCGTCTTCTACAGTTAGAACTGGACAGCTGTGTTCCATTATGTCACTGTCGTTGGACGGTCACCTTTGACCTTTCCAGTGGGTACAGCTTACTGTTGTAACTCTCTTTTCTCTGTCGCTCACTATCTTTTTACTTTCCTCTCTGTCATTGTTTTAAATGTATAGTTCACTCAAAAATGAAAATTCTGTCACTGATTATTCACCCTTGTGAACACAAATTAAGATATTTTCTATGAAATCCAAGAACTTTCGGACCCCTCAATGCAACTGACACATTCAAGACCCAGAAAGGTAGTAAGGACATTGATTATATAGTCCATGTGGCATCAGTGGTTCAACCATAGTGTTATGAAGCTACAAGAATACTTTTTGTGTGCAAAGAAAACGAAAAATAATGACTTTATTCAACATTTTTTTCTCATTCACATCACATGGACTATTTTAACAATGTCCTTATTGGATTTTTGGGCCTTGAATGTGTCAGTTGTGTTGCTGTCTATTCAGGGTTTTTTTTGAAAATAGGCTCATTTTTCAACTCCCCTAGAGTTAAACAGATGTGTTTTACTGTTTTTGAATCCATTCAGTCGATCTCCGGGTCTGCCGGTAGCACTTTTAGCATAGCTTAGCATAAATCATTAATTCTGATTAGACCATTAGCATGACAAAAAAAAAAAAAGACCAAATATTTTTGATATTTTTCCTATTTAAAACTTGACTCTTCTGTAGTTACATTGTGTACAAAGACCAACAGAAAAAGAAAAGTTGTGATTTTCCAGGCTGATATGAATAGGAACTATACTCATTCCGGTGTAATAATCAAGGAACTTTGCTGGCGTACCATGGGTGCAGCAAGCACAATAATATTACGCAGCGCCTGAATATAGTAATATCATTGCGCCTGCTGCACCAAGTTTTCATGCTGGGTCATGTGCGAGACGTCGCAGACCATAAAACGTATCAGACCTATTTGAATCCTACACAGAATGGTATATTTTATAGGATATGGATGAGACTGTAACTGCCATACGCTGTCAGATGCAGCTTTACTGAGCTCACCGGCTTTAGCCCAAGCTATGATATAAACAAAATGCTATTGGCTATTTAAAAAAATTTAGTGTTATTCCATGTGTTGGCATAATTTCACCTAAAACAGGAAGATAGGGCGGGACTTATCATCCACCTAAGTGCTTTGAAACACATGGCATTATTCCATGTGTTGGTGTAATTTCAACTGAAACAGGAAGACAGGGCGGAACTCCTTGATATATCCCGCCCTGTCTTCCTGTTTCAGGTGAAACCTTTAATAACAGCTCTGATAGCACACATACATCACAGAGACGTCTATTTGACGTCTGCTTTTGCATCTAAAAGACGCATTTTTCAGTGTTTGCTCATCTGCAATACATTCCTATCAGATGTCAAATAGACGTTTATTAGATGTCTTTAAGATGTTTATGATTTAGATTGTATGTAAAACTGATATCTTACAGACATCTGTTAGATGTTTGTACACAGCAGATGCTTTCCAGATGAAGCGATCTTTAGCAGACATCTTGGAGACATAAGTGTGCTATCTGGGAGAATTTAAATTTTTTTGTGAACTATCACTTCAGTATCGCCAGGTTTTGGATGCTGGAATTTTAAGAATGTCACAATATGAGATACCGGACACAGTGTGACCCTGCATCACTATCATGACTACCGCGAGGCCACGATGACTGTGCTTGTTGCCGATGATGTCATCGGAGCGACATATGGCTTGTGCTGTAATAGTCCCTAAATCTGGGGAAATCGTCTCTCCAGGTGACGTGTATTTGATTTATTCATACCTGTCAAGTGAAATAATCTCTGTCCACGCTGATGGAGCACTATCCTGCTGTAGCCGGTTTAGGGAGCCTGAAATGTTGGATTTTACGTGGTAATTACCGGAGCCAGAACATAATGACATGATGGAGAGGACGCTGTTGCTGTGAGATAGCAAAGTGATGGGCCACTTTCACCTGGAAACTCATTTAAACTGTTTAATTTCTTTTTATCCCCCTTTTTAAGTATCTACCGTGCATTAGAGAGGGTCAGCATCCTCTGCGGTGAACATATTCAACTCATTCACATGAGGGTGAATAAATGGTTTTTGTTTTTGAGTAATCTATCTTAACCTTTAACAAACACAAACTTGTCAGTTTAAGGGTTGTCTGTTAAGACCGGCACCGGCAGCCGTGTATTTCTCGGGGACAGGTGTTGTTTCTGACAAAGGTGCAGTTAGGTCTAGTTTCATGGGAAGTTGGCTAGCGGCTGTGCCCTTGGCCACCTGTTGGTGGGTTTTGACCTGTTGTGGCAGCTGTGTGTTTATACACCTATATGCTGATTAGATATTGACAAGATATGTCATGGTTTGTTGACCTGAAACAACCAGGCAGACTATGTCATAGTAAGCTGACAACACAGTAAAATTGATATGTTAAGTTTATTGGCTGTCGTTGTCAACTTTTTATGTCAAATCAAAGTGGTGCCAAAGTGGAAAGCTGCAGTGAAAAGTTCATGCTACTTTTTTGACAAGTTTAACGACTGAAAAACTAGGCTATGGGCCTTGTCCACACTAATAAGTTTTCATTTGAAAACACATATTTTCCTCTCTGTTTTGGTCGTTCGTCCACACTGAGATGGCGGACCAAGGAAAACAACGCTTTTTTAAAACGGCGCTCTCCAAAAAAGTGGATAAATTTAAAAACGTCGTTTTCGCGTTGAAGTGTGGACTGTGAAAACGGAGGCTTTTGAAAACGATGACGAATGTTACATAATGTACCAATGGATATCTATATTTATAACCGTATTGTGCGTGTTATGTGCCATTTACACTAGCACTATTGCTACAGATGTGTTACTTTGTACACTTATCATATCAGTCTTGCAGAGATAACAGAACATTTACTCGCGATTGCTGTTTGCGGCAAAACATGAGGGCAGTTGTGTTTTAGATCAAACATAGAATTTGGAGTGCGTGCGACCTGGGCGCGTCAGTGAATGGTTAGATATTTACCTAAATAAACTGATCCTGTGAGAAGAATTGAGCTCGTATCGTCTCAGTGAGTTTTTTTGAGTCTGTACATCTGTACGTCTGCCGTTTCACTGTGGATAAGAAACTTTTGGACAACGCTTCAAAAGGCTAGTGTGGAGGAGCGTTTTAGAACGAAAACGCCGTTTCGTTTATATTATATAATTATATTTTTGTATCAACATTCAATTAGAAAATAATAATGTAATTAATAGGAATAATAATCATCGTTATTATTAACAACAACAGCAATAATAATTGTATTCTTCCTATTTATTTATTTTGATTCTTTTTGTTGATAGGTTTTATTAAAAATGTTTGTGCTACGAAAGCAGCAATGTGGAGGAGGCAGGTGGTTTTTCTAAATTAAATGTTCTTCTCTAGTTTTTTTCGAAGCTTATTTGTTTGGTTCGGCGATGTGTGTCCAATGAGAGGAGCAGAGAGGAGGGACCAGGGCGGAGAGACGGAGCCCAAAAGAGAAGTTGAGAGGGAGAGAGAGCGAGAATGAGAGACGTGCTGTCAGAGTGAGAGCTGGAGGACATGCATCCATTTCTACACAATATCAGACTATCGCTACTTTCACCTTTACTCATACCCAGATGCTACTTTAAAGCGCTTTACTTCACAGGAGGCTAATAATGCTAATTAACGCAACGGGTGGATGTATTTGCTGAAATATTAAACAGCGCACTAAATCCTTTTCCCGCAATTTATTTTCCGCTTTTATTTCGATCCTTGTTCAGGTGTTAAACGCAACAGCTTTCGTCTCTAGGAGTCTCGTTTTAAGAAACATCGATTTATACTTCTGTCATTGAACACCTTCAATCTGGAATCACTGCTTGACAACGGGGCGAAGAAGAAATGATGGCATGATTTTGACAACATGAAAAAGAAAAAGTGTGGAGGAATATTCTTGCACTGCTTTTGAAATCACCATATGAAGGTGGAGATAGACTGACAGGAGAGAGGTAAGTGATGTTTTAATGGAATCAAAATCACTCATTTGTGTCTCAAGTGTAACTATTTCTACATGATTATAAATGCACGGAATTATTAAAATTATGCTTTCTAGTGTGTATTTTAGATGCAAAGCGAATACCCAAATAATGCAGAGCAGTAGTGATGGTAATTTGCTGAACCTTTTCACAGGTCATTCCAGAGGCCACGATTCAAGCATTGCATAAGTTTCTTAAAAAATATAAAGACTTTTGCTTGAATTTATGTGACAGATATTGCTGGAAGAAACGAGAGGAGAGGAGGGGGTGTCAGAGAGAGGGAGGAAGAGAGAAGGCGATAGAGAGAGCTCAGAGCGATTAGTAGATGTGGATGGGTTCATAGGTTCATCAGTTTCCTCTTTTTGCACTCACAAACATCTTCAAGATAAACTCCTCAAGCACATTGCAACTCAGTGTCACCCAACACTTTGGTTTATTAATATGAGGGGAGTCCCCCGTTTAATCCAAGCTCCTTTTCACCTGTTAATTTTATGCAGTTAAAAATAACGTAACAATCCGTTCTTCTCTCTCTCTCTCTTCCTTTCACTCCCTCCAACTAAACTCCAGAGTTGAGGAGCAGAGCACAAACAAACCTGCTGGAGCCTGGTTGCCATGGATCCCCCTCCCTCTCTGAGTCTGGCCCTTCTCAGCGGGAGCGAAGACGAAGAGCAACGTCTGCCCCTCCCTCTCGGTGGTCTCTCCCATGCCTCCCTTTCAGGCAACTACCCTGGGACCAACCACTCGAATCACACGGGAGGCAACAGCAGCCTGGAGCGTCTCAATGGCACTCCGTCACCCACCACGCCGAACCTTCCCCCGGCATCGCTGCCCAAGTTACCCCTGTCCACAACGCCCCAGCTGTCCACGCCAATCCCCAACGCGCTCCACCCCACCAGCACGCCGCTCTCATCCTGCCTGGGCAGCCAACATAGCCTGAGCGGGGAGACGTCGCCCGTCTACAACGCGCTGTTCTATTCCTCTCATTCGCCTTCCACCGAGCGGGAACGGGAGAGGGAGCGAGAGAGGGGATGTAAGCACAGACAGGCCAGTCCCCTGGTGCACAGGCGGGACAGTAACCCCTTTACCGAGATCGCCATGAGCTCATGCAAGTACAGCGGCGGCGTGATGAAGCCGCTCAGCCGCCTCAGCGCCTCCCGCCGGAACCTCATCGAATCCGACAGCGGAAGTGACACCAAAGAGGGCGGGGCGAGCGCGAGCCAGGCGACTGCGACCTCCTCTCAACACAGTCAGCCCCAATCCCAGAACCCCCCAGAGATCGTTATCTCCTCAAAAGAGGATCCGCCTTACGGACACGCTTATGAACTCGAGGCCTCAGCCAATCAAATGTCCATCTACCACCAGAACCACGCCCTCTCTGAGAGCAGGGGTGTGCTGGGGGGCGTGGCAGGGGGTGGGACTAATGGACGGAGGGGCGGTGCTGTCGTGGGAGGTCCGGGGAGGACCGCTTCCAAAGCCACTAAACGTAAGAATCAGAACATTGGCTACAAACTAGGCCACAGGAGGGCGCTGTTCGAAAAGAGGAAGAGACTTAGTGACTATGCGCTCATTTTCGGGATGTTTGGCATTGTTGTCATGGTGATTGAGACCGAGCTGTCCTGGGGTGTCTACAGTAAGGTGAGGACTTTGCGTACTCGGGACTGGGGTGAATAGGCATGCACAAGGACACATCCTGCTAGTCCTTCTCTGTGTGTGAATGAGAATGAGAGTATGTGTGTGCTTCCCATATTATGTTCCTAGAAATTCCTAAACTTGGATACAGCCATACGCAATGTAGTGCAGCCTGTAAAAGTTTATGATCAACCGTGATGACATGAAGAAAACAACACCAGACAAAAATCACTTAAAGGGGTAGTTCTTCCAAAAAGGAAATTCTGTCATCATTTACAACCAGAACTTGCGCACATCATGTAAAAGCAATTCCTATGAATTCAATAGTTTAATCCAAGCTTTTTTGACACATGATTGCTTTATATGATAAACAGATTTAATTTAGGCTGTTTTCTTATGTGAACATTGATCTACCCAAAATAGTGCTTAGCAACCTCATTGGTCGTTTAACTGGAATATTTGATCTAAAATCATATCTCGAATAA
This sequence comes from Cirrhinus molitorella, assembly GCA_033026305.1. NCBI lineage: Eukaryota > Metazoa > Chordata > Actinopteri > Cypriniformes > Cyprinidae > Cirrhinus > Cirrhinus molitorella. Next base: position 14,418,180 of record CM065123.1, on the reverse strand, counting down.
TTGAACATTTTTAATTTGACCTTTCAAAAAGAGCTTGATCTGACCAATCATAACGCTGAATCCGCCATTTTGTCAGACAAACAAACCAGACAGGAGAGTAGTAGGGCTTCCCCTAATAGTCGACTAACCATTAGTCAATGAGAAGAGGCTTGGTCAACCAAAATGTTATTAGTCGCTTAGTTGCAGAAAAAAAAAAATCCACAGTCTGTGATGGACAAATCGTTAACGGCTGGTCTCATCTATCATTCATCAACCTCAAATATGGCTTTTCAAATGAGATATGTATATAGTAGCAACTTTACATGGCTGCTCAATCTAATGGTAACCTAGAAAAATGTGTGCTATTCAGAGTCTGAAAGCTGAACAGTAGTGTGCTTACTGCATGACAGATGGAGGCGCCGATGTGGTCACTTGCTCTTAAAATACTAGTCATTTTTGGTCATACAGATAAAAGTAATCCATCTTTCAAATCTGTATAGACTACATTTATTTGTGTGCACTCAGAATAACAACGGAATGTTGTGCTTTTGTACGCTCTTTCTGCCATCTTGGTCGCTGTGAACTTGAGCACGAAACGTAGTGTATACTTGCCTTATAGACATGAAAAATATATCTCTGTTTAGTTCGTACTTCAACTAAATATGAAAAGACTATTGGTTCACATGCCGCCCTACTTAGTTATTGTTGCTATATCCAACAAACAATGCCGCTCTCGCACTACACATCATGTTATCACTCAATGAATAAAAGTAAATTTTAAGACGTTCAAACAATAAATACAGTTTTGTGGCTCTTTAATGTGTTGTGAGAGATCACTGGCTCATTAGATCAATCGACGTGAACTGATCGTCTTTTCTTATGTACTTAAAAGCACAAAATAATCATGAATAAACATCAGAAGGTATTTTATTTCAACCACAGAAAGACGTCAGTACGCAAAATTTTTAAGCCTAAGTCCTGAAGTCTCTGTGTGGTTTGTCTGTCAACCAAGCTCTTTGTGAAGGGTCAATTAAAACATTAAATTGTCCTTTTACAAACAGTTTGATTGACAGGCGATCTGACCAATCATGATGCCGAATCCACCATTTTGATCTAATAAGGCAGTATAGTGATCTGTCAGTGGATCCCTGTGAAAGATTTCCCCATACAAACTCCATGAATTGAGTAGTGCTTCAAACATCGCTACACTATTGGCACTAGACATTTTTCCACCACAAAATTTTGCAAATGTTTAGTGTTTTTTTTTTATTCTAAATCATAAATCATTTTTTATTCTATATTGACTTTAACAGCCAATAATCAGTTGCATTTTCATGTTATGGAAAATCACAGCTTTGACCTTTATTATAGTAATTGCTTATGTGTTCTAGTGGAAAAAGTCGCAGGTTTTGAGCGAGGGGTGGATAGATGATGACACGAATTTCCGTTTAAAGCAAATGATCTGCGAAAAGTGTGACTCATTTGGAGTGACCAAATTTAGAAGTGCTATGCGAACGCGTGATTTTTGCCACAAACACCAACAATAATCAAGCAACTTAATCATCAGAGATATAAATAAATGTTTTTCGGAAGTTGCATTCATAAGCTGTCTCAGTCTGAATGGGCACAAAGTGTCTGATCACAAGAACTTCTGTTATTTAGAGGGTGTAAAGCTATATCGTGTTACACAAGCTAAGTTGAAAATCAGCACTCAAAACAAACATCCATAGAGAATTGGTATGGCATTTGTCACCTTTTTGGAACAGAGGGCAGTAATGATGCACTTGTGTATCTGGCTTAAGCATGAATGTTTTAAATAGTTGTCGAACTTAGGGAACATACACTTGTGCAGTAGACATTCAAGGTTAGTAATGCTGCTCCTGTCAGAGGAGAACTGACAGTATCAGATGTCTGTAGGCTCAGAAAGAATTTTGGACAGCTGTCTGGGAGATTTCTTAAATGGGGAAGAGATCAGTAATATTTGTGTGATTTAAAAAATGTTTGGAAACATGTTGTGGATCCAAAGCAAGTTCCCAGAAGAACATTTTGAATCATCCCTTAATTAGTAAAACAAGCAAACCCACACTTAACATGTGGAGGGGAAAAATTGATATTCTGACCATGAATTAAGAATTTGCTCCCATGACTTATTAGTTTGTGGCAACATTCATTCCCTCGTTTTTATTTCAGTCATCACCATGTTCTAATTTGCTAACATGTACATCGTTTTAGTTCTCGCTATATGCTCATTTGATACATCATTTTAATTTAGTTGAATGAGGCGGCAAATTAATACATTGTGGGAACAAAATCTTTAATATTTATGGCCACAATATCATATGCAGGGCTTCTGGCTCTTACAACAGAAGTAAGTGCATCCAGAATAAATGTTACAGTGTGTCACAATGAGACCAATGTGAAAGAATCGTTTCACGTCATTGTCTGTTCAGTTATGTCTGATCATTGAACTTCTGTTATAACCACGTAAAGCCCATAAGCCACATACATTTCAGTCGGTACATACAAGGCTAGCAGAAACTGACTATTTACAATGAGAAAAATTACGTCTGTAACACATAACCAGAAATTTACCCTTCTAAAACAGTATTATGGTGCAAAAATTGCTGATTTAGACAACAGTAGTTCAAATGCCGGATACTTTTGTATAGAATAAATAATATAATTATTTAAACCAAACTTGGGCTGCACATTTCTGCTTTTAAACCCTCCACACTCTCTACACTTCACTGTAAGTGTTTTACTGTAAAGAACTGAGAGATGAGTAAAATTTTTGTGGAAAATAGAAGCATGTTGGTGATAGAGCATAGTAAACCCAAAACGTTGAGTATTAAAGGGATAGTCCACCCAAAAGTGAAAATTATACACTCATGTGTCGTGGTACTCTCGATAATGGCAGAATTCGGGGGAGAAGAAATGTTTCATAAAGTCATTATTTTTGCAGACAAAAAGTATTCTTGTAGCTTCATAAAATTACGGTTGCACCACTAATGTGACATGGACTGTTTTGTTGATGTCTTACTACCTTTCTGGGTCTTGCTGTCTATGGAGGGTCAAAAAGCTCTCAGATTTCATCAAAAATATCTTAATTTGTGTTTTGAAGATGAACAGTGGTCTTACGGGTTTGGAACGACATGAGTGTGCGTAATTAATGACAAAATTTTCATTTTTGGCTGGACTATTCGTTTAAAACGGAATGTGGTGTAGTATAAGTGGTGTGTTCAGTTTTGCAAATTTATACATTTTGGAGGAACTTACAGTGCACTCTCTTTATGCATGACAAACCATTTGAACTCATGGGAGGCGAGAACACACATTCTTGCAGTTGGCTCTTGAGCTAAAAATCAAGTGTTGCTTGATTGATGATCAAAGTCGATGTAACTGCCATTACAGCCTACACAGAGTTACTCAAAAACGGTCCTTTACCTCGGCTGAATTACAGACCAGTAACATTTTTATATAAAGCCAAAGTCTCAAAATCACTGTGAGGCTGAAGTTAGGTAAGTGACTGATTCTTGTGTTGTTACGTTAGAAGGATTGAATGTAACTGACACATCATGTCAAGGTGGAATATTTTCCACTGTAATAGCAACAGCCTCAGATTGAAGGCTGAATGTATGTGTGTGAGTAAGAAAGAGACAGACAGAGCTGAGCTTATTGTCAATTTATGTAGCTTTGGTATCAGTTGCCTAATTTTTTGGTGACAGGAAGCTTGTGTACTAATGTAATCTAATGCAACCATCATGGAACCTTATAAATGACTGATTTGGGCCTTTATATGTACAGTATGGATATGCATATCCTGCATAGAAAGGTAGGCCCAGAAAGGTAGTAAGGACGTTGTCAAAATAGTCCATGTGACATCAGTGTTTCAACCGTAATGTTTTGAAGCTACAAGAATACTTTTTGTGCACAAACAAAACGACTTTTTTCTTTTATGTCAGTCTTCAGCGTATTTTCATAAGAGTACGAATTTATATGCACATTGGGCTATTATAAATAGGCAATCTCAATTGATTTTAATAGAATTTGATATTAGCATATTGCTAAGCTAACAGCTGGGTACTCTAATATGCTTAAAAACACGGAACACAAATATTAGGTAATATCATAAGATTTGGGATGCGATACATAAGTTATTATTAGTTATTATTTCGATAATGAAAAATGGCTGCATTCTGTGAGCCACTGGCGCTACCTGCTGTTATTTTTTCCACAACACAACTCGGAATAAGCAATTTGGAAAATAAAATACTGATATGATGCCACATTGTGCGGCTTTTAGTTGTAATTTTCAGTCGAAGGGCAACAAGAGAAGTGATGCAAGTCTTCACTGCTTTTCCTAGCGATAAAAAGAGGAGTGGAGAATTGGAGGATGCCTGTGGACAAATACAGAGTTCTGGCATGAAACTCTAGAATGCAGTCTGATGGGTCTGACTCTGACAACATGACATCATAATCACATGGCACAGCCGATTGGTTCTCTCCTGTATCAGTAGCCAATGAGCTCACTGCTTTACGTTCAAATATATGACTAGTAGCAGTTGCAGCACGCTTCAGAAACCCTCCAACTTCCCCAGCTCCACCTGCATAGATCTGTTATGAGGTGATTCATATATGCTATGTGGGGGTTAAGTATATATGTTATATGTGCAGCAGGAGTGTTTCTCACATGCTTACAGCTGCATGTTGTGGATGTATTGGCAGTAGCAAGTCTTGGTACTTGCTCTACCGCAGCAGCAGTGTAGCAGATCTATTCTGCCAAGACCAAATACATTAACATTGTCATGTACATTACCATGCCAATGCCCCTGAGAGTTGTCATGACAGAAATAAAACTTCCTAAAGACCCGTGTCTTTGTACTCTCCATTTTAGCCCTGATGCCTTTGAGGCTTTTAGCAGACCATGGCTACTGAAAGAGCTTAGAAAGGGCAGAGACGATTAACACTAGATGCCATTCTGGCAGGACGTAAACATGCCGACGCACCCATTGAATGAATTCCTAAGCGCAAATTTCACTCGATATCCAGGGGTGTTTAGACTCCTTGTGGGGAAAAATTGATGATAGGGCATTTGGTTTAAGCCTATGCTTATATCCATTGCCACCTGAAAGCTCTTTCAGTAGCTGTAGTCATCGTATCAGTATTTTATTCCCCGAGTTGTGTTGCAGTAAAAATAGCAACAGGTAGCGCCATTAGCGCAATTTACATTCTAGAAATACTAGCGTCCCCCATAGTCCAAAATGTGTATAAAACGATTTAATTTTTTAAAATAACCCACTACGTATTTTGGTAAGAGACATCATTTACGTTATTTTAAGCCATATAAGTCTAAATACCCGGGGATCCCTTTAAAAACACAGCAAATACTGGGTAGAAATGTCCATTTTAGTGGCACTGTTTTGCTGATCATTTTGATTGCTGAACAAATGTTTATCATAATCAACAGTTCTCTTGCATGATCTGCCATCTTGGAATGATTTTTTTTTCTCTGAGAGTGCCACAGTGAATTCTAAGATTGCATTTCTGTTGAAAACTGCTTTGAAATTTGTCTAAAAAGAGGTATCTTAAAGGCAGAATAACTATGTTGCACATTTTTCATGAAAAAATCCCTCGTGTTGCTTAAAATGCTCAGTGGGTTCGTCTGAAGCGTTTGTCTGTGCGCGAGTGGGTCTGTGCGAGCGTTATGAGGTGTTCTCTTGCATCTGGCACTGTTCTGAATGGATCTGTCTCAGCATGTAGTCTGGAAATCACTTCCATGTGCGGTCGCAGTCCTTGTTCTGCAGGTGCTTCTGATATGGCAGACGTATAGGAAATTTGTTCTGTCTCAGTATCTCTCTTTTGCTGCCTGTCTTCCCTATGGCTTTCTTTTTCTGTCTCTATTTCTCTTTTTCTCTCTGTCTCACCCACTCAGTTTTTTTTCCTCCTCCTTTCTCGTTCTTTCACTCTCTCTTTTACTTGTACTCTTTTTCCTTTTCCTCTCTCTGACGATTTCTTTCCTCTTCTCTCCTGGTAATTATTCTTGGTCTGGAGATCTTTCTCTTTCTTTCTGGTACTCACTATCCTTAGTGCTTTCTCCCTCTCCAGATCTCTCTCTCTCTTTCTCTTTCTCTCTGTTATTGTAGTGGGCGGTGAACGGGGGAGTGTTATTGGAGAGGGAGAGAAAAGCGAGTGAGTGTTAGGAGAGATGAAATGAAAGGCTGTAATAAAATCTCTTTATTTGAGATGGAAAACGGGTGAGTGAGTCAAGTTTGCACATGAATAATGGCCATGCTGATTGTATACCATTATAGCCATTATAAAACAGCACAATAGAAAGCTGTTAGTGCTGCATCGCCCCTCAGAGCAATTAAAGGGCTTTTCTCTCAGTGCATTACTGCTGAAGGTCCAGACACATGCGAGATACTGATGCTCTTCCACATCCTCCAAACTGCTTCAATTTGACTCGACTCATCTAATGGGGAATTACCTCTCCTCAAACCCCCGGTATATTGAATGGTAACTCCCATTTGAAACGAGTTTATGTGAATGGACGAGGGAGCATCTAGAGTGACTGCGGAGGAAATGAGTAAGCAAAGTGACTGCTTGGATGCTGGCAAACGCTCACATCTCTGAGTGACCGGCTGTATCGATTATTGATAATCACCTTTGCACACCATCAAGCAACTATTGATGGTTTTACTGCGCTGCTTGAGCTGTGTGTGTGTGACATCTGCTTTTGAAAGGATGAAACCAGCAGGAAATTCCTGATGAGCCATCATTATGTCCAAACATTTTCCTAACCTCTTAAAGCTTGCTTCTCATTTAAAATGGCAGTCGGGTGTGAAGCAAATAAGCTGGAGAATGCAGTGTCTGTTTGAGCATTTAAAATGAAGATTTCAGTAGTTTGGTATGTAAAGTGCGTATGCACTTCTGGATGGGAATATGTGATCCTGGACCACAAAACCATTCTTAAGTTGCTGGGGTATATTTGTAGCAATAGCCAAAAATACATTGTATGGGTCAAAATGATTGATTTTTCTTTTATGCCAAAAATCATTAGGATATTAAGTAAAGATCATGTTCCATTAAGATATTTTGTAAATTTCCTACCATAAATATATATAAAAAAATTTGATAAGTAATATGCGTTGCTAAGAACTTAATTTGGACAACTTTAAAGTATTTTTATTTTTTTGCACCCTCAGATTTCAATTATTATCCTAACATAACAAACCATACATCAATGGAAAGCTTATTTATTCAACTTTCATATGATATATAAATCTTAAAATGGACACTTATGACTGGTTTTGTGGTCCAGGGTCACATGTGTGCACATTTGACTGTTGATTTAATGCATTGATTTTGTGTGATTTACTTAGTTAATTGCAACCGTCCACAAATTCCTTAAAGTAGTTAAAAATTTAACTTCCACTGGATGTTTCTTATATTCAGTAAAATAAGATCAAACACATTTGACTTTTAATACCACTTTTGGCTTATTCAAGGCTTACCTCTGCTATAGCTATTCACTATGATTAATTGGAATTGTTTAATTCATTTATTAATCAATAGGCATATTATTTCCGTTTTTGGTCTTTTACTAAAGGGCTGTTGAATGCTTGATTTTGATTGGTTGACGAACGTTCTAACACTGTCCTAACCAGATGTGATGCAAAGGTCTCACAAAGGCATCTTTTCCATCTTAATCAGCATTTTTGTCCTAACCAGCTGCGATAGCTGATTCTGTTTTAGAAACTGTTTCTATTTTTGTGATGTCCCAGCTGGAAAAACAGTATACAGACTTACAACGATAAGCTCAGGTACTGATTATGTGCTTTGTTTAATATGAAAAGAGTCTAATGAGAGTTTGGATATCATTTTGTGTGACATTTATAGCCATACTGAAAGCAACAATGGATAATTTACTTCAGATCTTAAAAAAAAAATTAAAGGAAACCCAGGTATTAAGACTTGTATGGCTTAATATAATGTAAATGATGTTTCTTACTGAAATACATAGTAGACTTGTATGGCTTAATATAATGTAAATGATGTCTGAAATACAAAGTAGAAAACCCATGAAAGATTTACGTTATTAGAAAAATCCACATTGTTTTTTGGACCATTATTTCAGTGATGTAAAATGGTTGCACTCAGTGAGCTACTAGTGCTACCTGTTGCTATTTTTACCGCGACATAACTCAAAAAATAAAATACTGATACAATGACACATTGTGTCTTTCGGTTGTAATTTCCAGTCAAAGGGCAACAAGAGAAGCGATGTAAGTCACTGCTTTCATAGCGATAAGAAGAGGGGAAAAGAATGGGAAGATGCTTGTGGACGAATAAAACTTATGGATATAGGCTTAAACCAATCAATTTTCCCCACAAGGAGTATAAACGCCCCTGAATATTGAGTGAAATCTGCACTGAGAAACTCTTTTTATCCTGTCAGGATGGCATCTAGCATTTCTTGTCTTTGCCATTTGTAAGCTCTTTCAGTAGCTGTGGTCTACTATCAGGCCTTAAATGGAGAGAACAAAGACACAGGTCTTTAGAAAATGTTACTTTTCCGTCCACAGGCATCTTCCCATTCTTTTCTCCTATTTTTATCGTCAGGAAAGCAATGAAGAATTACTTTGCTGTTGTTCCCCTTCAACTGAAAATTACAACCAAAAGCCAAACAATGTCATGTAATGGCGCCCCCCATAGTGCAAAATATGTTTAAAACTATGTGGATTTTTTAAGTAACGTAAATTTTGTTTTCTACTACATATTTCAGCAAGAGACATCATTTGCGTTGTATTAAATCATACAAGTCTTAATACCCAGGGTTCCCTTTAAAACTGTACACCAACAAGTGTTTTATATTTATAAATCAGATTATGTACTTATCTAATTTGTTGCAAGTGCATTGCACTTGGGGAAAGAGCCTGCCCATGTGCTCTTCTGATTGGCTGTGATTTTTGATTGATTTTGTCATGTGTTGCATCTGGTGTGGACAAACAAATTGCTTGGTCCTGGAATCTTATCGCATTGCATCTGGTTAGTACATGACGTAAGATGTGCAATTATTTTTCAGAAAATGCACAGCTGAAGTAGGTAAATCCATATAGGTCTTGACTGCATTACAGTTCCATATCACATCACCAAATTATTCCAGTTATTTCAAAGGTCCTCTCGCTCTCTCCAGTAACTGCATTAGTCTACATATCAATGGCTGAAGCCTCTCTTACTAGTTCTAAAATGTTTTGGAAAAGGCTTCGGATGAGATTAGTCCTACACACAAGAGCTATTAAAGGACAGAAACCTGACAAATGTCTTGAAATAAAATACCTGAACTATTTTGAGCTGTTAGTATAAGCAGAATAATTGACTTCAGGGTGAATTATTAAAAAAGGATGCACACCTGCTTCGCCTCATGGCTGCATAGCCACCTCAGGTGTGTATTATTTTTCTATTATGGCTCGTGATCAGCTTTCCTTACGTATATCATTTATACTGTGTGAATGCACTGATGTTAAGCATTATGTGTGTAGGTGTTTGTATGTGTGAAGATGTGTGTGCTTTACATGCTCAGCTGCAAATCCTCTGGAGATGTTTGGTCCATTCACACTCCGTACACATCCTTCCTCCCTAAAATAGACAGGTAAAAAGAACAGGAGAGAGCTGATAAGAACAGCATGAAAGAGTGCAGTGTAAAATCGGAGCCTTTGTGTGTTACTAGCATTGTTTGTTGTATCTCTTCAAATATTTGCTCTTTCATACAAACTATGCTAACTAGTTCCTAACTAGTTATGTAAACTAATTGGAAAATTATTGTACTGTTGTCTTAAACCACTGCTGTACAGTGGGGTCCAAAATTCTGACACCACTAATGAAAATTCTTCTGATTTAAATGGATAGTTCACCCAGAAATGAGAATTACAACATGATTTACTCATCCTCAAGCCATTTTAGGTGTATATGACTTTCTTTCTTCAGATAAATATAATCTGAGTAATATTAAAAATGTCCGACTCTTCCAAGTTAATTCAGCTTAAAAGTCATTTTAATTCATTTTATTATAGTGAGTTAAAATGACTTGTAGTTTTTTAGTTGATTTAAGTTCAAATTTTAAGGCAACTGCTAAAGTTGCCTTAAAATTGAAAACTGGTGAAAGCTTTTTACAGTGTACAGCTTCAGGGGGTTAAGGCAAAATCAATGCAATTGTGTAAGAAAAATATTAATATTTAAAACCTAATAATCTCTAGCTTCCGCTAACTGTCATACGCACGTTCACGAGAGAACGTACACGGTGTAAAAAAAAAAACACAACTTAAAAAAGTTTTTTTAAAAAAGTAAAATTTTTAAGTAACAGGAAATGTTAGGTTGTACTACATGAAAATGTAGATATTTGAGTTGAGTAAACATAAAATTTTAAAGCAGCACGAACACATACTTTTTTAAGTTGAAACAGCTTTTTTGTACGTTTTTTTTTTTTTACAGTGTAGATGTGGCGTGACAACCAAGTTTTGTCAAAGGAAAACCAGTCTCCTCATGGCTTATATTGAAATCCTCCAACATTTTTCTTTACAAATTCTCATTTTGTACTTCTAAGTCATGACAGGTGTTTTGTTTTGCTCTATCCTCTGCGCTTCTGCATTCATCACTTCTCACTGGAGCTTACACTATAGACCCTTTCACACATTCAGACTTTACTGGTAAATTACCAGTAAATTGCCGTTACGAGATGATGTGTGAATAGGACCTTTTAAAAATTCTGGTAAATTCGTTCTGGCAATTTACCAGTAAGGGTAGTTGTAACATTACCAGTAAATTGCCGGAATGCTGCTATGTGTGAATGCGGAATGAAGATTACCGGTATGAGCACGTAGAATGCCTGACGAATAAAGTCTGCTTTGTTCCAAATTGGCCAATCATAACGTTCTTTTGGATATGATGTTATTACTCTTAGCTGTTTACAAAGCTCCGCTGCTTGTTTAAATTAGTTTTCCTATGTAAAAATGCACTTGATGGATATCTGTACCACTGTGCCTCGTCTTGCAGCTGTTTCAAGTGTTGCGCTCGACACTCGGCCTTCTATCTCATTCATCAGCGCTGCGGCTCTGCAGTTGGATACTATAATACGCGTCTTGGGTTTTTAAGAGCAAAAAACGCGTTCTGTTTGTTCATCCCCTTATGCCGGTCACTATACTTTGTAGTTAAATTGGACAGATAGTGAAACTAAAGCGTTTCTGCCGACATCACGGAATTTACCGGCATGTTGGTGCTGTTGTGTGAATGGTCTCCTACCGTTAAAAAGCCAGAACGCCGTTGCCTGTGTGAACAGCATATTTCTGTATTTACTGGTAAAGTCATACTGGTAATTTTCTGGCAATTTATTGCTGTGTGAAAGGGGCTTATGTCTATGTCCTATTTAATCGGCTGGAGCGGCACTCTTTTGCGAACGTGCATACGACGGCGAAAGCTTGATATTATGGTTTATAAAGTTTTAAATATGGATATTTTTCTTACACAAATGCATTGATTCACTTCAGAAGTCTTTTATTTACCCCTCTGAGCCATGTGGAGCACTTTTTATGATGGATGGATGCACATTTTGGGCATTCACTGCCATTATAAAGCTTGGAGGTATCAGGGCATTTTTTATATAAATCTGATTGTATTCGTCCAAAAGAAAGTCATATACACCTAGGATGGCTTAAGGGTGAGTAAATCATGAGGTGCTTTTCATTTTTGGGTAAACTATCCCTTTAATACACTTCTTTTTCATTGCAAATTATATTACTAGCATAAAAATGGGTATAAGATTGTCTTCGTAATTGGTTTTCCTCATTTGCTTGAATGACAGCAGCACTCAAGCTGCATAAACTCCTGATGAAAACCTAATGATCGTATTCTCCAGCATGATATGAGATGATGCAAGTAGCATCTTGAAACAATGCAAAATCTCAAATATGTCATTGAATCACATTTTAGGACGTTTGAGTCTTCATTTGGTAAGATATTGGAGTCCCAGTGTATAACATAAAATGGTCATTTTAGGTCAGGATGAAACCATTCAGTGACATGTAGAATTGCACAAAGCAGCATGCCTTGAATCCATCGTCCTCCAGCTCCTCACACATCTGCTCGACCCTTAACAGCCCTAAATACCTGGAAAAAGCCACTGTCAAATCAATACTTAATTTTCACACTCTCCTCGCTCTGTCACACATCCCTGGGGAATCTCAGCTTAGACTTGTTTAGTAGATGCGAGGAAGCGTGCAGATGCCTCAGTTGATCAACCTGTTGCCCGTGCACAAGGTTGTGGGGTGCTGTGTGTATATCTGGGTTTTTGTGCAGATAAATCGACATTACGGTCCAAATCAGCAATTTAGAATGATTTCTGAAGGATCATGTGACACTGAATACCGGAGTAATGACGTTTTTGTTTTCAATAATATAAATGATTTATATACACATTTTATGATATATTTTGTATTCGCCTGTACTAAATATTTTCTTCATGAAAATATAGTTGCTTTGAGGCTTAGCTTTAGGTGTAGTGGTGATTGAAAATGTATTTTGCTTATTACTAAAACAACAGGAGTCAATGGAAAACCCCCACCTGTGTTTGTGTGTAATCCATCTCTAAGGCACATATATAAGGGCTGATCCAGTGGGCTGTGGGACCCTAATCCCACTCCTGCCACACTAACGCTTTTACAGCACCCTCACGGGAGCAATAATCATCAGTACATAGAGAAAAAGAGAGAGCGAAGTGAAGGAGAGGAAAGAGGAGAGCCTGAGGAAGGGTCAGTGAAGGAGAGAGAGGGCAATAGTGGACTAAATTAAAAGGACCCTTGAATGGCCATTAATGCTAAGCTTAATGTATGTGTGTACTGTATAACTGTGTGCATGTAGCTGAGGCTATGTGTTTCCATTTTTTTCCTTGGCCTCTGAGTGTGTAATTGGGTTTTCAGGGGTGTAATGGTGTATGTCAGTGTGTAATCAAGTGTGTGTGTGTGCCAGTCGGTGTGTAATTGGGCTTATCTGTGTGTGTGTTTTTCATTAAGTGAGATACATTACTGTTTTTTTAACATTTGATTTTGGTGGAGGTGTGTGGTTTTTTGCAGATTTTTTTTTTAGGTGGGTAACTCATAGGAATATGGCAAGCTGTTTTAACATTTATTCATGTGCAGGATAGAAATGA